>OZ021727.1:13147242-13747242 GCA_963978545.1 Linyphia triangularis
ATAGTTTTTATTTAACTTGCTGTCATTCTGTAATTTTAAATGAAATTATTTTTTGTACGAAAAACATTGAATAGAATAATAGTTGCATTCTACAATGCAGATATGCACTATCAATGCAGCCAATTCCCATTAACGCGAAATCGCTTAGCACGAAATCCCTTTTAACGCGAAGTAAAAGCAGCTCTCAGTACTTAAAACTTAATGATAATTTATTCGTTTAATATGAAGTTCGATTAACGTGAACAATTTCGGTTACTCCATCGACTTCGCGCTAACGAGGTTTGACTATATTAAAATTGTAAACTTGGTATATGAAACATTTGTCCAGAAACATAATTGTATTGTGAATTTGTATCAAGCCTTCCGTGATTTACCATGAATTTCAACAGAACAGCTTAACATCGATTGTCTATATTGAATAAATGCAGGCCTATATTCTATGAATTTAACAACAACATGTCGACATGCAACAATGAGCCCATGCATCCCTTAATTTTGCATTACCAACCACGAAACTTCAAACCATATCATTAAAAACAATTTTATTTCCCAATGATAGCATACATACAATTAACAATTCAATTATGGTACTGCAATTTAAAATACCACTAATGGCAATGAAGCAACAATGCATCAACACACTCCTTAACATTACAATACTCGCCACTAAAACCCATTCCCATTGTAATGAATTGCTACATTTTCCCATGGGACCAAATACCCTAAGAACTGTTTTAAGTTCAATACACACGAAGACCATCAATCTATACGGCAACTACCAACGCCACCTACAGGACAAAGCCGAAGCTCTTCTGCAATAATCATTATCCACTTAATCCACTCTGCTGCTATGAAAGCGTTAACAATATCATTCATTGAGTTTTATCACCCAATAAAAGAATGGTGAGATATTTAGGAAAATTATTGCTTCCGTTTTATACATTCAGAGAACAATTCATCCCTTGAAGGTTACAACGAGAAGATATATTACAGCCCCCTTTGATTGGTTTTAACTCCGAAGGCGTTGATATATCGTTTTCTATAAGCATTCATGTTGTTCTCTAATGTGTTTGTTCACACGCTATTAAAAAAGGATTCGTAAAATAATGATTCATATTTTTACTCCGTTTAGAATTGTTGGTATTGAATTGTGGTTGCTTCGTCAGTGGCGTTTTGTAATGGTACATGTGTGACGACATCAACTCTGAACTATTTGCTAAATATCTTGTGTTTTAAATTATACATGTTTTGCTTGCCGCGTGTGGCATCACTTGGAATTTTGTGGAGTTCTTTTCTGTCAGTCATGATGAAAGGTTGATAAATAAATTGTTTTAAGTTATTTAGGAGAAAGGAGAACTGGTTAAGTTCTTGCAAATCTCATAACAACATGGGATCCGGTTGTATATATCGGTTGATATATACAACCGGAGCCCATGTCCATACACACCAATTGTCTATGAGAATAGCTTATAAATATTTCAAGAAACAGCAATGAAAAATAAATAAAGCGAAAATGCAATTGGAAAATTGCTACTTCAAAGTATAATGGTCAACCACCTGACGAAGTCGTTATGATTGACAAATCTGTCTTTTCTAGTTAAATTTTCAATCTATTTATTTGACATTAATGTTTATTCTAATAACATTTAACGTTGGCGTCATGCTTTAGAGACGATAACTTAGTTGGTTAGTTTAAATTTGTTTTACAAGGATATTATTTTATTTACTTTTTATCCACATCGAATTTATTAGGGTTAACTGTTCGTTTCGAAATATTTCCTTTTTAGCTAAGATTATTTTTTTTTTAAATTTTGGAAAGAAATAATTATCTATTGATTCTTGAAATATTACAGATGTTTATACAGAAATGTGCAAGCATAATTTATTTTAATCACAAAAAAATCACAAAGAAAAGGTGACAAAAATTAAGAATGTATTAGAAGAACCGCCACAAGAACCTATTACTTACCTTACTGTCAAAATTTATAAAAAATAGATTTTGAGTTTTGTTATAATTTATCAAAATTTTAAAGTTTCCCTTTAAATAGATACTTTATTTGAAATAATGCCGCAATTAGAAGTATTTTTAATAGTTTTTTAAAAGCAAAAGAGAGGACTATTAGTGTATGGGAAGTTTTATTTAAAATGCGTTTTTTTAAACTACATTTTCTTTTACTTATGTACTTTTTTCTCAGAAACTACATACACTGTGCACCAAGCATTTTTACCACACATTCCTTTTATGTATCTATAAATATAGTTTTAACTAGTTAATATTTTAATCAAGAAAACCTACTTAGTCGTTGTAATTGCATAATTATCTTTTTTTTTTTTCTTTTTTTTTTATTATTTTTTTTTTTTATTAATGTTGTTTTACCTGAAAAAAAATGCATGCTTTAATCTTTCTTCTTTCCCTGTAAGTGTTTTAAGAAATTATATTTTACTTATTATAATAGTGATATATCATAATTCATACCACTCTGCAATTTTAGTAATGTAGTATCATACAAAAATAGTTCTGAGAGTTAATTTCCCCATGCATAATTTCGTAGAAATTACCCGCTTCCATCCAGTTCAGGTGAATTTGGTCAGCACATTGCGGAAACTAAACTATCATATTTTTGTTTGACTATATCTAATGGACTCAAGTAATGATTCTCTACGTGACATCATTATGTTCGTGGAAATTAAAATTTAATAGATTTCCTCCTTAAGTTATATGTGGAAAATGTAAAATATAATTACATTAAACAACTACATAAAAATGGAAAAGATAAACCTAATTTCAATTTTTACTGTACTATGGAAGCATCGTAGTTTTTCAAAGTTTGGCGAAGAATTCTGTAAGTGTTTACTTTAAAAACGATGGATCTTGACAAAATATATCTTTTAAATTTTAAAATGCTACTATATCAAAGTAGTGGTATAAAATTAATTCATTGTTAGTCTTTTTCGAAGCCAAGTCAGCACTTTATTTCAATTCAAAATAATTTCAGACGACCAAACGGTATAGTGGTTAGCGTGCTAGCTTCTAGACCGCGAGGTTACAAATTCGAGTCCCGTGTTAGGCATGGGTGTTTGTAAATGTATGTTGGCTTGACGAATGTTTCGGCGCATTATAGCCCTCGTGTTGCTGACGGCGCCAGATAATCTGAAAACAACCAACCAATCAAAATAATTTCAAATCCAGTATTTTATTTTAAATTTTGAATTCAAACTTCCTTTGGTGAAATTAATTCTCTAAACCATTTTTGGAATTGATGTCAGATTTTAAAACACACACTTTTACATTCAAAATCCTACTACTATAAAGCAATAAGAAACCAACCAACCAATCAAAATAATTTTAAATCCAGTATTATATTTTAAATTTTGAATTCAAACTTCCATTGGTGAAATTAATTCTCTAAACCATTTTTGGAATTGATGTCAGATTTTAAAACACACACTTTTACATTCAAAATCCTACTACTATAAAGCAATAAGAAACCAACCAACCAATCAAAATAATTTCAAATCCAGTATTATATTTTAAATTTTGAATTCAAACTTCCTTTGGTGAAATTAATTCTCTAAACCATTTTTGGAATTGATGTCAGATTTTAAAACACACACTTTTACATTCAAAATCCTACTACTATAAAGAAATAAGAAATGATTTCCAATACTTCTTTGTCGAGAAAAGCACTTTTTACTTTGACACTAATATTAGTCATTATTGACACAAATAAGATACATTAGTTATAAAAGCGTGTGATTCTAACATTTAAAGTACAGTACTTTAAGACGCATTATTCTTATGGGAAAATTAATTCACTTTTTCCAACTGAGAATAAGAAATGCGATTGTTTGGTGGTGCCCTTATTATCGAATCGAACATGAGATGTAATGCGAATGAATATAGATGTTAGCAACACAATGAAAATGAAAGATAACCTCCATAAACTGAAGAGCCTAATTATGATGTCTTGCTTCTGCTCTGAATTTAAGAGATCACTGAACTTTTTTCTCAAAATAAAGTATTTTAGGATTAATTAAATTTCAAATAATTAATTTATAAATGCAAATGAGAACATACCATTATCAAAACTATTAAATTTTAAAGAAAATATATAACCCTTCACGTTTCAATTCCCCTAGTCTGGTAATATTAAAAAAAGCACGTACATGAAGAAGATTTTCTAAAAAAGCTATTTGAAAAAAAAAAAAATCTTTGTTAGTGTTTGCTCGACGGTTTCATTCGTGAGGTTTTACTGATTCAGTGTTGTGTTGTCCTTTTACAGAATTATAACTTTCATAATATTTTTAAAAGTTTCAGTATAGCTTTATCATATTTTAACATTATAAACTTAAAACAAATGTTATATAAAAACTCATGCTGAATTATATATTAGACTATATTTTAAGTACCTAGAAATATGGAATGGATTGGATAATTGCGTTTTAGAAAGTGTTCTTTATGCAGAGAAAAAGACCGAGTTTCGATAGAAGTTTAATTTTCTAAAAAGCTTGCATTTAAATTGCCCTCTAATCTACATTCAGACTATATGTCTTATGGTATTGACGATTTTATGCATTTTCTAGCTGCAAATTCGGCTATCAAATAAGTGCTCTTCCGTTTGACGGTACTAGATGAAACCGCCAAATTACAGCGATAATTCATCCAAACTAACAACTTTCAAATCCTTTATAATTCCTATAACAAAGCGTTGTAGGATTGCTATAACCAACAATACAACAAATTGTAAACATTTAGATTTCACAATACGTGTATACGTATAAACATTTTGGCTGGGCTACAACTGCGACAAATGGTACCCATCTAACGGAAGAGTCCCAAGAAATATGAAGAAGATTGGATTATTCGGTTTTAGAAAATGTTAAGTATGGGGGAAGAAAAAAAAAAACATTTTCGGTCGAAATTAAATTTTCTAAGAAACTTGCATCTAGGTTGCCCTTCAACCTACATTCAGACTACCCGTCTAATGTTCTTGGTGATTTTAAGCACTTTTTAGCTGCAAATTTTCTTTATTAAGAAGTTGTATAAACTTGCTTTATTATTGTTAATGTGTAAAATTCAATTATCCTTTCTTTTGGAAGTACTTCATGTTTAGTTGTATTTCCCTATTTGTAAGTTGTTACTGCCCTCCTATTTTTAAGGGTTTTATTCTAACAAACATTTAATTTAATAGGCGCTTCCAAATTGCACTGTTAAAACTTCCGTCACAGTTTTATTTCTTTCTGTGTAAGCATGTTCTAAGCAAATCAGGACATGAAAAATCTATGATTATGTCTTTGATTCATTCTATCGCAGATAAAAACAAGTATTTCTCCTGATTCCTCGACTTTCTTGTACCCACGCCAAATATTTTCGTCAGAAACACAAAGGTAATGCACAGTGGATGACTTAATATTAAAAGATATATTTAAAAAAAAAAATCTTTGACAATACGCACAATTAAAAATGTTACATCATTTAGTGCAGGAAGTATTCAGTTTTCCGGTTCTTACTTATTATTCGGTCAAAATTGGGCGAGACAAAATGTTCGCCAAACGGATTTCCTTATTCCGTCAAAATGATCAATTCGGACTGATGGCCGGTCCGAACCATCGATATAGATAAACAACTGGATAGACTGCTTAACGCTGGGAAAATGAAGCCGTTGCCAGATGCCATTGGTGGGATAAAAAATACAGATTGCCGAGGATTGAAAATAAAATTTTGGGTTGTACACAGCAGAAATGTCAATAGTAGGCATTAATTAGTAATAATGTGCAAAAAAAGTATATGCTCTAGCACTTTACATGGTTTTTCGCATTTCCATCCAACTATAAAAGTGAACTGTGATTGGCTAATCATCCCACCAGCTTCGCAACCCCCGGCGTGTTTTTCTCTTTGCATTGACAATGGAGCAGTCTATCCAGTTGTTTATCTATATCGATGGTCCGAACTGATGAGATATCCCACAAGGAAACCCCAACACTGATCTGAACCGAACCCTACCTCTAAGACTGGCCAGTCGGTTCAATTTTTTTCGCCAATCGTTGGCAACATAATACGTAAGTACCGATTTTCCTTTCAAATACAAAATGTCAAATTTGGTCAAAAAGGTATAAGATAATCTTCTTTGAGTTTTAAACTGTATTAAGAACTTAAGTTTAAAGACATGTCAAGGTCCAGCCTCTAAGGGAGCCATTCGATTCGAGCTTTTAGTCGTCAATGGTGGGCGGGATAATATGAAAGTATATGTTTGTCTTTCTAATGTAAAATGTCAAATTTTGTTTAGAAAATATGAGGAAACCTCCTTAAGCTTCAAAGCATATTAAAAACTTCAATTTAAAGACATATGAGGGCCCTTTGGGCCTCAAACACGACCCTGAGTGTATCGCAATAGCTAACTCAATCCAAATCTCTGTTGAATACTCTTTCCTATTTTTAATTGCCGTCAACTCGTAAATTTCAATCCTAAGCACTTACTTAACCCTTTTCTCCACAGACATGCACGCTTTTTGTTTTCCCATTGTTTTAATATAGGCAAGAGCTGTGTATACAAAAGAGGATCCGGTAGCCTATTGAAGCTTTTTTGTGTGTCGAGTGATATTTTGAATCCGTGCACTGAAACCGCAATTCCAGTGAGTGAACTCTTTTCAGGTTAAAAGCGCCGTTTCCAGCACTTATGTGAAGCTCGAGAGCAATTTGTCTCGACGCAGCATAAAAAGCACGTAGACTGTGTTTATCACAAGAACCCTCGTAAATTTCCGTTGCGCTAAAGACTCCTAAAGAAGTTGAAGCAGTAGTAGAGACGTCAAAGTAGACAGACTTTGAAATGGATATTCCTCTACCAAGAATAAATTCTTGTCTATATTAAAATAATATACATTTGGGAAATCGGAAATGTCCTATTAATGAAATCTTTAGTTGTTACATATGCCTACTTTTGAAAATTCTTTATCGAGGCAATCAAAAAATTCAAATTTTCCAATATTAACAAACCAAAATAGCTCATATGCATCATGTGTAAAAACCAATAATTTATACAAATCACTTTGATGTCTTTGAGTCTGTGTACCTGAACTGCTTACATTTGAATACAGTAACTAATTGGGCGATTGAAATAAAATTTGTTACACGGGTGATAATGAAAATACTTTAATTACGCTGTTTTCTATACTACATAAAATATACAGTTTATAGAATTAAAAAAAAAATTATGATATGTGTGGCTTATTATAATTTTTTAGAAAAAAATACATATAATCTAATTCTTTTCTTTTTTTTTAATCCCACAAATAATTATGCGGAATTACAAAATCTGACAAAAATATGTTTCTTAATTCATAAACTTTTTAAAAAATATTAACTTTAAGGTTCAAGCATAGAAAAAGTTATTAGGTTCTTGAGTTCAGGCTTCACGTTGAAAATAGTTATTTAGAAATCATGAAATAAACATGTAAGTCAAACTCAAAAGATTCTATCTTTGTTGTGAGTGGGAAATAATAATAAGCTGTTATATAATAAACTTGATCTGGTTGTAGTATCACCACTATTACAAACATAAATAATTTATTTTCCTCTTCAGATTACTTCTTTTCGTTGTAAATGACAGTTACAGCACTGGTTACTGTTAATGATCACAGAGAATTCAAACCGCAGACGTGACTAGCTATCTGAGAAGATTTATAGTATTAGACTTGACTATCAAGACTTTTTTTGTTATCAAATAACGTGGTACTGTTTACAAATGAAGCAGTTGCTCGAAATAGAATCGGTTCTAGTTAGATGAAATTAAACCAAATATATAAAACACATTTGCTACTAAACTGAGTAAATATGTTTAATAAATTTGGTCATTGACTTTGAAATTACTTCTATGTAAAAAATTACAATAAAAAACTCCCACTAGAAATATGTATATAGTTAAAAAAAAATTCTATGGGTTATTTAAATTTTAGAAAGGTGAAAACTTTAATAATTAGTATTTTTCTTCAATTGACTTCAAGTTTTTTTTTATTCTAATCTGTCAAAGGACCTTATGCAAGACGTTATTTTGGTTGCGGTTCTATTGTACGACGACAATATGACATGGTTGCAACTTATCACCACAAACCTTTATCGAATTTTCTCAATCCATTAGCTAATTACAATCTACATTTAATTTTACCACCAAATTAGATATGACGTAAAAAGCCATAAGCTTCAAAAGGTTTTATGCATGACGATACCACAGACCTAAGTTTTAAAATGAATTCATATTTTTATATGAGTCAAATTCAATGAGTCGAATTCAATGAGTCAAGTAGCATTTGAAAAACATTCTCATGAAAACGAGCCACAACCAATCGTGAGGTCAGAATTTTTGTGAAGTCACCATAAACTGTGTTAATTAAGATTTGATCTCAAATCTACCATTAGATTTCATGTGACGTTAATCGCGGAAGAGGTTTTATCATCTGCCAATACTTGTGACCCAATAACAAAAATAACTTTAAAAATAATTTTTAATTTTCAAATTCCGTTATCCAATTATAAGTATTTTTGTGACATCATCACAAAAGAAGTCCATTAAGAATTGATCTTGTTCTCAAAACTACCATTAGATCTCATGTCGAATGTTAATCGTAGAAGGGATTTTGTCATCTGCCAAAACTTATGATCAATAACAACAACAAAATTTGAATTTTCAGAATTCGTTTTCCAATCATAAACAAGTATTTCACTTTTTTCCCGTCAGACATTCCCGAAAGCAGTAACGTTGATGTACATGAGGTCTATATAGCGAAAGAGCCTTGAATTTAAGAACAAAAATCGCACAGGAAACTAACATATATTTTAATTTTTACCAATCTTTTTTTTTTTTTTTTTTTTTTTTTTTTTACTATTTTGTTGATTTATAAAGTTTAAGATTAAAACACTGCAAACAATGTTGATAAATTCTCCTATAAATCTCGCACTTTTTCTCATTTATTACTAGATGTTAAAAGGCAACAAACCATCATTCAACTCCTTGGCAGTTAAGATTTTATCTGAGTGACAACTAAGACAGATGGGAAATAATTAAAAGTTTAAATGTATTCGTCACGAATGCGTTGGTAGTCAATATGGAAACAATGTTGTAACGAAAAACAATAATTGTATCTCGTCAATGTAATTTCCTAGTAGGAAGTAAACTTCTTTGTTGTCTGATTATTTTTTTAATTTATTTAATGTGAATAACGTGCTTATGAAAATGGATTTTTTAAAGTTCTCCAATTGAAAAAAGTAAATGATTCCAGTAAATGATTTACTTACTTGATCTCTTGGTTTAGTAGAGATCACTTGAAACTGGGATCCTGAAGAAAATTAACATCGAACAATATTTTTTGGCACAGCATGTACCGTATTCTTACATCAAAAGAATTTTTGGGAGTACTGTAAAGTGTTATTTTTGAAATAATTAGGATATGTGTACATACTTGAACTTTGCTTTTCAAGTTTCATTTTAAAAATCTGTCTTTTTTTGCACTTAAAAATACATAATTGGTAATGACGGTTACATGAAAAAAAGTTCATTTTTACACAAAAATTAATTAACTAGTTAATTAGTATATTTTTGAACACTGATTACTAAAATTTAATCTGGCTAAGAAAAATATATTATGGTTGAGAATTATTTGTATTATATCATTCTTAATGTTTTGACCCTCCATCAACTTTATAGAATATATAATTTTTAGTGGAATTTTTTAAACTTCGAAAGTAGAAACATCATAATTTTTCGAAACAACTTTTGTCTTTAAAAGTCTGGAAAAAAAATATTTTCTTTTACAATGAATTTTACTGAGAATGAAAACATCTAATAGTTAATGCAGATTTTAATTCTTGAATAATTTTTCAAAAAGATTATATCAAACTATCAGTTGTCCCTGTTTAAATAAGTTCCACTAGCCAAAACTACGATTCTTCATACAATGAGTTTAAAATTTTCGAATTTATTTTCAGAACAAAACAGTACTTCAAACTAATAAAATAATTCACTAATTTTTAGATGATACTATTATCTTTCAAAAATTCCATCTATAGATTATTTTAAAGCAAACAAACTGAAACCCCTTTTGCTCTATTTTTGCGATATTTGTGTGTTGCGATATTTGTGCCTTAAGAAAGGAACAAGTATTTCTTTGTGTTTATTTTTATTCTATATTATGAAAATCATCGTTATGTAAATGCATTCTGGAGCTACACTAAATTAAACGCTTATTGTGAAGCCGCTTTATTATGAAAGTATTTATAAAAAACATACAATAATTATGAAATGAATCTTTTAAGTTTCCCACAAAATCCAATACTGATATTTATTAATTTATTTCCAGGTTAAAGGCAAATTTCGTCCCTGAAATTTATAAAAAGAGAGTATACGTTTAACATTTATGTCTTTTATCTCATTTGTATTATAAGAAAATCTTATCTTCAAGAATTTGCTAAGTCATTTCAATTTGAATTCAATTTGCCTAATTTACATTTTAAAAACCTTTTTTTTTTTTTTTTTTAAAGTAGAACTTAAAATTTTGAGTAATAACTAAACAAAAGTTAGAAATATTAAAAGTTGAACATTTATATAAAAATCCCTAACACGTCCACAATACATTAACATTTTAACATACTTGTGATAAGAATTAAAAAAAAAAAAAAAAATGTTAAGATTTTTTATTTATTTTTTAAATTGATTTTTGGATCTGGAGAACATTTCTAGAGCGAAGAGAATGGCAATGAAGTCGCCATGTAGGTTGAATGTTTCTTTAAAGAATACTCTTCAGGAACACCTACCCCCCCCCCCCCCACCTCCAGAAAGGGAAAAAAAAAACTTACAAAGAGAAATAAGGAAAATTTTCTAAAAATCCATTGTGTGCTCACCATTTTACTATTCCACAACACCATTAATCTATTTTCCCATGCAGCTCTATTCGCCCATCTCATCTGATTTAGATCAAGCACATAATTTATTTAGATCAACTTCCAAGAGACTGAACATCGACCAATACTCATTCCCGATCAAAAATTTCGCTGGGCAGAAATAATTTCCAATGTCCACAGGCTCGTCCTTCTGACATATCTAGGTCTTCCACCTAGAAATCTCTTAACAACCAAAACGGATCCGTCACTTCCCCTATTACTCATTGAATTCAACAGTTTGTTGCGCCTATAACAAGCCAAGAGAATTAGTAAGGCACGGTCACTCGGAAACAAGGAATGGGGGGGGGATATTCTGACTGTGTTCAAATTGAACTCGGTTAACCTCCGAGTTGTTATTTCTGTTCACTCTAATGAGGATATCTATGTTAGGAGCTGTTACGGAGCTGCTCTTTTACATCTTGACATTGAATGAAGAGGCGTGCTTTCGATAATTCGGATTGTGAGGTCTCCTTACAATTGAAACTTTCGAGTACAATTGATCTGTCTCTGAGTTGAGGTTTGCTGCTTGAGAAGTGGGAGGGTGTTGGCCTCTTTTCGAAGTTTGGACGAGATGTGAAGATGTGTGATTAGGTTCCTTTAGTCTGTAGATGTAAATTCTCCAAGTTATTTGTAAGCCTAACTAATTGGTCTCAATTCAACTTCCAGACGATTCTTGTTCCAATCAATCCTCTTGAATTAATCGTGAAACGTAAGAAGTACACTTTGTTATATTTCTTCTTACTTTGCCTCTCCATTGTGCTTCTTTCAGAATATTTAAAATTAAAAGGATTCCTTAGCCTTTAAGTGACCTATAATTAAAACTTACAGCTGCATTAAATTCATCAACCAAACGAATTTCACTAACTGGTGGTTGCTTCAACATTGCAAATTGAGATGTCTAAAAATAAGACACAAAAATGGCACTGGATTCAGACGACAAATGGAGTCTTAATTTAAGATACGATTACTTATAGAATACCCGAGACAGGTGTAACATGGTCAAAAAAAGAGTAGTTTCATCATAATGTATATCACACTGGTAAAGATTCCAAACCTAACTATTTGAAATATTTTCCAGAGTAACGGTACTCAACCCATTCAGACATCTCAACTGTCTGAAAATAACCCAAATATCCAACATCACAAATATCTTCAAAATTAAGACTTCATACGGTGTCTGAATCCAGTGCCACATTTGTGTCTTGTTTTAAGACATTTCAATTTACAGTGATGTAATTAATAAAAAATATTGTATCGCCTTTAAATTTAGTTTGTAATGAGATTCACATTAGACTAACCTATCAAAAATCATTTTCTATTTAAATAACTTCTAAAATAAACTATTAAAAAAGGATGCCTAATAGAAAGAGTCTTTTAATGTACAAGTTGAGAAGATTCAATAAAAAGAGTATAATAAATAAATAATAATGAATATTATATACTTCTGGTACGTTGTCGCTAAATATGCTTAGTTTGAAATTTTAAATGGGTGCGGCATTTTCATAGGAGCCCATGTTAAATTAAACACCTTTAGGGGTATTTTATTTAATTACTAATTCGTCTATCATTCTGAAACTTTCACAGTATGGTACTTGGATACTTTTAAATAATTTAAAGCAAGGTTTATATTATTATTTTTAAAAAATTCAAAAAATTACGAATTTTTAAGAATATGCTTAAACAAATTGCTGAGATTAATTTTTTTAATAATTTTTAAATAAATATTTTTTAAAGTATGATACTTATCATTTATTCTCCATATTAAAATACTTAAATGTATTAGAGAAATATGGATAAAAAATTGAAGCATTTATATATAATAGAATTCAAGCCATGTGCCCCACATACATGAAAAAACAGCATTTTGAAAAATTCGTCTTTGAATTTAAAAAACATTATTTACGTGCCTCAATTTTGTTTACTTCAAAAAGTTATCAAAAATACTTCAAAGCAAGATGTAGTTACAATTTATGCATCATTTTAAAGAGAAGAATTTAAATTGAAATAAATATTAATAAACTCAAAGTCAATATTCAGCAACATTTTCATACGTCCCCCCTTAACGCTTGTAGCCATCTTGATTCCTAGCTATGGTTTGAAGCCTACAAATGTTTAAAAGCAACAGGATGCGAAACAAAAGCTTAAAAGAAGCTTATTTTAATTAAAAAAAAGCATTACAAATTTTAATAGAGGCCTATCATTTTAATAACTCTATTAAAAGAACGCTAACATATACTTTCTGAGCATTTCAGCAGTATACATGGACAAGCAACTCAGATGAATATTAGCAGACCACAGATCATTCATATAGTTTGACAAGCAGAGAAATAAAACATGAACATCAATTATACCGAAACATAATTAGACCAATCAACGGCATAATGACACACTCTAAATTAAACCGTTCTGTAAAAAGTGTGTGTAAATACATTTACATTTCAAGTACAGCTTATTCGCTTGAACCCATGATTAAATACTCAAACTCATAGAATAACATCAACTATCCAATTAGTACTCAAACAAAACATTTTATAATTAAAAAAAAAAAAATTCAAAGTCACAACGCTTGTGTAAGCAAAAGGAAACCGCACAGCAACAACTCTTTCAATTTGAATTGACAGCATTGAATCAATGTTTCCATTCCCTTTCATTCCATGACATAACGTGGCACACATTCCCAGAATTCGAGCACGCCATTTCCAATTGAAATTTCCTCGCCAATTTTTCTTTTTTTTAGTTTCGCCACCTGTGTCCATCCAAAACAAATGCGATTTCGACCGAAGAAGAAGAAGGCGCCTTTCATTAACTGTTCAGGAAATGAATCAGAGTCTTTCATCTTTCTTTTTTGCCATTTGCACGGAATCCCGAGCTCCTATGCGCATCGCCAATGAATATCCTGTTCCCCGAAGCATGCATTCTGCGCATGTATTTCTTATATAACCATAGAACAGATGACTATTAAGGTGTTGATGACCCAGTGAACTTAGTTTTGGGCAATGCGGTGCATTTTATTGGATCCTTGTTTTAATGAAGATCTAAATGGTTAAGCTGCCCGGTGATAGAGCTTTATTTAGTCTAGATTCATTTCATTACCTACATAAATTTTTTTTAAGACAAGCAACAAAGATGCACAAAAATAGTGTTTTTCCATTTATAAAGATATCCTTATTTTAAATAAGGATATCTGATGAAATAGTGCACGTTTGTTGCTTTATCGAAATTTACAGTTTTGTGTTGATCTTTAGGAAATTTTGTAAGTTTGATCTTCGCACGCCAGGAAGGTGCATGAGGGATGCTGCACCTATGAGGATTTAAAAATAAAAAAAAATGTGAAGAAAATTGGTATGATTCACTTTAAATAGAATTGTGATTTACGTTCCAAATATTTAATGGAGGAGAAATTTAATATGCAACTATTAAATAAAATTTCATTAAAGTATATAATTGAAGGTTCAATGATAAAACAAAAGAAAAATAATAATTATCACCTGGTACCCTACCCCCCCCCCACCCCACCTCCCGATCACCACCTGCATCCCCTTGACAATTCTGTCCCACGCAATAAGAAGATAGGGACTTTTTTTTTTCTTTCAATGTTATTAAAAAAAAAAAAAAAAAAAAAAACGTCGAATAAATTTTACCTACCCCCTTTCTCAATCCTAAAGGGATGGGAAAATAACTTGAGATATACTAAACCAATTTGAACCAATATTTTTTCAGTAGGTATCTTGACTTATACAGATTATCGGAGACAGAATTTCAATTTGTGTGGTTAAGAGGGTAAAACTTTCTTCTTTTAATATTAAAACCACATGAAGTTTAAAAAATAATAATAATAACAATAACTAACTCATTTAAAACATCGTGACAATTTTTTTTTTTTTTTATTTAGTAAAAAAAGCTAAAAGTAAAATAAATGAAAAAAGCTTGCTGGACAGGCCATGTTGTAGTTGTTTTTGTTGAGAACGAAATTAATCCTTGTTTTATATATTAAAACCGTTAGTACGTAAATATCTTTACTCTTGAATAAAATTTCGTCTATCCCAGATTTGAGATGAGATATCCAATAAATAAACCACTTTTAAAAATACTTTGTTCTGCCGATGTTGCAATAAAAAGTAAAAAACTATTATTCAGGAAATACAATAACATTGTATATGTTTCTAAAATAGACCCTAATGTACTAATATATTTTAACGTTCAAATTTTATTTTTGCATGACAAATTCTGCCTATTTTAGAGTATCTCTTGATTATTTTAAAACAGTAATTCAATCAATAATATGATGAATTGCTAATTTTGCTCCCAAATGCCTCTATTAAACAACCCATAGATGCATTTTCATTTCAAAAATAACAATTTTAGTCTTCTCATATCAATTTTAAAAAAATTACTAATTCATTTAAAAATCATTGAAAGACACGATGAACTAATGAATATCCTAAAATTATACAATTTAAAATCAAGTTCCGCTATTCCTGATTTTAAATAATTTCCAAATTAGCTCAACCTGAATATTCTCCTAGTAAAAAAATTGCATAGCAAACGAGTCTCACCAACGATCTTTAGCCTCGCTTTTCGATGTTATAGACTCGGGTGATATCAATACCAGAAGTCTCGAGCCAGTCAGTATTCTGAGTTTCCTCCCTATCAATCTCTCTAGCATACATTAAGCTTGATCTAATGATGATCTGCCACAGCACAGTGGCGGATCTAGGATTTTCCTGAGGGAGGGGCGCAACGCTGTATCTTAGCCAGGACAAAATTGAATATTTCAAAAATGTTAATAAAAAAAAATCTATGCGGTGTTCAAGAAATATACTTCAAGATAATCCATATCCATTGATTGACCCCCCCCCCCTCCCCTTCTTTCGTCGCATTTCTGACCTGGCTATCTTAGCATAAGGTGGTGGCCGACCAAACGGTATAGTGGTTAGCGTGCTAGCTTCTAGACCACGAGGTTGGGGGTTCGAGTCCCGTGTTAGGCATGGGTGTTTGTAAATGTATTTTGGCTTGTCTAATGACGAATGTTTCGGCGCATTATAGCCCTCGTGTTGCTGACTGCGCCAGATAATCTGAATACAACCAACCTTAGCATAAGGTGGTTAACACTGCTCTTTTGTTACTTCATTACCTATTTTATTTAAAAAATAAATTGGTATTCAAAATGTACCACGCATTTTAAACATTTTAGAAAGCTACATCCCCGGAGTTATCGATTATACTGAAGAAATTCCAATGAAAGTGGGAACTTGCTACTTTTACTTGTGACTAACTGACTAAGTATAAATCCTATACTATAGTTACATCAAACTTAGAAATCAGTAATTGTACATCAAAATTTAACATATTTATAACATATTTATGCAGTCTGCAATGAGCTTAATAAGTAAAAATACTTTGTTTTACTGGATAATCCATTGCTACTCGAGTAATCTAAAGCATGTAGGGAAAAATTGTTTTTCAAAGAGAATGTTTTACTAATAATTATAAGTAATATTTTTAATAAGGCAATAGAAACAAATACAATTTAAATATTGAACAGTCATTAAAAACAAATTCCAATTTCGAATATCTCTATTGCCAATAGTAATACTTTTAATCATGAAAGAGTCTAATGATGAAATTAAAAAATGAAATGGAAAAGTCCAGTGATAAAATCTGACAAATTCTGCAACTGTACTGCTACATTACACAGATAATACTTTTTACAAAATTGTTAATAGGTCTATTTCACGTAAAAAATTGGTATACCTTTCCACTGAGATGTTGCAAAGGAGGATTATTAATCTGAATTCAAATATTTTTTTTCCCCTTTATATTGATGGCGAATAGGCAAGACGTGAGACAAGCTGCACAAATGATGATCGTTTCTTACAAGATTCTAATTGGAAGTGTTAGTTACTGTGGTGATTTATTTTTAGCCTCTGCAAGAATTCCAATTTTAAAGTTTTTCAGCAAAACGAATATTTAAAAAGTCTAAAATTTTTCCATGATTACCAAATTATAAACTAATTCGTTTAAAAATAAAATGTGCCTCTATCTATCTTGGTGAAAGAAATGAGCTTTTTCAATATTAAAGAAATATAATACTTTGTAATTTGAGCTTATTTGCATCCAATATACTAAATAACCAAGAAAAAAAGTATAATTATGAATCGTTAAAACTGTAGGCATATAAATAAATTCAGAAAAAGAAAAAAACCCTACATTTTTAAAAGTGAAGAGGGTTGTGTTAGAAATAAAAAGTTCATGAAGACTTTCACCCAATTATCCAATCGTGATACCTAGTTAAAAGTTAATATTTGCAAAAAAAAAAAAAAAAAAATGCCATAATAAATGATAAAAAAATTTAAATAGTGAAAAAATTTTGTATTTTTCCATTGAAAGGGGCTATTGGTACTTTCAAATACGGTTCGGATTCTGTACAAAGAAATATTTACAAAAAACCGTGCCAAATTATGGCAACCATAGGCACTTCACTTGTTATTAAAAAATTGCAGCTGATGCCATTTATTGGCGACAATCACCTTGGCGGCGCACAATCCGTACCTTATTTTGAATTTTTACCATAAATTGCGAACGACCCCCTTTAATGGAAAAGTACCAAACATTGTTCGTCCAATTACGCATAGCATTTTTTTTTTTTTTTTTTTTTTTTTTTTCATTTTTTTTTTTTTTTATTGTTATTATTATTATTATTATTTTTTTTTTTTTAAGTTATTGTTGGTTGGTTTTTATATCTCCCAAATGCCTATTACATTCATGAGTTGTGAATCACCCATTTCAGACAAATGACCATCAAACCACTTATTAATATAGTAATTTTTAATTCAGAGAAAGTAGTAAATTTCATCAATCATTAACAAAGAACCTACTTATACACATTAAATTAAACATTAACTGATATTTGTTTTGAATAAAAATATGTTTTATCATGCAATAGTTTTTTATCCACCTTCAAATCAGTTGAGCAAACTGTCATGCTGCCATCTATCAGGAAAATATAGAAAATAAAATTCAGGATAATACTGGAATTCTACGGTATAACAAATATAATCTTCAGTTTATTTATTCTAAATATCTTTATGTTTCAAACGGTAAACAATTTTTTTTTATGTAATATAAATAATTTCGTTCAATTTTTATGCAAATTTTTTTTTTTTTTTTTTAATAAATCTCTTATATGTCATTGTGCAACATCAATTTAAGTTGATCTAGAAACATGAGTGGGAACATTATTATATTAAAATACATTGCTGAAATTATATATTTCTTTCTTTCATTTGATTAAATTTAATATAATAATAAATGTGCTGGTACATCTTATAGAATTTGAGTCATCATTTCCCATAATACCTCTTAAGCCACCACCTACGAAACGACAAACACATATGTTTCGTTCAAAGATTAAAAAAAAGAGAAAAAAAAATAAAATACGGAATTCAAATATTAACATTTCACACAACCTGGGATTCGAACCCCCAATCTTTCCCCCAAGCTTCAATGCACCAAATGTAAGAATTAACAAATATTTATAAACTTGCAAGAAAATGACTTGAAAGCTTCATTTAGAGAACGTTAGGATTAATATAAGTAATTAAAAAAGTTGAATGACAAAAACGCAGGACTGCGCCAGTGGTCGGGTATCAAGAGAGAAATCTGCGGTTTCATTCGAAGTAACCACTCAGCCAAGCCTGCGCATCAGCACCTGCGGTTAAAATTAATTATAAAGTATATTGTAAAGATAAAAATCATGCTGCCATCTATTGGCGATTTTTCTAAATAATTGATCCCGTAGTTTTAATTAGGTCCTAAAAAATTTATATTTTCTTGTTAGCTTTAGAAGGAAGAGAAATTCTAAAACGGTATTTGAACTTCAATATTTTACCTCTGTGTAATTTATAGGGCTAAAAAAAAAATTCCATATTCATTGCCAAAGGAAAAGATCAGGAAGATTCTGAGTCAAAATAATTTCGTTCATCTAAAAGATTCACATTCAATTAATATATTTTACAAACAATTTAATGAAAAATTAACTGTGTAACAATTGAAAAAAATAATCTCCTTAAAAACTTTGAATTCTTAATCAAACTTTTATAAAATTCAAATTATTAGTAGTAACAAAAGAGAAAGTGTGCAGAAAGAACAAAAACAATAATCAATAGTGGTGGTAGTGGTTACTTGCAAATCATTACAAAAATTAATTATATTCATTCAATTAATAATAGTAAAAAACATCTTAAATGATAATGATTTTTAGATACGTTTTTATTATTTTTTAAACGCTGATAACATTCGTGAGCATTGACTCTATCATCTTAAAACAACTTTCCTTGAACATCGCACATCAAAGACTGTTTATCGTCTGTTTCACTTTCAAGAAAGAATAATGTAATATTTATTGAAAAGCATATTGCTTTCGATAATTTTTCTGAAACTAACGAAAACGGTAAATAACACCAATTCAAAGAAGTTTTAAATACAGTAACCAGAATTAAGTATAATTGAAAGTTGGGCGATATTACACTTCTGTCGGGCAGTACTTACACTAATTACACTAGATTTTGCATAAAGTGTCTTTTTTGCGTTCAGTTGCATTTTCAACTGGATTAGAATGTAATTCAGTGTTTCAAAATTAGGGGTATTTGTTCAAACATTACCAAGTACCGATCAAAACCGGATCGTGCCGGATGTAATTTCAATGGATGGAATTGGGTGGAATTTCTTTCAGCCAATAGCTAAAGATAAAAGGGTTCGAGTCCATTTTCTGGAGCAATCTGGAGTTTTTTATTTAAATTGCTGTCTTTATAAAAAAAAGAAAATGCATAAAAAAACGGTAAACGCGTTTAAAAAACACGCTTTTATAAGCATTTTGGGAAAAATACGCAACAAAAAAACACTTAAAAAGTTATTGTATGTTTAGCGGTAATGGATAATAATTAAAAAATAATCCAAACCAACCAACCCAATTTGACAAAATCTCAGAATTATGACTAATGTTGTACGATAATCATCTTTTTAGCTGTGACATTGATAGGAAATGTTTTGTTTTTACGTCATTTACTAATTTCTCACACCCTCAGAAAGTATAAACCAACTATATTAAGTTTTTAAAATGATAAAAAATATTTTGATTTAGGCAGATCTCTTGACTTTTGGCTGTTTCGTCTCACTGTGTAGCGGGTCGCTTGTAAAACATGCCAAGGTCGTCACTCCAGTGTTTTCTTTAATTCAGTGGCAACATATTAAAATTTCGTATTTTTCCTATCGTGCTGCCATCTATTATATATTATTACAACTTCAATTTGTTTTTACTTTTTTTTTTTTTTTATTCGATTTTTAAACAAACAACGCAATATGCAATTGTAAATTGACTATTCGTCAGAAGTAGAGGTCTTAACCTTATAAAAAATTTTTATCGTTTATTAGTTTTAGTAGTATCTAAAGGGTGAAAAAGGGATCGTCAAAACTACAACTGTTAATTCTCATTACAATATCAAAAATTAATTATCAATAATTCGAAAAAAGGAGGGTTCAAATTTTCTTTGGTACAGAGTTTTTTTTTTTTTTTTTTTTTTTTTTTTTTTTTAATGTTATTTATAATATACTCTAACTTTCTAGGCATCGGGATTAGAATAAAAAAATAGTTTTCCAGAAAAACGATAATTACTGCACCTATAGGTAAAAAAAGCGAAAGGAACAAGTATTTTTTAACATATAAATTTTTTTTAAAAATTTCATTTCATTCAAAAATCCATGCCTTTTGTCAAATAGATATTAAGAATGACACAAAAAATATTTTAAGTCATTTCATTCATATTTGCTGAAGTTTTAGCATTGTGTGTAAGGTGGGAATTCCTTTGTCTTCCAGACGAAAATATTTGGCGCGGGTACAAGAAAGTCGGGGAATCAGGAGAAATACTTGTTCTTATCTGTGATAGAATGAATTAAAGACATAATCATACATTTTTCATGTCCTGATTTACTTAGAAAATACTTACACAGAAGGAAATAAAACTGTAACGGAATCAAACTAAAATAAATGTTTGTTAGAATAAAACCCTTAAAAATAGGAGGGCAGTAACAACTTACAAATAGGGAAATACAGCTAAACATGAAGTACTTTCAAAAGAAGGGATAATTGAATTTTACACATTAACAATAATAATGCAAGTATATAATAATGCCATACCAAATTTGAAAGTCGTAAGTTAATTTGTTCGGGAGTTATGCTGACCACAAACATACATTTTTTCTAGATCACATTTTTGAAATCAGAATGTTCCAAAACGTGGATAAATGCAAAAAAAAATGTGAATGAAAGGGAGGGGAGGGGAGAGGTTTTTCTTTTCTAATTCCTGGAAAGTCTCCCCGAAAAAGAGGGTTCTCAACATAGAAGCGGAGAATATTTCACTACATTTTAGTATGAAAATTTGGGAGTGGAGGGGGGGGAGGATTGGTACATTTTATTTTGTTTTTTTAATTTTCTACTGCTTTTTCTACAATCTAAAAAAAAAATCTTGGGGTTGGATGGATATATCCCCATATCCCCCCCCCCCTCCCCATGACATCACGCATGCCTGCCATACTATACTAAACTTCAACTTAACTTGACATCACTAGACGGTAGATCGTCACAGTGCTCATTGGCATTTAATCCATTTTGGCAGCGTGAAAGCATAATGTTCGCCAAACCACAACCCTGTAGAGAACAAAAGGCTATAAGGTTTGGCGAGAATTATATCTTCACTCCGCTAAAATGGATTAATTGCCTATGAGCACTTTGAAGATCTATCGTCTAGTGATGCAAGTTAAGTTGGAGTTTAGTATAGTTCCGGCGCCACTGCCAACCAAGTTAAAGCTGTGTTATTTTTCTGTTTTCTCTTATATTGTACGTAATTGTTATCGGAAGAATACATTTGTTCTTTTTTTCTACGTATCAATTGCAAAGGGATCGATTAAGTGAATACTTTTAAGATCAACTAACTTTTGCTTTCAGGGTACAACCTAAACGCCAAAAGAAGGATCTCATCTGGTTATGGTTACACCGGGTTCGGTACTATATTTGGTGGTCAAGCAAAAAAAGAGTGTCATTTCAATTCTTTGAAGCTCTTTTTATAAACATGGTTTTTTTCGTCGTGTCGTAAGGTTCAGATATTTTTAAAACTGAATCAAACTTTTAAAATTGAATGATAAAATTTAATACCTTTATGTATAGAACCTAAAAAAAATGCTAGTTTAACAAGTTTCCTAGATTTAAAATGGGTGGCTAGAGATAGATAGACAACAAAGAAACGATCAATTCAATACCAAAACGCAACATCAGTTTTCAAAGAATAAACTGTTAAGTAATTAAATTATTTCTAGTTCAATTCTATTTTAACTTATAGGTAGCTTATGATCTAACATAAAGATCATGCAAATTTTCGAATCAACCATTTTTTTTATTATTATTACCTTTTTTATTAATAATTAGTAAATAAATTTTGAAATTTTATAAACACAAGTATATTTTTTTAAATTTCAATTGAGACGCATAGTCAAAAATGAATATTTATAAAAAAATTCTTACTAATGTGACAAAATGTTGGCAAATGTAATGTGGTGAGTTGTCACATGGTCAATACCCCTAATCATGTAAATGTAATGTGGTGAGGTGTTAAATGCGTGTGAATCTGACCATGGAATGGTAATGTTACAAAATGGTTAGAAACGCCATATTACATATTTTTCATCGATCACATTCACATATTTTTGTTCGATATGGTGCTTCACAATCACATGAGTATACATGTGAAAGGGAACGATATAAACCTTATTGTCCCTTTATGACCATTTGTTTTCCATGCTTCTTTCAATAAAATAAGGGTATTGAAACACAAGAACCTGAAGAACTTGTTTTAAGGAAAACATTGTTCACATATGCAAACATTTCCCCTCATTAACTAATGATTATTAACACTACATTATTATATTTTTTATTTGGGGTATATGAAACCTTCTCATCAGGCAGTCAAATAAGGATTTTTCTCGAACCACTTTTTGGATGTATATCTTGAGTTTTTCTTAATGTTGGTACTTCACATTTAAGGCATATCGAATATAAATACATAAAATGGCTAGTTGGGAAACTATCAGAATTCAAGATGGCGGCAATCGTTGTATCAAATACTGTTCCGCGAAAATTTATATTTTTTTTGTTATTAACAAAGCTTATTTTATATTATAGTTTATTTTACTTTTATTATAGCTTATTTTTATTGATATTACACCAGATCTGAAAGTATCGTTGTTTTTATATGTTAAAAATTTCAGATATTGAATGCGACAATATAGAATGTATAGTTTTGTTAAATTTATAGGAAATTTGCACAAACAAAGGAAAATTATCAATTCGGGTTTTTGTTTTATATTTGAATACATAAAGGGGGGCGGCGGTTATTCATAAGTAAACTATTGTAGTTCGATTAGATTTTTAGGTAGATCACACTAAAGGAAGAAAAATGTCTGTTTATTGAAATGAGAGCAATTATATTTGCTCATAGTACTGAACCCAAAATACTCAGTTGAGGCCAGGCCTGTATTCACGCAATCACATATTATTGTTAGATATGGTGCTTCACAATCACTAATTATTAATTTAACTACAAGACCACACTTGGAGCTAAATGCAACATTTTATGTAAGTTTCAGGTGACGTAGTCTCAATACTACTTTAATTTATACAACATCATATTATTAAAATTACTAAAACTGACAGTACTACATTTTCTCTTTTAAAAATTAGATAATATAAAATCGAAATTAAAGAAACTCAATATTACTAAATTAAATTAATCAAATTTGTCTCGATATTTTAAACAATCTGAATTCTGAGGACAAAATTCAGACCCCCCCCCCCTCCGCAAATCCGGAACATGATGTAAATACTTAGATCGAACGTGCATTATGTTTTCCATTTGACTGTCAGGACAATTATTTCATAGAAGACTTTTCAGAAGTTTCCTGTTTATTGAAAAAAAATTAATATTAATCTCCTTCCAAAATAATAAATAGTATATCAAAAGAAGTAGTAAAGGATTCAAATGAGAAAAAAAAATCCCCCATCTAAAACTATAATTTCCCTAATTTTCTAAACTTCCAGCTTTAATGAAAATTCAATGCATAAAATGGTGGTTATTCAATTTTATGCTTGTGTTTCCGCAAGTCTTTTTTTTTTTTCTTTGCATGATATGTCAAACCAAGACAGCACATATCATCCCCCCCCCCCCCATCCTCATCGTTCATATCTGGAGACGCACCTGTGTTCTGCTCGATTACTACAGTTGCCTATATTTTTAAAAATAAAAAAATATTTCAACTAATTTTATGAAACACTTTTTAGAGATATACATCTTTTCCTTGGGTATTCCATGAATCATTCCTCAAGAATGTATAAAGAATGACCAGAATTGATAAGACTGCATTTTCAACTGAATTCAAGTTAGATACAAGATCTTTAAAATAAAAATGTCCTGGTGCTCCCAGTCTTTGTTTAAATTATTATTCATCAGCAAAATATACTTATTAATATATATTAATGAGTATATATGCTGTATAATACGATTCCTGAGTAGCCTCTTAGCCACTGTGTGTTACACAACAGTGTTGCCCGAGGAACACCACGTGGAGGTGGGCTACTTTCGTTCCTCATAGGGCTGTCCCCTTCCTAACATTAAGCTTTTAATTTAAACAATGCGTACTTAAAGGGATGAAAATTGCCACGTCGAATATTTGCCATTAGGCATTCTCCATTTGTTCCATTTCTTTTAGTTTTTAACTGGGAAATTACAATTTTATTTTGCTTTAAATAACTTCGAGAAGACGGGTTAACTATAATTGAATAATGTATCCGATTCATTCATTCGTTAATCACTGTGTGTTTTCCTTTCCTGGATATTACTTTCTCCGATTCCAACGCTAATCATATATTATATTTCCTCAATCAATGCGATAAGTTATATTAGGAGAGGTTTAATATGATCGATTATTTTAGCTTGATATTTAGATTCCAAATTCATTATGATTTTTTAGATTGTGATTTTACCTATATACAGTAACTATTCATACTTTTCAGAGGACAGCCAACGCGATACTAAATTGAAAGCTGAATTGAAAAAATAGATTTTCAATTTAAAATAAATATTTTTTTTTAATATTATTTTTATTATTATTATTATTCTCTCTTTACCTACATATTTTACTTCTTTCGCAATACGCTAGTTACTTTTAAAGAGTCTCGTTTTAGGCTTTAAATCTCAAATAATTTTATGCCGTATTATAATTAGGGAGTCAATGCTAAGATATAAAAATAGATATGCACTCTCAATTTACGGTATTAAAATATGTCCCTCCCCTCTTCTCTACTAAAGTAAGTTGTATAGCACTTAAAGTTATGACGTTTGGTTCCACTACTTGGCGATGGTTGCATTTTTGAGATACTTGAAAATATACTTAACTGACTTAGTATTACTTCTTTTTTTTTTCTTTTTTTTTTTTTTTTTTTCATTTAACTGACTTTAAATTCTCGCGTGCATAAAAAAACACTTCAAATATATTTATGTGTTAAGACAAAAGATGACACAGGAGATATAAAAATATTTATTGAACATAATTACACAGAATAGCAAGAACAACAAATTAAAATCAATTAACAACAGTCATCAATTTAAGTAATATACAATTAATTAATGTGCATGGCATGAAAAATAAACTTCTTGATTTTTGTTTGAGTAGGTGTAAGCTTTGGTACGCGTGTGTGTATGTTGTGAGAGACGCAGGTGTATAATTTGATATGCTCGTTGATGTTCTTGTGTATGAGTGCGAGTATGCGATCGTATATATGTTTATAGTATTAGCTACGTTTATTTCGTGAAGAAATCCTAGGAATTAATTGAAAACTTGAATTCATTTTGGAATACCTTGAATTTCTGTTCGAAATTTCTTAAATTTCTTTATGAGATTACTTGAATTTCTTTTCGCAATGTCAGGATTTTCTTTTCGAAATTACATGAACTTCTTTTCGAAATTACTTGAATTTCTATTGGAAATTACTCGAATCTCTTTTCGAAAACACTCGAATTTCTTTTCGAAAATACTCGAATTTCTTTTCGAAAATACTCGAATTTCTTTTCGAAAATACTCGAATTTCTTTTCGAAAATACTCGAATTTCTTTTCAAAAATACTCGAATTTCTTTTCGAAAATACTCGAATTTCTTTTTGATATTACACGAATTTCTTTTTGAAATTATTTGAATTTCTTTGGGAAATTACTTGAATCTCTTTTCGAAATTACTAAAATTTCTTTTAGAGATTACTTGAATTTCCTTTGAAAATTACTTGATTTCTTTTCGAAATTACGTGAATATCTTTTCGAAATTACTTGCTTTCCTTTTCGAAATTACTTGATTTTCTTTTCGAAATTACAGGATTTTCTTTTCGAATTACTTGATTTTCTTTTCGAAATTACTTGAATTTCCTTTGGAAATCACTCGAATTTCTTTTCGAAATTACTAGAATTGCTTTCAGAAATTACTGGAATTTATTTTCGAAATTTCTTGAATTTTCTTTTGAAATTCTCGGAATTTCCTACTGAATAATTTTTAAAAAATCCTTTGGATTTCTGCACAAAATAAACATAGCGAATACAAACATATTTACGAGGGCTGTACACAGTGCACCAAAGAATATACTAACTCAAACGAAAATACGTTGTTCATATATCACTCAAGCAAGAGATGTTTTTAAATTTTTTCACAAATAAAATAGTTATTTTGAAAATTATTTTTTTGTAGCATTAATTACTTTATAAAAAAAAAGAAGGATATATTTGATGAATTCTGATGATATTAACTCGTTTAACAGATTGTATTAGTTTTATTTTCTTAGTTAATTACAAAGAAGAAATTTTTTTGAATTTCGAAACACTAAGAGTGGGAGAGGGTGAGGGGGTGGGGAGATGTTGAAAATTAACAGAATAAAATAATTTAATGTAGGATATAAAACAAATATTTCATGATATACTTTTATGTTTTTATAAAATATTTAGTGGTATTTCTATATTTTTTTCAAAGAAATAGATACTTTTACTAAATGGAAAGAAGCATCTATTTAAAAATGAAGAGGTAGTCAAGAAAAAGGAAAGGGAGATATATTTGTGGAATCGTTATGATTTTTAGGTATTTTCTAGTTATAAACTGAGTGGCCCAAAAATTAGAGACACCCCCTATTTGAAAGTAAATCAGTCCGACGGTTAAGTAGAGTGAGACAACATCAAAGAATTACTTTTAGAATCCATGCTTTTATAAAGAACGCCCAGTTTCTCCAGTCTTTCTAATCCATTCACTCCCTCAACTCCCTCTTAATTCCTCCACCACTTTCCAACCCTTCTTGTCGAAAAAATCCCGAAGAAAATGTAGTCATTTAAACTAACTACCAGAATATTCTTAACCCAATCCAAACCTCTGTTAATTTCAAGGCTATATTCGAAATACCTTTCCTCTATAACCGAGTCTCTTAAAAAATTACAGGAGGATAACTCCCAAATATGTTCAATGTTTACTCAAATGAAATAAAATGTTTCATGCACTCTTTCGAACAAAATAAACCCTTAAAAGCTGTTACGAGAGGCCTTCCTAGGGAACCTAGTTCTGATAGAATTGTATTCTATATTCTAAATCAAGATTTCTTAGTTGATCCAAATAAAAATTCATAAAACCAGAGCCCCATTTCACTCTTTCATATTCAATTAAAAAATAATGCCCACACCAATCGCCTACTCAAAATCAAACGTTTCTTCACGTGATTATTTCTGTTGAAAAATTAAGAAGTCGTGGACTTTTTAAACGCTCTATAAGTACTTCAGATTCGACTCTATCTACCACCATCCTTGTTTATCCACTGATGGACATTTCTAATACGTTTGAAACCGATTCCAGTGACACCGATTATGATATCGACCCGTAATCTAAACAATCATTCCACCTCCCACCATCCCTCCCCCCTCTATTCTATTCTCCCTAAATACTCGGAAAAAAATGTCGTCATTGTGACTGACTACCAAGATATTCTTTAATAATTCCAATTCACTCCAAAGTTGTTAAGAGATGCAACCGCAGGTAACTTTATATTGACGGCATAGATTCAGATCATCTATGTATAGGTTTCTAAAATGACCATATCAGAATCCTAAAAAGAAGGAAAATAAAATCCCTTCTGCCACTTTTTCAAAATTAATTCAATAATAAAAGCCCACTCCAGTTTTCTACTCACAATCAATGGTTGCTTCCATGTGGTTATTTCTTTTGCATGATTCAAAAGTCATGGACTTTCTAAGCTCTCTATCAGTACCTCAGATCAGGATCCATCTCCTACCATCCTTGTTTATCCGCTAATGGACATACCTAATACTTTTGAAACCAATTCCAGTGACTCTGATTCTCACTTCAATAAAAAATACCTCTCCACTTCCCTCCATTCCTCCCTCTGCCACCCCATTGCCTTAAAATACCCGGAAACAAATGTCGTCACTTTGAGTGACTACTAGGATATACTTTTAAAAACCCAATCCACTCGAAAGCTGTAAATAGATGCTTCCTCAGGCAAACTGTTATATGCAGTATGAATTCGGATCATCTATGTCTAGGTTTCTTAAATGACCATGTCACCTCCCCAAAAAAAGAAGTAAAACCAAATCCCTTCTGACACTTTTTTAAAACTAACTCAACAATAATGCCCATTCCAGTTTCCTACTCAAAATGAAAAGTTGATTTCATGTGGTTATTTCTTTTGCATGTTTCAGAAGTCATGGACATTCTAAACGCTCTATAAGTACCTCAAATCCGTCCCTATCTCCCACCACGCTTGTTTATCCATTGATGGCCATTCCTAATACCTTTAACAACGATTCCAGTGACCCTGATTTTCATTGAAATAAAAAATACCTCTTGACCTCCCTCCGTCCCTCCCTCTGCCACCCTAATGCC
Source organism: Linyphia triangularis (assembly GCA_963978545.1). Classification (NCBI taxonomy): domain Eukaryota; kingdom Metazoa; phylum Arthropoda; class Arachnida; order Araneae; family Linyphiidae; genus Linyphia; species Linyphia triangularis. The sequence goes on from OZ021727.1 coordinate 13,176,200, forward strand.
TTAAAATACCCGGAAATAAAGGTCGTCATTGTGACTGTCTACCAGGATATTCTTTTCCAAATCCAATACACTCGAAAGCTACTAACAGATGCTACCCAAGGTAACCTGTTATTGGTGGTATGAATTCAGATCATCTAATTCTAGGTTTCTTAAATAACCAACTCACCTCCCCCAAAAAGAAGTAAAACCAAATCCCTGCAGACTCTTTTTCAAAACTAACTCAATAATAATGCCCACTCCAGTTTTCTACTCAAAATAAACAGTTGCTTTCATGTGGTTATTTCTTTTGCATGTTTCGGAAATCTTGGACTTTCTAAACACTCTATAAGTACCTCAGATCTGTCCCTATGTCCCACCACCCTTGTTTATCTACTCAAGGCCATTCCAAATACGTTTTGAACCGATTGCAGTGACCCTGATTCCCATTGCAATAAAAAATACCCCTCTACTTCCCTCCATCCCTCCCTCTACAACCCATTGCCTTAAAATACCGGAAATAAATGTCGTTACTGTGAGTGACTACCAGTATATACTTTCCCAATCCAATCCACACGAAAGCTGTACAGAGATGCTTCCTCAGAAAAACTGTTATATGCGGTATGAATTCGAATCATCTATGACTAGGTTTCTAAAATGACTATGTCACCTCCCCCAAAAAGTAGTAAACCAAATCCCTTCTGACACTTTTTTAAAACTAACTCAATAATTATGCCCATTCCACTTTCCTACTCAAAATGAAACGTTGATTTCACGTGGTTATTTCTTTTGCATGTTTCAGAAGTCATGGACTTTCTAAAGGTTCTATAAGTACCTCAAATCCGTCACTATCTCCCACCACCCTTGTTTATCCACTGTTGGCCATTCCTGATACGTTTTACAACGATTCCAATGACCCTGATTCTCATTGCAATAAAACATACCTCTTGACCTCCCTCCCTCTTCCACCCCAATGTCTTAAAATACCCGGGAATAATAACGTCATTGTGACTGTCTACTAGGATCCTCTTTTCCAAATCCAATACTCTCGAAAACTACTAAGAGATGCTTCCCCAGGTAACCTCTTATTGGTGGTATGAATTCAGATCATCTAAGTCTAGGTTTCTTAAATGACCTTATCACTTCCCCAAAAAGAAGTAAAACCAAATCCCTTCTGACACTTTTTAAAAACAACTCAATAATAATGCCCATTCCAGTTTTCTACTCAAAATGAACCGTTATTTCACGTGGTTATTTCTTTTGCATGATTCAAAAGTCTTGGACTTTCTAAACGCTCTATAAGTAACTGAGATCCATCCCTATCTCCCACCACCATTGTTTTTAAACTGATGGCCATTCCTGATACGGTTTACAACGATTCCAGTGACACTGATTAACATTGCAATAAAAAATACCTCTCCACCTCCCTCCATTCTTCCCCTGCCCCCCATTGCCTTAAAATTCACGGGAATAAATGTCGTCACGGTGACTGACTACCAGGAAGAACATTCCCAAATCAAATCCACTTGAAAGCTATTAAGAAATGCTTCTCCAGGTAATATGTTATTGACGGTATGAATTCAGATCATCCATGTCTAGGTTTCTTAAATGACCATATCACCACCCTAAGAAGAAGGAAAATAAATCCCTTTTGCCACTTTTCAAAAATAACTAAATAATAAAGCCCACTCCTGTTTTCTATTCAAAATCAACCGTTGTTTTAACGTGTACTTTTTTGCGGGATTTCAAAAGTCATGGAATTTCTAAACGCTCTCTAAGTACCTCACATCCGGATCCATCTCCTACCTCTCTTGTTTATCCACTAATGAACATACCTAATACATTTGGAATCGATTTCAGTGACACTGATTCTAATCTTTATCAAATCAACCTTTCCACCTCCCTCATCCCTCCCTCTTCCACTCCATATTCCCTTAATACTAGGAAATAAGTGTCGTCATTGTGAATAACTACCAGGATATAGTTTCCTATATCCAATCCACTCTAAAGCTGTTAAGAGATGCTTCCGCAGGTTATTTGAAATTGACGGTATTAACTCGCATCATCTATGTCTAGATTTCTTAAATGACCATGTCACCTCCCCCAAAAAGAAGTAAAACGAAATCCTCTCTGACACTTCTTAAAAATTAACTCAATAATATTGCCCACTCCAGTTTCCTACTAAAAATGAACCGTTGCTTTCACGTGGTTATTTTTTTGCATGATTCAGAAGTCATAGACTTTCAAAATGGTATATAAGTATTTCATACCCGGCTCTATCTCCCATCGTCCTTGTTTACCCACTAATGGACATTCCAAATACGTTTAACACTGATTCAAGTGACCCTGATTCTCATCGTTATCAAAACAATCCTTCTACCTTCCTCTATCCCACCCTCTACCACCCCAATACCCAGCAATAAATGTCGTCACTGATCTATTCGAAAGCTAATAAGAGATGCTTCCCCAGTTAACCTGTTATTGACGGTATTTTTTCAGATTATCAATGTATAGTTTACTTAAATGACCATGTCATCTCCTCAAAAAAGATGTAAAACCAAATCCCTTCAATCACTTTTCAAAACTAACTCAATAATAAAGCTCACTCCAGTTTTCTACTCAAAATATAAAATTGTTTTTATACGGTGATGTTTTTTGCATGATTCAAAAGTCATGGACTTTCTAAGCGATATATCAGAACCTCAGATCCGGATCCATCTCCCACCACCCTTGTTTATCCATTGATGGCCATTCCTGATACGTTTTCCACCAATTCCAGTGACCATGATTCTCATTGCAAAAAAAAATACCTCTCCACTTCCCTCCATCCCTCTCTCTGCCATCCCATTGATTTAAAATATCCGGAAATACATGTCGCCACTGTCAGTGACTACCAGGATATACTTTCCCAAATCCAATCCACTTGAAAGCTGTTAAGAGATGCTTCCTCAGGCAAACTGTTATATGCGGTATGAATTCGGATCATCTATGTCTAGATATCTTAAATGAACATGTCACCTCCCCCAAAAAGAAGTAAAACCAAATCCCTTCTGACACTTTTTTAAAACTTACTCAATAATAATGCCATTCCAGTTTCCTACTCAAAATGAACCGTTGATTTCACGTGGTTATTTCTTTTGCATGTTTCAGAAGTCATTTACATTCTAAACGCTCCATAAGTACCTCAAATCCGTCCCTATATCCCACCACCCTTGTTTATCCACTGATGGTCATTCCTGATACGTTTTACAATTGTTCCAGTGACCCTGATTCTCATTGCAATAAAAAATACCTCTCGACCTCCATCTTCCACCCCAATGGCTTAAAATACCCAGAAATAAATGTCGTCACTATGACTGACTATAAGGATATTCTTTCCAAAATCAAATCCTCTCGAAAGCTAATAAGAGATGCTTCCCCAGTTAACCTGTTATTGACGGTATTTTTTCAGATCATCAATGTTTAGTTTACTTAAATGACCATGTCATCTCCTCAAAAAAGAAATAATATCAAATCCCTTCAATCACTTTTTCAATACTAACTGAATAATAAAGCTCACTACAGTTTTCTACTCAAAATATAAAGTTGTTTTTATATGGTTTTTTTTTTTTTTTTTTTTTTTTTTGCATGATTCAAAAGTAATGGACTTTCTAAACGATCTATCAGTACCTCAAATCAGTTCCTATCTCCCACCACCCTTGTTTATCAACTGAAGGACATTCCTGATACGTTTTACAATTATTCCAGTGAACCTGATTCTCATTGCAAAAAAAATACCTCTTGACCTCACTCCTTCCCTCCCTCTGCCACCCCATTGCCTTAAAATACCCGGAAATAAATGTCGTCAATGTGACTGACTACAGGGATATTCTTTCCAAATCAAATCTACTCGAAAGCTATTAGAGATGGTTCCCCAGTTAACCTGTTATTGACGGTATTTTTTCAGATCATCAATGTTTAGTTTACATAAATGACCATGTCATCTCCTCAAAAAAGAAGTAAATCCAAAACTTTCAATCACTTTTTCAAAACTAACTCAATAATAAAGTTCACTCCGGTTTTTTACCCAAAATATACAGTTGTTTTTATATGGTGATTTTTTTTGCATGATTCAAAAGTAATGGACTTTCTAAACGATCTATCAGTACCTCAGATCCGTCCCTATCTCCCACCACCCTTGTTTATCCACTGATGGCCATTCCTGATACGTTTTACAACGATCCCAGTGACCCTGATTCTCATTATAATTAAAAATACCTCTCGACCTCCCTCCATCCCTCCCTCCATCCCTCCCTCTGCCACCCCATTGCCTTAAAATACCCGGAAATAAATATGGTCATTGTGACTGACTACCAAGATATTCTTTCCCAAATCCAATCTACTCGAAATCTATTAACATACACTTCCCAAGGAAATTTGAATTTTACGGTATGCATTCAAGTCATCTATGTCTACGTATCTTAAATGACCATATAATATCCATCTAAAAAGAAGTAAATCAAAATCCCTACTGCCACTTTTTCAAAAGTAACTCAATAATAAATCCCACCCCAATTTTCTACTCAAAACCAAAAAGTTGCTTTCACGCTCTTATTTCTTTTGCATGATTCAAAAGTCTTGGACTTTCTAAACTCTCTATAAGTAACTCAGATCCATCCCTATCTCCCAACACCATCGTTTTTAAACTGATGGATATTCCTGTTTCGTTTTACACCGATTCCATTGACCCTGATTCTCATCGTAATTAAAAATACCACTCCTCCTCCCTCCATCTCTCCCAGTGCCACAACATTTCCTTAAAATACCCGGAAATAAATCACGTCACTTTGACTACCAGGATATTCTTTTCGAAATCCAATCCACTCGAAATTTATTAACATAAAATTACCAGGTAACCTTTCAAACCGGTATGAACTCTGATCATCTCTAGGTTTCTTAAATGACCATGTCACCTCCCCCGAAAAAGAAGTAAAACAAAATCCCTTCTGACATTTTTTTAAAATTAACTCAATAATAATGCCCATTCCAGTTTCCTACTCAAAATGAAAAGTTGATTTCATGTGGTTGTTTCTTTTGCATGTTACAGAAGTCATGGACATTCTAAACGCTCTATAAGTTCCTCAAATCCGTCCCTATCTCCCACCACCCTTGTATATCCACTGATGGCCATTCCTGATACGTTTTACAACGATTCCAGTGACCCGGATTCTCATTGCAATAAAAAATACCTCTTGACCTCCCTCCTTCCCTCCCTCTTAAACCCCAATGCCTTAAAATACCCGTAAATAAATGTCGTCAATGTGACTGACTACCAGGATATACTTTTCCAAATCCAATCCACTCGAAAGCTGTTAAAAGATGCTTCCTCAGGCAAAGAGTTATTGAAGGTATTTTTTCAGATCATCAATGTTTAGTTTACTTAAATGACCATGTCATCTCCTCAAAAAAGAAGTAAAACCAAATCCCTTCAATCACTTTTTCAAAACTAACTCAATAATAAAGCTCACTCCAGTTTTCTACTCAAAATATACAGTTGTTTTTCTATGTTTTTTTTTGTTTTTTTTTCATGATTCAAAAGTAATGGACTTTCTAAACGATTTATCAGTACCTCAAATCTGTCCCTATCTCCCACCACCCTTGTTTATCCACTGATGGCCATTCCTGATACGTTTTACAATTATTCCAGTGAACTTGATTCTCATTGCAAAAAAAAAAAAATACCTCTTGACCTCCTTCCATCCCACCCCCTTCCATCCCATTGCCTTAAAATTCCCGGAAATAAATGTCGTCATTAAGACTGTTTACCAGGATAAACTTTTCCAAATCCAATCCACTCGAAAGCTGTTAAGAGATGCTTCCTCAGGCAAACTGTTATATGCGGTAGGAATTCGGATCATCTATGTCTAGGTTTCTTAAATGACCATGTCACCTCCCCCAAAAAGAAGTAAAACCAAATCCCTTCTGACACTATTTTAAAACTAACTCAATAATAATGCCTACTCCAGTTTCCTACTCAAAATGAGCCGTTGCTTTCACGTTTTTTTTTTTTTTTTTTTTTTTTTGCTTGAATCAGAAGTCATGGACTTTCTAAACGCTCTATAAGTACCTCAGATCCGTCCTTATCTCAGACCACTCTTGTTTATCCACTGATGGCCATTCCTGATGCGTTTTACACCGATTCCAGTGACCCTAATTCTCATTGCAATAAAAAATACATCTCGACCTCCCTCCATCCCTCCCTCTGTAACCCCATTGCCTTAAAATATCCGGAAATAATTGTCGTCATAGTCATTGACTACCAGGATATACTTTCCCAAATCCAATCCATTCGAAATCTATTAACATATACTTCCCCAGGTAATTTGATTTTTACGGTATGCATTCAATTCATCTGTGTCTACGTTTCTTAAATGACCATACAATATCCCTCTAAAAAGAAGTAAATCAAAATCCCTCCTGACACTATTTTAAAACTAACTCAATAATAATGCCCACTCCAGTTTCCTACTCAAAATGAACCGTTGCTTTCACGTGGATATTTCTTTTGCATGATTCAGAAGTCATGGACTTTCAAAACACTCCATATATATTTCAAACCCAGCTCTGTCTCCCATCTTCCTTGTATACCCACTGATGGCCATTCTTGATGCGTTTTACACCGATTCCAGTGACCCTGATTCTCATTGCAATAAAAAATACCTCTCGACCTCCCTCCATCCCTCCCTCTGTCACCCTATTGCCTTAAAATACCCATAAATAATTACCGTCATTGTGACTGACTACCAGGATATACTTTCCCAAATCCAATCCCCTCGAAATCTATCAACATATACTTCCCCAGGTAATTTGATTTTTACGGTATGCATTCAATTCATCTATGTCTACGTTTCTTAAATGACCATACTATATCCCTATAAAACGAAGTAAATCCAAAATCCCTTCTGACACTATTTTAAAACTATCTCAATAATGATGCCCACTCCAGTTTCCTACTCAAAATGAACCGTTGCTTTCACGTGGTTATATCTTTCGCATGTTTCGGAAGTAATGGACTTTCTATACTCTCTATAAGTACCTCAGATCTGTCCCTATGTCCCACCACTCATGGCCATCTACTCATGGCCATTCCTGATACGTTTTGCACCGATTCCAGTGACTCTGATTCCCATTGCAATAAAAAATACCTCTCCACCTCCCTCCATTCTCCACCTCCCTCCATTCTCCACCTCCCTCCATTCTCCCCCTGCCCCCCATTGCCTTAAAATTCCCGGGAATTAATTTCGTCACGGTGACAGGATAAACTTTCCCAAATCAAATCCATTCGGAATCTATCAACAGATGCTTCACCAGGTAACCTGTTATTGACGGTATGAACTCACATAATCTTTGTCTAGGTTTCTTAAATGACAATGTCACCTCCCCAAAAAGACGTAAAACCATATCTCTTGTGGCACTCCAAAATTAATTAAATAATAATGCCTACTCCAATTTTCTACCCAAAATTAAACGTTGCTTTCATATGGTTATTTCTTTTGCATGATTTAGAAGTCATGCACTTTCTAAACGCTCCATAAGTACCTCAGATCCAACCCTAGCTTCCAAAACCCTTGTTTACCCACTGATGGACATTCCTTATACGTTTTATACCTAATACAGTGATCCTGATTCTCAGCGCAATAAAAAATACCTCTCCACTTCTCTCCATCCCTCCCTCTGCCACCCCATTGCCTTAAAATACCCGGAAACAAATGTGGTCACTGTGAGTAATTACCAGGATATACTTTCCCAAATCCAATCCATTCGAAAGCTGTTAAGAGATGCTTCCTCAGGCAAACTGTTAAATGCGGTATGAATTCGGATCATCTATGTCTAGGTTTCTTAAATGACCATGTCACCTCCCCCAAAAAGAAGTAAAACCAAATCCCTTCTGACACTTTTTTAAAACTAACTCAATAATAATGCCCACACCAGTTTCATACTGTTTTTGTTTGAAAAGGTGTATGCTTTGGTAAGCGCGTGTGTATGTTGGAGAGACGCAGGTGTATAATTTGATATGCTCGTTGATGTTCTTTTGTATGAGTGCGCGTATGCGATCGTATATATGTTTATAGTATTATCCATGTTTATTCCGTGAGAAAAATCCTAGGAATTAAAAAAAAAACTTGAATTCATTTTGGATTACCTTGAATTACTGTTCGAAATTTCTTAAATTTCTTTATGAGATTACTTGAATTTCTTTTCGCAATATCAGGATTTTCTTTTCGAAATTACATGAACTTCTTTTCAAAATTACTTGAATTTCTATTGGAAATTACTTGAATCTCTTTTCGAAAATACTCGAATTTCTTTTCAAAAATACTCGAATTTCTTTTCGAAAATACTCGAATTTCTTTTCGAAAATACTCGAATTTCTTTTTGATATTACACGAATTTCTTTTTGAAATTATTTGAATTTCTTTGGGAAATTACTTGAATCTCTTTTCGAAATTACTAAAATTTCTTTTAGAGATTACTTGAATTTCCTTTGAAAATTACTTGATTTCTCTTCGAAATTACGTGAATATCTTTTCGAAATTACTTGATTTTCTTTTCGAAATTACTGGATTTTCTTTTCGAAATTACTTGATTTTCTTTTCGAAATTACTAGAATTTCCTTTAGAAATCACTCGAATTTCTTTTCGAAATTACATGAATTTCTTATCGAAATTACTAGAATTGCTTTCAGAAATTACTTGAATTTCTTTTCGAAATTTCTTGAATTTTTTCTTGAAATTCTCAGAATTTACTACTGAATAATTTTTAAAAAATCCTTTGGATTTCTGCACAAAATAAACATAGCGAATACAAACTTATTTACGAGGGCTATACACAGTGCACCAAAGCATATACTAACTCAAACGAAAATACGTTGTTCATATATCACGCAAGCCAGAGATGTTTTTAAATTTTTTCACAAATAAGTTAGTTATTTTGTAAATTATTTTTTTGTAGCATTAATTACTTTATAAAAAAAAAAAGAAGGGTATACTTGAGGAATTCTGATGATATTAACTCGTTTAACAGATTGTATTAGTTTTATTTTCTTAGTTAATTAAAAAGAAGAAATTTTTTGGAATTTCAAAACACTAAGAAAGGGAGAGGGTGAGGGGGTGGGGAGATGTTGAAAATAAACAGAATAAAATAATTAAATGCATGATATAAAACAAATATTTCATGATATACTTTTATTTATTTTTTTATAAAATATTTAGTGGTATTTCTATATATTTTTCAAAAAAAAAAATATATAAACTTTTACTAAATGGAAAATGGCATCTAATTAAAAATGAAGAGGTAATTTATAAAAAGAAAAGGGAGACATATTTGAGGAATCGTTATGATTTTTAGGTATTTTCTAGTCATAAACTGAGTGGGCCAAAAATTAGAGACACCCCCTATTTGAAAGTAAATCAGTCCGACAGTGAAGTAGAGTGAGACGACATCCAAGAATTACTTTTAGAATCCATGCTTTTATAAAGAACGCCCAGTTTCGAAGACGAAAATAATTTTCATTGATTTTTCACCAACTCACTAATTCACTAGTGTAAATACTTTCTTACATATAGGTGAAAGAGGCTTCGTTCCTTGGTCCTCAATTATCTAAACATAACAATTATTGGACGATTTACATTATCGAAAATCCAAAGGCCCTAAACAAATCTTTCAACTTCTACTTGAGGTATTTTTTAATTCCCAATCCAGTTTTCCACTCAAAATTAAGACAAAGCACACTCCAGTTTTCTACTTAAAATAAAACATTGCTTTCACGTGGCTATTTCTATGAAAGAATACAGAAGTCGTGGACATTTTAAACGCTCTGTAAGTACTTAAGATGCTGCTCCTCCTCCGGCCATCCTAATTTAGACACTGATAGACATTCCTAACACTCTTGATACCCATTCATTTATTCTCCTCGAAAATGCAAAATTGCGAAAATAAAAGTCCCAAATTCAGTTTCCTCTATGGTTGTTAGTAATGTTTTTAAACCACTCGAGGTCGTGTAAGTAACTAAATATGCCAGTCAACTGAATCTCCAGTCTTTCTAATCCATTCACTCCCTCAACTCCCTCTTAATTCCTTCACCTCTTTCCAACCCTTCCTCTCGATAAAATCCCGAAGAAAATGTCGTCATTTAAACTAACTACCAGAATATTCTTAACCAAATACAAACCTCAGTTAATTTAAAGGCTATTTTCGAAATACCTTTCCTCTACAACCGAGTCTCTTACAAATTACTGGAGGATAACTCCCAAATATGTTCAATGTTTAATCAAATGCAATACAACTGTTTCATGCACTCTTTCGAACAAAATAAACCCTTAAAAGCTGTTAATAGAGGCCTTCCTAGGTTATGATAGAATTGTAGTCTACCTTCTAAATAAGGATTTCTTAGCTGATCCAAATAAAAATTCATAAAACCAAATTTCTCATGCCACTCTTTCATATTCAATTAAAAAATAATCCTACTCCAATCGCCTACTCAAAATCAAACGTTGCTTCATGTGATTATTTCTGTTGAACAATTAAGAAGTCATGGACATTCTAAACGCTCTATAAGTACCTAAGATCCGAAACCCTCTCAAACCATCCTTGTACATCCACTGATAGACATTCCTAATGCGTTTGACATCGACTCCAGTCACACTTATTCTAATAGTAAACAAAACAACCCTCTCCACCTCTTTCCATCCTTCCCCCTTTACTACCCCTTACTCTCCCGGAAATAAATAATGTCATTTCGACTTCCTTCCAGGGTATTCTTTCCCATATCCATTACATTTGAAAACTGTCGAGAGATCCTTCCCCAGAGGACCTGATATTGACAGAATAAATTCCAATCTTCTAATACAAGGTTCCTTGAATGACCATATCGCACACCTAAAAAAAGTTAAAACAAAACTCTTCCGCCAATCTTTCAAATTAAACTCAATAATAATAACTACTCCAGTTTCCCATTCAAAATCAACCATTGCTCTCACGTGGTTATATCTGTTGAACGATTCAGAAATCATGGACTTTCTCAACACTCTGTAAGTATCTAAGATCCTGCTCCTTCTCCAATCATTTTAGTTAATTCACTGATGGACTCTCCTAGTACTATTGATGCCGATTCCAATGACCCTGATTCTTATTGTAAATGCAAAATTTTGAAGTTTAATTCCTATCTTCAGTTCCTCTATGGCTACAAGTAATAATTTTTACCACACGTAAGTAACTGAAAAAAATCTCCATCCTACCAAATCCCTCCACATCATTTCAAGCCCTCCTCCCTCTCTCAAAATCCTGGAAAAAATTTCATCAATTAAGGTATACGTATAGGTTTCAACATTTTTTTTTTTTTTTAATTTTCAATTTAAAAATTAGACCTTTGCACCTTGAAAAGTACATTATTTGTTAAATTGTTTCCAATAAAAAAAATATTTAATTTCTTCAATTTTAATAATTAATTAACATTTAATCAACTGATTAGACTAATTTCGAACGGTAATGACAAAAATTCTAATTCACCCACAAATACAATTTTAGTGTTCAAAAATGCGGAATAACCTGCTCTATGTTTTGACCCTATTAACAGAATTTTACAGTGTGTATATTTTGTGATATCTTGCTTTAACTGAATCTATTAGAAAAATCCAAGTTTTTTTATACAGAATCTTATCTTTAAAATTCAATTAAAAAAATATTTATTTACAATCTCTTAGTATTTAGGGTCAAAACATTCAACAATGTATGCAGATTATATAGTTAAAAACAAATTTAAAAAAATATTATTTTAACTGGAGTTATTACTGTTTGAATGAAATGCATAATAGAAAAAACTGCAATCTAAGAATAACATTTACAAAAGTATTTTTTATATAAAAAAACTGTTATTATTATGCTAATTATTATATATTTACTTTTTAGTATGCTCCTCCATCACAGGGTTACCTTCTTTTGTGTTGTTTTTATTCTGTTTTTGTTTTTTACGGCCTTACAAATCTTCCCCGATTTTTGCTAGTTTTACGATTTGAAGCCTATACGTCTACCTTAACTGACTACCAGAATAGTCTTACCGATATCCAAACCTCTGTTACTTTCAAGGCTACTTTCATAATACATTTCCTCTAAGTCTAAACTATGTTCAGTATTACCTCAAATGCAATACAACTGATTCATGCTCTCTACCAAGCAAAAGAAACTCTTCAAAGCTCTTAAGATAGGTCTCAAAAGTTCAGACCGAACCTAGTTCAGACAGAACTGTAACCTATCTTTTATATCGAGGTTCCTTAGTTGAACATCTCAAACAACACAAAATTCATAAAACCAAATTTCCCTTGCCAATTTTTCGAATTTTTCAAAAATATAATGGCCTTCCAAATCGCCTACTCAAAATCAACCATTGCTTTCATTTGGTAATATCTTTTGAACGATTCAGAAGTCAAAAACTATCTAAATGATCTGTATTTACTAAAAATACAGCACTTAATCCCACCATCCTAGTTTATGCCCTGATAAACATTTCTAGTTCTTTTGAGACTTAATACAGTGACCCTGATTCTAATCGTTAAAGACATTGCGAAGTTTAAAACTCCATCTTTAATTCCTCTAAGCCTAATAGTCATAATTTCAAACCACTCGTAAGTCAAGGAAGAAACTCACTACAGCCTTTTTTACCTTCCATCCCCTTTCCACATCACTTCCAACCCCTTTCCACTTCCTTTCCACACTATCCTATTTCTACCTCCAATTTCAATTTTCAAGCCCTCCTCCCACCCATCCAATATCCCAGAAAAATGTCGTCATTTAAATTGACAACAAGGGAATTCTAATCGAAATTCAAACCTCTGGTAATTTCAAGGCTACATGAAAACTTTTGGCTTCTACTTCCGAGTCTCTTACAAAAAAATTGAAAGATTACTAAAAAAGATTTTCATGGCTTACTCAAATGCAATACAACTTTTTCAAGCTCTCTACCAAACGAAAGACCCTTCAAAGGTGTTAAGGACCTAGGAAACCTAGTTCTGACTGAACTGAATCCAATCTTCTAAATTGATAGTTCTTATTTGAACATCTCACCCAAAACAAAATACATAAACCCAAATTTCCCATGCCAATCATTCGAATTAACTAAAAAATAATGCTCATTCCAATCGCTTACTCAAAATCAACCGTTGCTTTCACTTGGAAATTTCTTTTGAACAATTCAGAAGTCAACAACTTTCTAAATGATCTGTATTTACTTAAAATCTAGCCCTTAATCCTACTATTCTAGTTTATGCCCTTTTGGACATTCCTAGTACTCTTGCACTTAATACAGTGACCCTGATTCTAACCGTTAAAGATATTGGGAAGTTTAAAACTCCATCTTTAGTTCCTCTAAGAATAATAGTCATAATTTCAAACTACTCGTAAGTCAAGGAAGAAACTCACTACAGCCTTTTTTACCTTCCATCCCCTTTCCACATCATTTCCAACCCTTCCCACCTCCTGTCCACCCCCTTTCCAACTCTCTTCCACCCCCTTTCCACTTCCCTTCCACACCATCCTATTTCTATATTCAATTTCAATTTTCAAGCCCTCCTCCTCCCCCACCCAACATCCCAGAAAAATGTCGTCATTTAAAGTGACTACAGGGATATTCCAATCAAAATCCAGGCCTTTGGTAATTTCAATACTGCTTGCAAAATTTCTGGGCTCTAAATCCGAGACTCTTACAAATCATTGAAAGATTACTATAAAATATGTTCAATGCTAAATCAAATGCAATACAGCATTTTCAAGCACTTTGAAAAACAATAGACCCTTCAAAGGTGTTAAGATAAGACTCGAGAGGAAACCTAGTTCTGACAGAATTGAATCAAATCTTCTAAGTGAAGGTTTCTTGGTTGAACATCTCACCCAAAACAAAATTCGTAAAACCCAAGATCCCATGCCAATCTTTCAAATTTTACTAAAAAAATAATGCCCATTCCAATCGCCTACTCAAAATCAACTGTTTCTTTCACGTGGTAATTTCTTTTGAACAATTCAGAAGTCAAGATATTTCTAAATGCTCTGTATTTATTTAAAATCCAGCTCCTACTCCTACCATCCTAGTTTCAATTTAGAAGTGATGAACTTTCTAAGCGCTCTCTAAGTACTTAAGATCCTGTTCCGAATCCCACCATCCTAGTTGAAGTCCTGTTGGACATTCCTAGTACTCTATTCACCTATTCCATTGACCCTGAGTCTCCTATTAAAGTTAAATAGCGAAGTTTTAAAATCCATCTTATTTTCCTCAAAGCCTAATATCCATGATTTCAAACTACTCGTAGGTCACTAAGGAAACAATCGACAGCCTACCTTATCTCTTCGTTCCCTTCCATACTTTCCTATTTCTTCTACTTCTTTTCAATCCCTCCTCCCTCCCCCGCAAAATCCCGGAAAAAATGTCACTTAAATTGACAACCAAGGTATTCTAATCAAAATCCAATCCTATGATAATTTCAAGGCTGTATGAAAATTTTTGGCCTCTACCTCCGAGTCTCTTACAAAAAACTGAAGATTACTAAAAAAAGATATTAATGGCTTATTCAAACGCAATACAACTGTTAAAGATCTCTACCAAACAAAAGACCGTTCAAAGGTGTTAAGAGAGCCCTCCCTAGGAAACCTAGTTCTAACAGAACTGAATACAATCTTCTAAATAGAGAGTTCTTATTTGAACATCTCACCCAAAACAAAATTCATAAAACCAAATTTCCCATGCAATCATTTGAATTAACTAAAAAATAATGCTCATTCCAAAATCCTACTCAAAATCAACCGTTGCTTTCACTTGGTAATTTCTTTTGAACAATTCAGAAATCAACAACTTTCTAAATGATCTGTATTTACTTAAAATCCAGCTCCTAACCCTACCATCCTAGTTTATGCCCTTTTGAACATTCCTAGTACTCTTGACACTTAATACAGTGACCCTGATTCTAATCGTTAAAGCAACATTGCGAAGTTAAAAATTTCATCTTTAGTTCCTCTAAGCCTAAAAGTCATAATTTCAAACTACTCGTAAGTCACTGAGGAAACTCTCTACAGCCTTCATTTACCTTCTACCCCTCTTAAACACTCTTATATTTCTACCTTCAATTTCAAATTTCAAGGCCTTCTCCCCCTCCCCCACCCAAAATCCCAGAAGTATATCGTCATTTAAATTGACAACCAGGGAATTCTAATCGAAATTCAAACCTCTGGTAATTTCAAGGCTACATGAAAACTTTTGGCCCCTACTTCCGAGTCTCTTACAAAAAATTGAAAGCTTAATAAAAAAGATGTTCATGGCTTACTCAAATGCAATACAACTTTTTCAAGCTCTCTACCAAACGAAAGATCCTTCAAAGGTGTTAAGAGAGCCCTACCTAGGAAACCTAGTTCTGACAGAACTGAATCCAATCTTCTAAGCGAAGGTTGCTTAGTTGAACATCTCACCCAAAACAAAATTCAAAAAACCCAAGATGCTATGCCAATCTTTCAAATTTTAATAAAAAAATAATGCCCATTCCAATCGCCTACTCAAAATCAACAGTTGCTTTCAAGACTTAATTTCTCTTGAACGATTCAGAAGTCAAGAACTTTTTCATGCTCTCTATTTACTTAAAATTCAGCTCCTTTTCCTACGATCCTAGTTTCAATTTAGTAGTCATGAACTTTTTAAGCGCTCTCTAAGTACTTAAGATCCTGTTCCGAATCCCATCATCCTAGTTGAAGTCCTGTTGGACATTCCTACTACTCTAACCACCTATTCCAGTGACCCTGAGTCTCCTATTAAAGCTAAATAGCGAAGGGTTAAACTCCATCTTATTTTCCTCAAAGCCTAATATCCATGATTTCAAACTACTCGTAGGTCACTAAGGAAACAATCGACAGCCTACCTTATCTCTTCGTTCCCTTCCATACTCTCCTATTTCTTCTACTTCTTTTCAATCCCTCCTCCCTCCCCAACAAAATTCGGAAAAAATGTCACTTAAATTGACAACCAGGGTATTCTAATCGAAATCCAAACCTCTGGTAATTTCAAGGCTACATGAAAATTTTTGGCCTCTACTCTTACAATGGTCTCTTACAAAAAAAATGAAATATTACCAAAAGAGATGTTAATGGCTTACTCAAATGCAATACAACGGTTTAAAGCTCTTTAGCCAACGAAAAACCCTTCAAAGGTGTTAAGAGAGTCCTCCCTAGGAAACCTAGTTCTGACAGAACTGAAACCAATCTTTTAAGTTGAGAGTTCTTATTTGAACATCTCACCCAAAAAATTCAATAAAACCAAATTTCCCATGCCAATCATTCGAATTAACTAAAAAATAATGCCCATTCCAACAGCCTACTCAAAATCAACCGTTGCTTTCATTTGGTAATTTCTTTTGAACAATTCAGAAATCAACAACTTTTTAAATGATCTGTATTTACTTAAAATCCAGCTCCTAATCCTACCATCCTAGTTTATGCCCTTTTGAATATTCCTAGTACTCTTGACACTTAACACAGTGACCCTGATTCTAATCGTTAAAGACATTGCGAAGTTTAAAACTCCATCTTTAAATCCTCTAAGCCTAATAGTAATAATTTCAAACCACTCGTAAGTCAAGGAAGAAATTCACTACACCCTTTTCTACCTTCCATCCCCTTTCCACCTCCTGTACACCTCCTTTCCACATCACTTCCACCCCCTTTCCACCTCCTGTAAACAACCTTTCCACATCACTTCCCCCCCCCCCTCCACCCCCTTTCCACCTCCCTTCCACCCCCTTTCCACTTTCTTTCCACACTATCCTATTTCTACCTCCAATTTCAATTTTCAAGCCCTCCTCCCTCCCACCCAATATCCCAGAAAAATGTCGTCATTTAAATTGACAACAAGGGAATTCTAATCGAAATTCACACCTCTGGTAATTTCAAGGCTACATGAAAACTTTTGGCCTCTACTTCCGAGTCTATTACAAAAAAATTGAAAGATTACTAAAAAAGATGTTCATGGCTTACTCAAATGCAATACAACTTTTTCAAGCTCTCTAACAAACGTAAGACCCTTCAAAGGTGTTAAGAGAGCCCTCCCTAGGAAACCTAGTTCTGACAGAACTGAATCCAATCTTCTAAGTTGATAGTTCTTATTTGAACATCTCACCCAAAACACAATTCAATAAAACCAAATTTCCCATGCCAATCATTCGAATTAACTAAAAATTAATGCTCATTCCAATCGCCTACTCAAAATCAACCGTTGCTTTCACTTGGGAATTTCTTTTGAATAGTTCAGAAATCAACAACTTTCTAAATGATACGTATTTACTTAAAATCTAGCCCTTAATCCTACTATTCTAGTTTATGCTCTTTTGGACATTCTAGTACTCTTTACACTTACTACAGTGACCCTGATTCTAACCGTTAAAGACATTGCGAAGTTTAAAACTCCATCTTTAGTTCCTCTAAGAATAATAGTCATAATTTCAAACCTCTCGTAAGTCAATCAGGAAACTCTCTACTGCTTTTTTTTTACCTTCCATCCCAATTCCACCTCCTGTCCATCCACTTTCCACCTCCCTTCCACCCCCTTTCCACTTCCCTTCAACACTATCCTATTTCTAACTCCAATTTCAATTTTCAAGCCTTCCTCCCCCCCCCCCCCTTCCCACCCAACATCCCAGAAAAATGTCGTCATTTAAAGTGATACAGGGATATTCCAATCGAAATCCAGCCCTCTGGTAATTTCAAGACTGCTTGCAAAATTTCTTGGCTCTACATCCGAGTCACTTACAAATCATTGAAAGATTACTATAAAATATGTTCAATGCTAAATCAAATGCAATACAGCATTTTCAAGCACTTTGCCAAACAATAGACCCTTCAAAGGTGTTAAGATAACACTCCCGAGGAAACCTAGTTCTGACAGAACTGAATCCATATTCTAAGTGAAGGTTTCTTGGTTGAACATCTCACACAAAACAAAATTCATAAAACCTAAGATGCTATGCCAATCTTTCAAATTTTAATAAAAAAATAATGCCCATTCCAATCGCCTACTCAAAATCAACAGTTGCTTTCAAGACTTAATTTCTCTTGAACGATTCAGAAGTCAAGAACTTTTTCATGCTCTCTATTTACTTAAAATTCAGCTCCTTTTCCTACCATCCTAGTTTCAATTTAGTAGTCATGAACTTTTTAAGCGCTCTCTAAGTACTTAAGATTCTGTTCCGAATCCCACCATCCTAGTTGAAGTCCTGTTGGACATTACTAGTACTCTAACCACCTATTCCAGTGACCCTGAGTCTCCTATTAAAGCTAAATAGCGAAGGGTTAAACTCCATCTTATTTTCCTCAAAGCCTAATATCCATGATTTCAAACTACTCGTAGGTCACTAAGGAAACAATCGACAGCCTACCTTATCTCTTCGTTCTCTTCCATACAATCCTATTTCTTCTACTTCTTTTCAATCCTTCCTCCTTCCCCCACAAAATTCGGAAAAAATTTCACTTAAATTGACAGCCAGGGTATTCTAATCGAAATCCAAACCTCTGGTAATTTCAAGGCTACATGAAAATGTGTGGCCTCTACTCTTACAATGGTCTCTTACAAAAAAAATTAAATATTACCAAAATAGATGTTAATGGCTTACTCAAATGCAATACAACTGTTTAAAGCTCTCTACCCAACGAAAAACCCTTCAAAGGTATTAAAAGAGCCCTCCCTAGGAAACCTAGTTCTGACAGAACTGAATCCAATCTTTTAAGTTGAGAGTTCTTATTTGAACATCTCACCCAAAACAAAATTCATAAAACCAAATTTCCCATGCTAATCATTCGAATTAATTAAAAAATAATGCTCATTCCAACAGAATACTCAAAATCAACCGTTGCTTTCACTTGGTAATTTCTTTTGAATAGTTCAGAAATCAACAACTTTCTAAATGATCTGTATTTACTTAAAATCCAGCTCCTAATCCTACCATCCTAGTTTATGCCCTTTTGAATATTCCTAGTACTCTTGACACTTAATACAGTGACCCTGATTCTAATCGTTAAAGACATTGCGAAGTCTAAAACTCCATCTTTAGTTCCTCTAAGCCTAATAGTCATAATTTCAAACCACTCGTAAGTCAAGGGGAAGAAACTCACTACACCCTTTTTTACCTTCCATCCCCTTTCCACCTCCTGTAAACCCCCTTTCCACTTCCCTTCCACACTATCCTATTTCTACCTCCAATTTCAATTTTCAAGCCCTCCTCCCTCCCACCCAATATCACATAAAAATGTCGTCATTTAAATTGACAACAAGAGAATTCTAATCGAAATTCAAACCTCAGGAAATTTCAAGGCTACATGAAAACTTTTGGCCTCTACTTCCGAGTCTCTTACAAAAAGTTGAAAGATTACTAAAAAAGATGTTCATGGCTTACTCAAATGCAATACAACTTTTTCAAGCTCTCTAACAAACGAAAGACCCTTTAAAGGTGTTAAGAGAGGCCTCCCTAGGAATCTAGTTCAGACAGAACTGAATCCAATCTTCTAAGTTGATAGTTCTTATTTGAACAACTCACCCAAAACAATATTCTATAAAACCAAATTTCCCAGGCCAATCATTCGAATTAACTAAAAAATAATGCCCATTCCAATCCCCTACTCAAAATCAACTGTTGCTTTCACTTGGTAATTTCTTTTGAACGATTCAGAAGTCAACAACATTCTAAGTGATCTGTATTTACTTAAAATCCAGCTCATAACCTTACCATCCTAGTTTATGCCCTGATTGACATTCCTAGTGCTCAGTTTATGCCCTGATTGACATTCCTAGTGCTCTTGACACTTAGCACATTGACCCTGATTCTAATCTTTAAAGCAACATTGCAAAGTTTAAAACCCCATATTAGTTTCCTCTATGCCTAATAGTCATAATTTAAAACCACTCGTAAGTCACTGAGGAAACTATCTACAGCCTTTCTTATCCCTCCAAACATCCGACCCCCCCCCCCCCCCTTCCACACTTTCCAATTTCTTCCACCACTTTTCAAGCCCTCCTCCTACCCCCCAACATCCCTGAAAAAATTTCATCATTTTTAGTGACTACCAGGATATTCCAATCAAAATCCAGCCCTCTGGTAATTTCAAGACTGCATGCAAAATTTTTGACCTCTACTTCCGAGTCTCTTACAAAAACTGAACATTACTATAAAAGATGTTCATGGCTCACTCAAATGCAATACAATTGTTTAAGCTCTCTACCAAACGAAAGAGCCTTCAAAGGTGTAAATATAGGACTCCCTAGGAAACCTAGTTGTAACAGAACTGAATCCAATCTTCTAAATAAAGGTTTCTTAGCTGAACATCTCACCCAAAACAAAATTCGTAAAACCCAAGATCCCATGCCAATCTTTCAAATTTTACTAAAAAAATAATGCCCATTCCAATCGCCTACTCAAAATCAACTGTTTCTTTCACGTGGTAATTTCTTTTGAACAATTCAGAAGTCAAGATATTTCTAAATGCTCTGTATTTATTTAAAATCCAGCTCCTACTCCTACCATCCTAGTTTCAATTTAGAAGTGATGAACTTTCTAAGCGCTCTCTAAGTACTTAAGATCCTGTTCCGAATCCCACCATCCTAGTTGAAGTCCTGTTGGACATTCCTAGTACTCTATTCACCTATTCCATTGACCCTGAGTCTCCTATTAAAGTTAAATAGCGAAGTTTTAAAATCCATCTTATTTTCCTCAAAGCCTAATATCCATGATTTCCAACTACTCGTAGGTCACTAAGGAAACAATCGACAGCCTTCCTTATCTCTCCGTCCCCTTCCATACTCTCCTATTTCTTGTACTTCTTTTCAATCCCTCCTCCCTCCCCCACAAAATCCCGGAAAAAATGTCACTTAAATTGACAACCAGAGTATTCTAATAGAAATCCAAACCTCTGGTAATTTCAAGGCTACATGAAAAAATTTTGCCTCTACTTCCGAGTCTCTTACAAAAAACTGAAGATTACTAAAAAAGATGTTAATGGCTTACTCAAATGCTATACAACTGTTTCAAGCTCTCTACCAAACGAAAGACCTCTCGAAGGTGTTAAGAGAGCCCTCCCTAGAAAACCTAGTTCTGACATAACTGAATCCAATCTTCGAAGTGAAGGTTTCTTAGTTGAATTTCTCACCCAAAACAGAATCCATAAAACCAAATTTCCCTTGCCAATCTTTCGAATTTTACTAAAAAATAATACCCATTCCAATCACCTACTTAAAATCAACCGTTGCTTTCACTTGGTAATTTCTTTTGAACGAATCAGAAGTCAATAATTTTTTTAATTATCTCTATTTAATTAAAATACAGCTTCTAATCCTTCCATCCTAGTTTCAATTCAGTAGTCATAATTTTCTAAGCGCTCTCTAAGTACTTAAGATCCTTTTCCGAATCCCATCATCCTAGTTGAAGTCCTGTTGGACATTCCTTGTTCTCTAATCACCTATTCCAGTAAACCTGAGTCTCCTGTTAAAGCTAAATAGCGAAGTTGTAAACTCCATCTTATTTTCCTCTAAGCCTAATAGTCATTATTTCAAACTACTTGTAAGTCACTAAGGAAACAATCTACAGCCTTCCTTATCCCTCCACCCCTTTCCAACCTCTCCTATTTCATCCATTTCTTTTCATTCCCTCCCTCACCCCTTAAATACCGCAAAAAATGCCATTTAAATTGACCAGCCAGAGTATTCTAATCGAAATCCAAACCTCTGGTAATTTCAAGGCTACATGCAAAATTTTTGGCCTATACATCCAAGTATCTGTTATTTTAAAGGCTATTTGAAAGTACCCGGCATCTACATCCGAGATTTTGACAGATCATTGGAAATTAACTCTAAAACATGATCAGTGCTTACTCATGTGCAATACCACTGTTTCATGCTCTCTTCCAAACGAAAGAAGCCCTTCAAAGATGTTAAGATAGGCCTCCCTCCCTGCCCCAAAAGTTCTGAAAATATATGTTCACGATATTCTTACCTAATTCCAAACGTCTTCAAAGCTGTTAAGAGATGCCTCTGCATGGAGCCTGATACCAACAGTATTAATTTCGATCTTTTAAGTCAAGGTTTCTTATTTGACCATGTAGCCCAATTAAAAAGCAGTAAAAGCAAAGCCAGTGTGCCATTCTTTCAAAATCAAATCAATAATTATGCTCACTCCAGTTTTTCACTCAAAATCAACCTTTGCTTTCATGTGGTAATTTCTTGTGCACTATTCAGTAGTTGAGAAATTTTTAAACGCTGTGTTAGTACCTAAGATCCAGCTCCTTTCCCCACCACCCTAGTTTATCAACTGATGGAAAATCATAAATATGCTTGACACCCATTCCAGTAACTATGATTCTAATCGGAATCAAAACACCCCCTCTCTCTGACACCCCTCTCCCCCCCCCCCCCACCCTCCCGCTAATTTCCCTGAAATAAGTGTCGTCATTTCGAGCGACTTCCAGGATATTTTTTCCCAAATCCAACCCTCTTCAAAACTGTTATAACATGTCGCCCCAGGGAACCAGATGATAAAAGTATTAATTCCTATCACCTAAGTCAAAGTTTCTTATTTGACCATTGCACTTACCTAAATAGTTATGAAAGGAAAGCTTCCCTTATCCCTTCGTGCCACAATTTCATTTTGCATTTGTTGGACGAGGTTGATAGATCAACTTGAATGCTTGGAAAACCACCATTCCATCTGACCCTACTTAGACCTGGAATTATGTCAGCATGGGCCAACATTCCTCACCAATAGTACCAGCGACTTGTTGTACCCATTTCAAGACGAATATTGGCTGTGATTAATGCTATAGGCGGACGAGTTCGTTAAAAGAGGGTGTTTTTAATTTTTTGGCCACGCAGTGTATTTTTATATTTTGCTTTTTAAGTAGCACACACTTTTTAAGTAGATAAACACAAATGGATATTTTATATTTTGAAGAAAAAAGTAGGGATGGGGATGGATTTGGAATGATCTGCATTTAAGTAATTTTTTGGAATTAATTACCTTTGTCAAGAGATAGTAAGAGAAGATGGAATGCATTTTTTTTTTTTTTTTTTTTTTTTTTTACTTTTAATTTTTTTTTTTTTTTTTTTTTTTTTTTTTTTACATAAATCTGTACTTTAAAAGTTGTATTGGGGAAAGGAAAATCTACTTATTATTTTTCCGTCTTTTATTTCTTTCTTTCTGGAAATTCTTTTATTTTGGAGGGTATGGATAAAGTTTGACTAATCGGCATTTAAGTAATTTTTTGGAATTAATTACCTTTGTCAAAACATAATAAGAAAAGGAGGTATGTATTTTTTTTTATTTTTTTTTTATTTTTTTTACGTTTTACTTTTATATTTTTTTACTGTTTTCCTATATATTGTTTTTCTTGTTTTTATTTATTTATTTTTTTTTATATATATATACGTATATATATATAAATCTGTATTTTAAAAATTGAATTGGAGAAATAAGATCAATTTTGATTTTTTTTTTTTTTTTTTTTTTTAATAATTTATTTATTTTAAGAAACTCTTTTGTTTGGGAGTTTAGGATAGAGTAGGAATTATCTACAGTTAAAAAGTTTTTTTGGAATTGATTAATTTTATAAAAAATGCATTCGCCTCTTCGATCACTTAATAATAGAAGAGGCGAATGCATTTAAAAAAAAATTATTTACCTAAATCTGTATTTTTAGAGTTACATTGAGGAAAAGAATCAATTTTTTTGTTGCTTTTTATTTATTTTAAGAAGTAATTTAATTTTGAGGGGTAAGGTTTGAGTGGTAATTATCTGTCTGTTAGTAATTATTTGGAACTAAAAACCATTATTGCGGACATAGTGTTCTTTGGGAGGATACGGCCACATGGGGGGCGATCTATACTTAAATGGTTCTTGTCTATTCATTACCTTTATGAAGGCTTTTACATTTATGTAGAACTCCAACTGTGCTTCCATCAACTCTTCTAACTGTTCATCGTATTTTGGGTTGGATATTATACGGATTTCTGGCTTTGATCTGAAAATCCTGTTCCTGCAAAGGGAAGAATTATGAGTTTGATTTTACAAATTTACCAAAGTTCTCCATTACTCTTATTGTGAGAACGCAAGTTTTAGATAAAAAATCAAAGCAGTGCGTTTGGATTGGGCTTATTAATTGATCTTCAGAAAGGAAAAGTCATTTGATTAATATTAGTTTGCTTAATGAGCTTGATACCTCTCCCAAGTCAGTCACACTATCACAACAACATTGTGTCTAATTATTTATATGGTATAAAGTGTTCCTTCTTTAAGTATCAGATTTCACTGTAGTTTAGGGATTGCATGGCATCTATTGATGGGATAAAGATAGTCACAGATTAAGCCCTATTGGAACCCTAGACATAAGAGTTAAAATACAAGGGTGTATTGTAAATTATTTATTAATTCTTCATTTGAAATTTATTACTAATCAGATATTTTGTTGTAAGTGTATTTCACATCAATCATTTTATTCAAAGTCACATATTATAACGTTATGTAACAAAAAATTATTTTGCTTAATCACTAACTCCACAACTTCAAATTAAGGTCTTCCATTTCGATTGCCATAACGGAGTATTCACATTAGAACACAGGTTCTGCTCCAAAATACCATACATTTTTCGATAAGAATTCTATTAAATAACGTCGTATTTAAATTATTATGTAATGTTTATTATTAAAAAATACTTCAATAAAATGATTATTACGTTCCTTTAAAAATAAACATAAATGACATTTTACTAAGCCAATAATATTCTTATCAATAACTCTATTCAATTCTCAAGTGCCTATTTACCAATGATATTAGATAGCTAATCTTATATATGGTATGTCTTTGACGTTGCAAGCATTTTTTTTTAACCGGATATAGATACCCCAGCCTACATTGAGTCTTTTAATAGAGTAGAATTGATACATAAATGGTATTTAAAAATTTTAATGCACCGGCCTCACATTGGGAAGACATAAATTGATTCCCTATCATAAGAGGTAAATTATATCCGAAACCCTTTTCTGTCCTTTATTTAGAAGCAGAATGCACACGACGATGATTGTGAAGTTTTTTTTTTTGTTTTTTTTTTGTTTTTTTTTTACTAAATGGTGAGAGTTTTCTATGTTTTGTTCTGCATCAAACCCAAATAATCGTGGGAAGTCTTTCTTTGAAAGAACATCTCTCCTATGACACCAAATCCTGCTGTGAGAATGAGTCGGTATAGTGTTGCCCTCGTGTCAACTTTGTGCAAGGAAATATCAAATACAGCCAAACAAACGAGACCTCTTAATTATAATTATGAAATTTTCATTGGATATAATTTTTATTCTATACATATCTATTAAATTCTATTAATACAATTTATTTAATTGAAGTTAGCTTTCTTTCCTGTTATTATTATTCAAGCATATTCTAAAAATTCAGAAGTTGTTGAACGGAATTTTCCGAATTACAGTTAAACGCCTTTAACGCGAAATCACTGAACAAATGCTGAATTGACGAAGCTTAAACTTAACGTTAATTTATTCGTTTTATATAAAATCGTATAACATGAAATCAAAACGCATAAAATGAATAACACGGGGGAAAAAAATTGCTCTTCGAACCGCTTTTTTCAGATGATCTTCAATAATTGTGAGGAAATGTAAAGGTGTCACGAAAACATTCCTAAAGTTGAAATCCTTTGAATCAGGAAAAATGACCTACTAATCACATTTCAAGGAAATAGCTTGGAAATAATTTCGGAGCAAATTTAGATGGCGCTTTTTACATAAACTGGTATCCTGCATACAAGAGTAATATTAGACACTAAACTCAGTATCATTTGTATGTTGAATCTTGTCAATATGAGTCAAAAGCAGCAATCGTTATCTTTAAAAACGAAGCTAAACAAGAGGTGTGGAACATCGCACAACATTCAATTACACTAAAGTACTTATGTCAATTTGTGTCATTTACCGTTTTTATATTTTCATCGTACTTTTAGAAAAATATTGTCCGATTTGGCTATATTTTGTACCATAATTCTTGTATGCATCTTTTTTTTTTCTTTTTTTTTAAATAATAATAATAAATAAATAAATAAAAACATTCGCCAAATATATAATTATGGCGATATACTTTTTAATAATTCTTATATTACTACTCTTATAAGTGATGCTGAGGAGAGGAGAAAAAATGATCGTTGATGAGATATGCTCAGGGGAATAGAACGTTGTGTTAAAGGCATTCGTTTTTCAACTTTTTACGTCATTAAAGCATTTTTACGGGGATTTTGAAGGTAGGGATGTTTAGAACACCTTAAGACGCATTACCACAGCGAATTTGCACAAAATCGTTAGAGCCGTTTTTTAGCAATTACTGAAAAACATTATTTTTTTTCAATGGCAGCTACCTTACGCGCATGCGTGATTTTGACGAAAACCTTAATGGTTGAAATTTTTAAGCTCTATGATTCGCGAGCGAGTGAGTGAAATTTATAGCTCTTCTAACGCAGAGCCTGCCAATTCCAAGATCGCCAACAGTTAATTATAAAATTGCCAACTCTGGAATTTAAGAATATTATTAAAAATCTGGTTTGGAAAGAGCTGCAAATATAAACGAACACTGTATGTCGTGTAGAGGCATGGAGGAGGGGTGATTAAATAATTTCCAAACTCTATCGTCAGACGACGTCAAAAAAAAAAAAAAAAAAAAAATAATATATATATATATATATATATATATATATATATATATATATATATATATATATATATATATATATATATATATATATATATATATATATATATATCTTAATTTTTTTTATCATTAACACGAAAGCTGAAAATTTATTTAAATCAATGTCAATTTCGAAATTCAAACAAAAATAACACAATCGAAAATTTCAGAAGCAGATGTCTAGGTTTTTAAATTGATCTCTTATTTATTAATATTAATTTTGATTGAAAAGAGAAAAAGCGAAACGTCACAAAAAACACCTTCCATAAATAATATTCAGGTCTTATCAGTGTTCTTTATAGGGTAAAGTTCTCGCCATAACTATAAGCTCTACAGACATGTGTTGGGCATCAATTTAAAGGTCTAGTTCTCGTTAAGATTATTAGGATTACAAATATTTCAAACGTAACTGTTTTAACATTCAACCGTCATATTTCTTCCATAGTAACTGTATGCGAAGTTCATATCTCGGCTTCAAATAAAAGTATTGGATTGAAACTTGGATATTTGGTTAAAATTCTAAGTAAGGTACGGATTTTGCTTCAAGTAAATTTTCGCCAACAAATGGCAGCCGCGTCCATTTTTCTTAATAACAAGTGAACTGCTTATGGTTGCCATAATTTGGCGCGGTTTGATGTAAACAATTCTTGGCGCAGAATCCGTACCGTATTTGGAAGTTTTACCCAAGTTCCAAGTTCAACTGAAATCGCCAACTTTACACCCTGTTCACTAACGGCAACATTTTTGCTTCTAATAAATCTTGAAATTTTTAGAGTTTTTTGTAACGTTTCACCAATCGTAAAAGAAGGCGTTTTCAGTCATTAAATTTTACCTTATTGAATATAAACAAATATAAAAGCAAGTATTATAGCAGTCAAATCTGTTTACTTTTTGAAAAAGTATCATCTTTGTTTGAATTAATAATATTTAATTTTTACAAAATAACTCCACTTTTGATTGTTACAGAATAATGTACGCTTTGCAATAAGATAGTAAGTCCTTTGTTACTTCAACAAAGATATGATTTTCTTTGTTTAAATCAATAGAAAGGACTTAACTTTCACAGTTTCTGAGAGGTTTTCTTTTTGTCAGAAATGATTCAGACATTTTCCGTTTAAATTATCTTTCAAAGAGGTTTAGTTTATTGAGTGACTAGTACAAAGTTTTATTAATTACAATTCAACTTCTGGTAAAACTATACAAACTTGTGAAACAAACTTCACAAATATTAGAGAATGCGAAATACCAATGATGTTGGAATTTACAAACAAAACAATTTATTAGCGTTCCCCATTTTCATAAAAGTTAACCGCAAATGTTGGTTGATATATTTTATGGTTATAATGTTAAATGAAAAACAAAAAAAAGCATCAGCGAATAAAGTAATTGTCCCTCGTTTAATCCAATCATTGGAAAGATTCGTTTAACTGAAATCGATTCTTCCTAATTCAATTCTTCTGCATATCCCATAAGTTTCCAGAACTCAAGCACTCTAGTGTTACATCATCACGCAATAGCAGTTTTGGCTTAATCCTTAGATACGTTACACGCTGGATTTGGCGTCATTGGCGATCTTTTCTTTTCATGTTATGTTTATTCATTTATGAATTATATGCTTTTTTTTTCATGATATGTTAATGCATTTGCCATTTTCAGGTTATGATTTTCTATGTTTTTGCCTACGTCAATTCTTGACGACAATCGTAAAACATTATTTCGGCGTTGGCGATATTTTTTAAAATCGCGCCATGCGTGTAACGTATACTAGGATTTTACCGCAGTTTTTCTGATTCAAAATATAAAAAACTTCCTTGAAGGTGAATCGCTCGTATACTGATAATTCTCTAAGGAGTTACTGAAAATAGAAGAAAAAGGAAAAGGCAAATTTCGGATCAAATGTCATCAAAACATTACTTTCATGAACTACACAGAGTGAAAGATTACATATCTTAAAAAATTTCCATTTATTGTGCGAGCTTGTAACATGTATTTTAAATATTTATTACGGATGAAAATCAAATTCATAAACTGTATTTTACTAAAACTTTTCAACTGCGCATGCATTAGCAGCCCAGTTTCTGTTTTAAATTGATTTTAGCTAGAAAAATGATTTATTTTCACAAAGTGCTATTGAGTAAAACATAGATTACGAATTTTTATAGACAAAGAAAAGTTTCATTCAAATTCTATTGATCTTAACTCAGAAATATGAATGGATATAAGATCAAAAACAAATTAATTATATTTAGTTGAGTCATTCTCAAATAACACGCAATACAACAAAATGAATCAATAATAAACGTTATGTAAGTACAAAACATCCAAAAATTTCATTAATGGCATACATACGTTTTCATTGTTCAATCACAAATTTTGAAATTACATTAAAAAACAAAACCATATTTGAAATATTTAAATTCAATATAATAGAAAAATAATTGCTTACATTAAGCGACGAATTCTGAAACCCATTTTCAAACTTGAGAATTGACAAGGTAAAAAAATCACACTTATTCAGTTTAAAAACTTGAAGGAAAATGGAATGTTGCCACAAAAATTAAAAATATTGGTTGAAGAATTGGAGAGGAAAATAATTTCGCCAGCCAAATTTATGACGTCATTCCTGTATGGTTACAATTTTTATAACATCTGCCAATACAATGTGCGTTTAGGCGGGTTATCACACTAAAATTTATTCGCTAGAAACAAAAGCTTTTTCAACAGCATTTGGCGATATTAACGGTTCATTTAAATTTTTATCGTTGCCATCATCTTAAAAGAAATTCTCTAATATTATGGAGGTTAACGTGATGACGTAACAGTCAATTCATTCCAGCATTGATTACTAACACAAGCATTTTGATTGGCTAATAAATTTTGAAAATTAGAAATTGTTAATAAAGATGAGTTGAGATTGGTCACAAACACTTCACAAACGCTGTCATTCGATACAACCTCACTCCGTGTAACGGTGTGCATAAGGCAACCATGAAGGTCCATTTAAGAGTACTCTTATTTACGTTTTACATTTTAAAATGCATTCAATTCATCAAACTCATGCATTCGAAAGATAGAAGAAATATCAACTTTGTTTCAATTTGTTGATTCAAATGTTACATTTCAATTGAATAAGTTACCCATCACTAATTATTTCACTTCCTATGGTTAAATTAAATGGGACAATTAAGAACAGATCAGTTAAATGAAAGTGTTTAAAAAGTCACTAAAGAATTTTACTAATGCTGATTTTAAATTATGTTTTTGTCCAGAAAGTATCTAATTGCTAAGCGCTTAAAAATTATAGACTACTATTAGATCATTTTTCACTATTTTTTTTTTTTTTTTTTTTTTTTTTTTATAAACATTTTTAAATAACTATTTTAAATAATTCGTAAACAAAGCTAAGTGTATATAATCCACTGATTTTGAGCACATTTCTACATACTAAAGAAATTTTGTAACTAAAATAATTATTCATAAGTCAGTCAGTGAAAAAAATGTCAACGATTCTTACTTGCGTTGCTTTTATGCAAACATTACACTTTTTGCACTATTGTGTGGTACAGATAGACACATTCTCTTACGTTTTAGTCATCTTTAAAAATATTTCAACTACATCTTATAGATATTTTGGCTTAATCATTTAAATATATTAAACTTGAGGGTTTGCTTATATCCCTGATATTTCACGTACCAAAAATAGCGAACTCTTTCTTATCAAAATGTTTAGAAAAGTGTATCAGCTAACTCAGGAAAAGTTATGAGTAGTTTTAAACTGATTGCAAGTTTTCACAATGTTGTCTTGAAAAACCTCCAGTACTTTTGTAAGATAATCTTTACGTATTCAGCATCTGGTATAATAACTAATATAATAAAATTTGGGTTTTAAGAAAAATATATCCATATATTAACAGAAACAAATGAATAATTATTATTTCAGCCAGTTAAAGTTTAATAAAATTAGGGGTGTGGAACATCGCACAACTTTGAATTACACTATAATACTAACATGTGGATTTGTGTCATTTACCTTTTGTATATTTTCATTCTTCATTTAGAATAAATGGCCAGTTTGGCGATAATTCTTGCATGGGTCCTAAAAAAAAAAAAAAAAAATGGTAATTTTGGCGATATATTTTCCGATAATCCTTATATTATCCTTTAATATAAACAAACCTGAGAGAAGAAGAAAAAACGATCATTAATGAGGGTATGCTCAAGAAAAGAGAACTTTTTGTTGAAAGCATACATTTTTCAACTTTTTACGCCATTAAAACATTTTTACGAGAATTTCGGAGGTGGGTGGTTTTTAGAACACCTTAAGAGGCAATACCACAGCGATTTTTATCAAAATCGTTAGAGAAGTTTTTTTCCAATCATTGAAAAACATGATTTTTTCAAGGCAGCTACCTTATGCGCATGCGCGATTTTAACGAAAACCTTCATGGTAGGTCTCATGGCCGCCATTAACCCTCATACCAAATTTGAACAACGTAGGTCAATTTGTTCGGGAGTTATGCTAACCACAGACGCACATACACGCACATTTCTTATAGATCACTTTTTTGAAATCAGGAAATTCCAAAACGTGGAGAAATGCATAACTTTCATTACCCTATGTAATTGAAAGTAAAAAATGGCTTGAATAGATTTTGTTGTATTTACGAAATTTTTGCTTTTTGCTAATGACATTTCATCTAGTTTTAAATCTGATTTTAAAAATAAAAAAAAAAGCCTATAAACACTTCTAAAGCTTTCGATTCGTTAAGTGGAGAGATTTTGCAAGATTTCTATGTTTTTGTTCGAAGATATGTTAATGGAGAACAATTAGGCAAAAAGTGGTGTTTAAAAAAATCGCTATTTAAATTCCAGGAGACGTATTCATACATCTGAGCTGAAATCTCACTTAGTTTATCTGTTTTTTATTATACATTAGTTATTAATTTTAACAAAACTTAAAGATTTCATTAAAATACGTTCCGGTCATTTAGAGAGGCTAGGTAAGAAACCAAATGACACTTTTTTGCATTTTAATATGGATTTCCTACTTATGGTTAAAGAAAACTTCCCTGAAACCATTGAACCCTTTAAAACCGATAAACTTACACAATTTTATATTAGGGAGAAAGGATTTGACATTTTTTTAAACCTATGATCCTTCAAAACGAGATAAATTTACAGCTCTTCTAAAGCAGAACCATCAGCGAATTCTCAAAGCACCAACAGCCCATTAAAAATAGCCAAAACTGAAGCTTAAGCAAATAATCACTAAAAAATCAGGTTTGAAAAGGGCTGTAAATCTAAACGAATTATGCCTGCCATGTTCAGGTATGGTGGAGGTGTAACTGGCATATATCTTTGGCTGCTGGTGATTGTTGTATGAGTCTGCACAAATATATATAATAAGAAAAAGAACAAAGAGCAAGAAAATATCGAAATCGTTAAAAAAAAATAGTGAAATGTTCTAACTGGTAAAAAAAATAATAAAAAAATAAATAAAAATCGAGAAACCTTATCGTCAGATGACTTTATAAATTCAATTGTCAGTTAATGCAAGACCTGCAGAGCTGAAAAAACACGAAAGCACTACGCAGAAAGCAAACGTATTTTAGTCTACATCGATAACAAGTGGTAGGAAAGAATTTCGTTATTTTTGATCTATTTCCGATTGTTTTATCTTCGATTTTCGAACAAATTACACAGTGGGCACTTGCAAACAAACTACTTGTTACTAGCAGAGGTCTTAGCTTTTAAATGGGTTAATCAGTTTTCAATATTCGTTTTGCATAAAGAGAGAAAAGGGAATCATCACAAAAAATACTGCCCAAAAATAATATACATAAAAAAAAAAAAAATAGAATTTATTGCCGGAACATCCAAGAGGAAATATTCTATAACCAATGAGTTAACAAGCTCTACAAGTAAAAACTTTAACAGTCCAATTAAAATTGTTTTCTAGAAAATCGCAAAAATCGATAAGATAAAGAAACTCTTTATTAAACAAAATATGTCACTACGAAAAAGCGAACTAATCCTAAAATTACAGGACATGGTTTCCAAGCAGAAATATTAAACAAATTCGTCATTAACGGCTTTTCTAATTATTTTTAAAAACTTAGAAGACATTGTTACCGTGTTTATAATTATTCGGTTTTATTCGGAAATTAAACGGTTATAGGTCCTTAATTTGGTTCACGGTTATATATCATTAATTTGGTTTGATATACAATGAGTAAACTATGTTCAGATAAAACTAGTAAACATTCAAAATAAAGTGGAGCGATATGTTACTGCAAGCTACTTTTATAATAAAATGCCACTTTCATCGAAATTAAAAAATAACACCCATTTCATATAAACTTTATTTTGTGACTAAATAGGGACTTAAAGTTTTTTTTTTTTTTTTTTTTTTTAATTAAGCTATGGTACTTAGAATATAATACTAATTATATAAATCAAATGCAAATACTTCCACGCCGAGTGTTCCATACCCAGCCGCTGTGCATAGAAACACTGCTTTGTTTGGCTCTTAATATCAGAGTTATTAGAGAGAGTAAACTCTTTAAACCAAAAGGCTACTTGGATTTAGTTGCGCTTGATGGATGGTAGTTTTGCAGTGAAATGATTTCATTGTCCAGAGAATGGAGCTGATACTTTGCAATACATTTTTTTTAATAGTATTTCATAATATATTCATATAATTTTTGTTTTGAATTATTTAGATTGGAAAACTTGACTTTTTGGATAATTCTAAGGACTTCGGAAGAGTTTATTTAGATTCCACATTTAAACCTGATCTTCTCGAACAATACAGAAAGATAATAAATAATTGATTTTGTAGATAGCTGACACATTTACGATTATATAGAATTATAAACGTTTAAATGTACTTTAATCTAAGATATTTGTACTGAATAAAATGGTTTTAAAATTCATTATTTATAATCATCTACTTTGCTGATTTTTTATATTCCTCTGCAAGTAAGTTCTAAAAAAATAAAATGTAGGGACTTTGTAAGAGTTTATTTCGATTCCAGATATAAACCGATCATCTCGAACAATGCAGAAAGATAATAGATAATTGATTTTGTAGATAGTTGATACATTTACAAAATTACGAGAAACATTCCGTTAGATGTTTTGTTACAAAGGAAAAAGAAAAAAAGAAGGGGGGGGGGGACCTATAATACGCAAAAACATGTTATATATTTTTAAATTTATTAATATAAAGATTTTCACTTATTAAACAATGGTAATTTTAAAAAAAGTTCTAGCTTTTCTATGTTTGAGTATATGTAAATGTTTGGTAATGTTTCTTTACTTTGTTTGTATACTTATATTTATACAATTCAACTGTATGACGGAAAGATTCGGTACTGTCTCTATTTTAGTTTATTTAGAATATAATATATTCCAAAAAGAATTTTGGTGAAATTTCCTATTTCAATATCTGATTTCTAATTATTTCTGCGGTATATTCAAATATAAATGTGAGTACATAAGTGAAAAAATCTTTAGTCATTCATACAGAGAACAGTAGGACGCAATTTCTTATTAACTTCACTAAATTAAAGTTCTATTTTTAAATTTTGCCCTACACTCACATAGTAAGATGAACTACTTTTGTTCAGATCATAATACTGATCGAGTCAACTTTTATTTTTTTTTCAGCTACTCGTTTTAAAATTAAATTCTGCTTCTTTTTAAGGGAAAAGAAGACCAATTATTATTATTATTATTTTAAAGTTTTTTGTATGGTTGAAAAGGGCTGTTTTTATGAATTGCTATTTTTGGAACAATCAAAATTTTTGTTATTTTCAGGGTTGTAAGAATCATGCCTAATTACTTAGCGTTGATGTAAATAATGCTATAAGAACAAGGAGGAGTGGTGTAAGGGGAATAGAGTTGCCTTTTAAGGAAAGAGACGAAATTCAGTGACTTTCAAAAATTTAGATGAAATATTCATATTCCACTGCTATTTATTTAGCTAGAATTGAGTATATTCTAAAATTCTAAAGAATTTCTTTTAAAATTTATTTACGGCGATTGATTTTACAAAAAATCTACTTGAAAATAAACTTAAACTTGTACAAAACTACTAAATTAGCATAAAAACATACTAATGCAACCAACCCTATGACATTTTGTTTTAGATTTAAAAATGCAGAGGTTTTTATTCAGACGCCATTCATTTATGTTATGCATTTCTCGGCACTCTTCCGTTAAATGGGTACCCGTTGGCGTAATTGACGTCAATGTTTACAGTTTGTTATAGGAATTAAAATGTTTTGAAGGTTGGGTACTTACGTATTAACGCCACCGCAGCTACAAATTTGGCGGTTTTAAAGTGCTGCCAATGTACACCTAAAATTTTTGCGACAAATCATAAAATAAAACACTTAAATAACTGCGTGGGCGTGCAAACAATAAGATTGCTCTTTATTGGCGGCACTTAAAACTGCCAAATCTGTAGCTGCTGTGGCGTTAATACGTAAGTACCGAAGATTGAAAGTTCGGATGAGTTATCGCGACAATTTGGCGGTTTCTATGTCTGATACCCGTCTAACGGAAGACTAACCCTTTCTCACCAAATCTTAAATTGAAATTTTATCATCCTATTTAACAATATTTTTAATATAAATTACATCGACAGATGAAACCAGTTTAAAAAATATGTATGTTATTTTTTTAAGACAACACTTTAAGTTCCCTGTGCTCACCTTAATTTCAATATATCCGAATAATTTGGAACTGAAGCCCCGGTATTTCATGCTTAAATTTTCGTTTCGTATGTAGAAGCTCATATATTAAATTGTCTTTTCTAAACTTGCCTAACGTAATGAGAAGCTTATACAAAGTGTGTTAAAGTTTCAAGTATGGTACGGATTCTGCGCCAAGGGGATTTTAGCCAACATGACAGCGCCGCCATTTTTTTCATAACAAGTGAACAGCCCATGTTTGCCATAATTTGGCGCGGTTTTCTGCAAACAATTTAGGACGCAGAATCCGTACCATACTTGGAAGTTTTATCACAAAGGGTTGTCAGTGGAAGGCCAGTATTCCCAGAAGAAATTCAAATTGTAGAGACACACGCTCTATGTTAAATGAAAAATCTTGTCGAGAGGAGTTTCCATATCTCAATTCAATCGGAAGTTCCAGAAATAGTGACCGAAAGGCAATTTGCAATTTGATAAACCCAAACTCTATCTATAGACATGTGTTACATATCAATTTAAAGATCTAGTTCATACTATTAAAATTACAAATAATTCAACCGTAATTGTTTTGACATTCAACCCTATGATTTCGATTGAAAGTTTCAAATTCTATTACAATTAACTTAATTTCTTACAAGCGCAACAACTTGGGGGCATTTTTGCTTATAAAAAAAACTTTAAATTTTCAGTGATTTCGCTTTGTAACGTTAATCTTAACAGAACTAGTTTTCAATCGTTAAATTTTTCCAAATTTTACATGATTAATATATGGACCTGATTTACCTGAATAGAAATAAAAGCAATCATTCCGTGATAGTTACCATTGCATTCAAACTTATTTTGAGAAAATATTAGTTTTGTTTGAAATCTTAATACTAAATTCTTACAAAACAATTCCCGTTTTACTGTTATAAAAAATGTATGTTACGTGCATATATGTTGAAAGTCCATTGTTACTTCAACAAAGGTAAGATTTTCTTTGTTGACATTAATAGAGATACAAATTCTTTTTGAGCTTTTGGCTTAGAAATGAATCTGGATACTTTTCGTTGAATAAATTTTGGGAAAATTATCAGGTTTATTGACTGACTTGTGTAGAGTTTTACAAAAAATATTGATGTAATAAGCATTTTGTGCCTTACTATAAAGTTGTCGAAAATGAATAGAACATATTCTAGAATGCCTCTTAGATTAGTAATTCTCTGAGGAATTTTCTACTGAAAAAAGAAAGAAGAGAAATTTCCAATCTAATTCTATCAAAACATTTCTTTCTGTGACAGAACAAAAGATTACATTTCCTAATTTATTTTAATGTATCAAGTGGGCTCGAAACATATATTTTGCATATTTATTATGGATAAAAATGAAATTCATAAATTATATTTCACTCAAGCTTTTCAATTGCGTATATATTAGAAACACAATTTCTGTTTTAAATTGATTCCATCTAAAAAAAAAAAAAAAAAAAAGTATACTAGTATACATTACTCACTGGATTTGGTGTCATTGGCGATCTTCTCTTTTCATGTTATGTTTATTCATTTATGAATTATATGCTTTTTTTTCATGATATGTTAATGCATTTGCCATTTTCAGGTGATGGTTTTCTATGTTTTTGCCTACGTCAATTCTTGACGACAATCGTAAAAACATTATTTCGGCGTTGGCGATATTTTTCAAAATCGCGCCATGCGTGTAACGTATACTAGGATTTTACCAAAAAAAAATTTAAAAGTGCTAATCGGTAAAACTGACATTACGAATTTTTATAAACAAACAATTAATATCATTGAGTTTTTATTAATCTTAACTCAGACCAATATAGTAAATTGGTTGATATCAAAGTATTAACAAAACTATTTGTCAGTTGGAGAGAATGCTGACATTTACCTTTTTTTATTAAAAAATTATTCATGAAAAGTCTTTTCTCAAATATAGCGTAATATAATAAAATAAATTAATCCTATAAATCAATAGTATATGTTCTGTAAATGTAAACATAAGTAACAAATTTCATTAACGAAATACATGCGATTTCCTTGTTCGATCACAAGATTTAAAATTGCAATGAAAAAGAAAACAATAAATGCAAATTTTAAACTTAAAAAGAATACATCGAGAAATAATAATCTAAATTAATATTACTTACATTAAACGACGAATTCCCATTTTGAAATTAAGAGCAAAGTAAAGCAAATGCACGTCTTCAGGTATATGACTTGAATGAAAATGAATCGTTGCCACAAAAATTTTAGTAGTATTCGTTGAACAATTGTCGAGAAAAGTAATTTCGGCAGCCAAGTTTATGACGTAATTCTTAAAGGGTTGCAACTTATTAGCATATGCCTATGCGATGTGGCTTTCGGGCAGGTTGTCATATTTATATTTAATCGTCCGAAACGAAATCATTTGCCATTGCCACCGTTGCCATAATATAAGAGAATTTCTTTTAAACCGTTTTATTTTTTATTATGGAGATTATGCGTGATGATGTCACAGTCAATTCATTAGAGCATAATTGAAATCACGTGATTAGCTGATTTAATTTGAAAGTTCGCATTTGATTTGTTCGTCGAAAATTGATCAACAAATTCAGACAAATATTTGCATTGAAAATTGCAAAATAGTTAGACACTTAATTAAAAAAAAATTAAAGTTAAATTTAATTCAATTTGATAAAAAATGCAGAATCTCTTTTTAGTTTTTCGTGTCTACATTTATACTTTTTATAAAAATAAAGTGCATTCTTTCATAAAGTCGTATGTGCGACCAAGAGCAAGTTATACCTTGTTTTTGGTCTTACATACTAGAAGTGTTTGATTAAAAACGAATCAATCATTTTTTTAAAACATCAGGTCAATTTTTTGTTTCAATTACCCTCTAAGTAATGTTAGATTTGGAATGTCATGAGAATAAAAAGTTGATCAAAAAAATTTCTGTAATCTGTGGTCAGCAAAACTCCCGAACGGATTGAATTACGATGCTTTTTTTTATGGGTAAGGTTGACCATGGGACCTGTCATTAAGGTTTTCGTCAAACAGTGCATGCGTTTGAAGTGAATTGAAAATGTATGTTTTTAGGCATTTACCAAAAACACTCTGAAGATTTTGATCAAAATTGCGGTGGTCATGCTTTTTACGGTGTTCTAAAGATCTTTGCAACCCAAATTTTTCGTACTAATTCTATAAGGGCGAATAAATTTGGAAAACGGTCTTTAAACCTTAGAGCTCTCTTTCCTTGAGAACTGCCCTTAAACTACTGTTCCTACTTCCCTTCACTTTCCCGAAAGGTAATAATAAACGCCAAAATTATCACCAAACTGTATTCTAAAGTGAAAAGAAATTAATAATGAAAATATGCCTGAATCATATAAAGTAGATAAACTGCAGCAGCTATCTGAAGATTAAAATCGAAGTGCGTATATAGAATATAAAGTTGTGTTTTGTTTGTAGAAGTTCAAATTACAAATTCTTTTCTAACCTACAATAAGGTAATTATACAAATATTTTGTTCATCTGCCTCCTCCAAAAACTCCCCATTCTATAGAAGCATGTGGATTTCAATTGCGAGGTCTTATCAAGATGATGCCGACCAAACGGTATAGTGGTTAGCGTGCTAGCTTCTAGACCGCGAGGTTGCGGGTTCGAGTCCCGTGTTGGCATGGGTGTTTGTAAATGTATGTTGGCTTGTCTAATGACGAAATGTTTCGGCGCATTATAGCCCTCGTGTTGCTGACGGCGCCAGATAATCTGAATACAACCAACTTATCAAGATGAATTCCTATGCCAAACTTTAGCCAAAAATACAGGAAAAGGTGGCCTTAATTTGGTTTCCAATTCGTCAAAAGAATAAAGTTCTATCTACGTGTGTTTTTCGTTAACTTGAATGCCCGGTTAAGGTTAGTCTAATAACACAAAATTTATCGGGAAGTGTTTTATAATTCGAAGTGTTTTATAATTTGAATGATTGCTTCCTTAATTAATCAGCGGGAAGTTCGCATTTTGTCTGCATATCGAAGTTATTGAGTACAACAGATATTTGATTACAAGATTGATTACGTCTCCATTTTTATGAACATTTTGGAGACAATTTCTTCTTAAATCTTAAAATGCTCTTAGTTTTTGTTATCATGTGTTGTCAGCCTTAACAGGGGGATTTACCAGTCTCAAAATATTATCAAACTATGGATGCTCCACACTCCCAGAAAAAGGAATGTGAGTAGAAGCGTCCATTTAGTGACAGTTACTATCGAAATACAACTTGTTTATTTTATGAAAATGATTACTGCTCAAATTTATTTTTAAACATAAACACTTAATTTGTATAAAAATAGTCCGACTATGATTGTTTTATTACAAACAAAGTTCATGGTATACACCTACCAAGTTCACTGCCAGACACCTGCCCACCTGATGCCTGTGTAGTTAGAGCTCTCTGGCCTCGCATGCCAAAAGTGCCGGGTTCGTATCCTGAGTTTGGCATGGATGTTTGTTCCTCTTCGGAATTCACGTTGAGCTGTTGGTACCGATCATTAGCCATCATTGTGCATAAAAATTGACCATTAAGCGTACAAACCAATCACTTTCGAACACCTTTTACTGGAAGCTTCTTAACAATATTTTGACACCCTCATACCTGCGCATTACAGTATACCGGGAAACTGAATTTTTTTTACGGACAGCTGTAAGTCCTAAGTTTAAAGTCTCCAATTATATGGATTGTCAAGAAAATCAAAATTCGAAACGTATTATTTTGAGACACTCATTCACTGATTGACTCACCAACTGATCATCAATATTCTAAGGCACTTTCAGTAGAGCTAGAGCTGTGATATTTAGTATGCTTGTAAGATTAAACATATATGCAAAGGAAAAAATCTCAATTTCGAGATTTTACCCCCCACCCCTCGCCCCCGACTTCTTTGTAATGGTCAGTGTTGACAAATATGACTGTTAATTCTAAATACTTCTATTGGAGCTAGAATTCTAAAACTTAGAATATTAGTAGCCATTTGCATATATATAGCGAGGAGAAACTCATCACATACCGCGAAGCCTCTAATACCAAGAAATAATCAGAAAAAGGTGCTTACATATTATACCATCGATTATTGGCGACCTTTTATCGGCTACGAAATGATTGCTAATTGTTGCATTTTTGTTCCTTTCTGTATTTGCAAATCTGAATAAACGATTCATTGAAATTAATTTTGTATCGTCATCATTCTTATTGAATACTTAAATATTTCATGTACTCTTTTCCGGTAAATTGAACTTTCTTAGAAAAATCCCTTTAATTCTACGCTAATTGGGATTTGTTGAGAATGCTTTCTTTGTACTCTTCCGTTAGACGGGTACCAAATACCGCCAAGTCTATAATTTGACTCAATTATTGTCAAACTGAAATGTTTACGAGAAAATAATATTTTAATCTTGTGGACTTTTATTTTTATCACAAGTAGTTTGGTTATTTAAATACATTTATCTCAGTTTCTTATAGGGTTGGTATAAATGATGGGAAGGTAATTAGTTTGAATGAGTTATCGTTGCAATTTGACCATTTTTATCTGGTACCCATCAAACGGAAGGGCACGGCATTTTTAAAAACTTTCTTAAAGCCAAATAATAATTTATTCTAAAAGAATAAAGTAGTCGGCTAATCCTATAGTTCTCGTAGTCGATCGCCAACAAAAAGCTCTTCTACGATCGACGGTAAAATACGTAAGTTGACGAAAAAGATATTTACTCCCTTTGAATCTCATTAGTTTTCTTGATTGTTTCAAAATTATGAACACAAAACATATTTAAACTAGCTATCGGTCTACAAATAAGTAATAAATCTAAAATTAGTGCTGTAAAAAAATGAAATCCCAACAAAATAATTTTTGCAAAAAGGAAAAAATGCAATAGCGATGACTGTGAAAAGTATTGATATCTTAAAGTATAGCCAACTTTAACGTTGGTGTAAATTACTGGCAATCGAAATTAGTGATATTTTAAAGAAGCGATTTTCTTCCCCTAGTTTAAGGGGGGTCGGTAGACTCTATCTAGTCCATGTTAAAAAGGCTTTTTTTTGTGTACCTTTTTCTCAAAAACTGCTGATAGCATTGGTTTAAAATTTTGTACAGCTAATATCAAAACACTTTTACATAAACTTTCATGTGATTTTGTAAAAATAAAGTTTTTTTTAGGATTTAGGATGTTTTGAAATTTGTTTATAAAATTTTCCAAAAAAAAACATAGTTAGGAATTTAAAAAAAAAAAAAAAAATCTAATCAACATTTCTGCAAAAGCATATGACTGTTTTGTAAAAAATGCAGTATGTATGAGGAAAAAAAATATTGAGTTGATCCTGAGAAAAGGTTACATTTGTATGAAAAAACAGCGTTTAAAGTACAAACAGGGATGGTTTTTTTTTTTTTTTTTTTTTTTTTTTTTTTTTTTTCTCATAGAATATTTAAAAATACTTCGAAAGAGAGCATTTCCCACCGAGTTGAACCATTTTGAAGATAACATTTCAAATATTGTGATATGCTAAAAACCTCAAAATGGATTGTGAGAAAAAAATTTTGCTCACCGAGCCCCCTTAAATATAACTTTCATAGGCATGAATATATCCAGCTACAAAAATGTTTGTGACACTTGGGCACTAAGGAATCTGTTGTATTGAGGCTGGGAAGTGTAATGACCAAGTTGCACGAAGATTTTTATAACTTAATATTTTGATCTATGACGGTTTAATTTTAACCTGGACAAAAAAAAAATCTCTTCTTAAAAATCTCCCTCATTTTAATTGTCAATAATTTACACCAACGTTAAACTTAGCTATATTTCATATATCAATACTTTGCATGGCCATAGCTATTGCATTAATAATTTGGCATCCTTTTACAGTGATGTTTTTGTAGAATACTTTTTTTATATATGTATTTCAGTTGAAAATTCAAACATGAAAGCGAGTGCATGTGCGAATTCACCAATTCAGAGAACATTAATTTGCAAGTCTCAACTTACTTCACTATATCAATACGCAAGTCCCCAAATAGCCTTACTATATTTTTGCTTCTACTCTACACTCATGTATTGAGAGGCTTATGAATACATTCAGGTCGTATTGGTGATCTTCATCGGGTTAAGTTCTCGTTAACAATTCTAACACTAGATGGCAGCACCATTCTTTTTTCTTAATTACATTTTTTGTTATGAAACTCGACAAAGAGTTTACCAACGGTCAATGGCATCATAATACGTATGTGGTCATAAATTCATAAATTAATGGGGATTTTGTTCAGTAAGTTTTCAGTAATTAAATGTTGCCAAATTATACACGCTCAGTACATGTACATGATGTATAGAAATGTGGATACAAGCAATGGTAGTGCCATAACCCAAAAGGTCAAAGTTATGAAAATATTTCATATTTATTGATCTACACCTAATCTTTACAAAACAATGGCAAGTTTTGGATTGTTATATAACAATGACTGGCAAAACAAATCCTTTATCACTTCAATAATGATAATCTTTTCATTGTTCATGTCAATAGAGAGGTTTTAATTTAAACAGCTTTTGAGCTTTTGGCGCAGAAATGAATCGTGACACTTTCCGTTGATTTAAATTTTGCAAAGCACTTTAGTTAATAAAATGATAGAAATAGTTATTTTAAAAAAAGGTTTGATCGAATAATACGCTTCAAAATAAAAAATATACATTTATTCATTTCACTTTTTGACATAATCTTTTATTACTATTTATGCTTCAAC
This sequence comes from Linyphia triangularis, assembly GCA_963978545.1. NCBI lineage: Eukaryota > Metazoa > Arthropoda > Arachnida > Araneae > Linyphiidae > Linyphia > Linyphia triangularis. The sequence continues at coordinate 13,219,436 of OZ021727.1, forward strand.
CAATTAAACTAAATGCAACAACAACAACTTCTTGAATTTAAATGAAAAATATTAGAGTTTGTTTATTTCGAAATGGAAAGTGTCGATGAAATGCCATATTTTGATTAAGTTAACTAAAATTGATGGCTTATGTTTTTTATAATTGTATCATAAAATTCTACCCAGTGAAGAAAAAATGAAAACTTCAAAGCATAAAATTATTTTTGTTCTTGAATTATTCGTTCCGTGGAAGGATTTTTTTTTTTTTTTTTACAGAATAAGATCTTTATTTTCTATTCCATACTATTTCTCATGAGTTTCTTAAGCATTCCAATATAGTTTTGTATCACATCACTAAATAGGATTTTGCTTGAAAATAATTCTCAAATGTAGGTTTGATCAAAAAAATCCTCGGATCAAACACTTTCTCAAAGTGACTTGGGTAAGACCTACGAATCCGATGCAGATTGTGCGACTAGAGTAGTTTATATAAAACCGCTCCAAGTTATAGAAATTATTAACAACTCACTTGTTAATAAAGAATAAATAGAGGTAGCTGTCATTTGCATGCGAAATTCTAATGGCATAGAATCTGCAACGGTTTCGGAAGTTGATTGCCTCTTAGGCTGTTATTTCGCTAGTAAATGGCAGAAAACAAATGGAGGTAAAATCCTAGTATAGGTTACACGCTTGGCTCGTTTTTGAAGAATGTCGCCAACGTTGAAATGACGTGTTGATGCATGTCACCAAATGATTGGCAATGCCAAAATAATGTTTTTACGACTGTCGCCAAGAATTGGCCTATGCAAAAACATAGAAAATCTAAACCTGAAAATGGCATATACATACCATGAAAAAAAAAGCATATAAATCATCGCCAATATAGGAAAATTCTCCTTGTACGTATACTAGGATTAAGCCCAAATGGAAAATTAAATAAAAGCACATTTTAAATCTAAGGCCATCAAAACATTACTTTTTCAAAGAGAGTGAAAGATTACATTTCTTAAAATCTTTCTATAATCAATGCGAGGTCATGACATAAATTTCAAATATATTGTATTAATAGATACCAACATCAAAATTATAATTTTGTTAAAACTTATAACTACTATTTGACCGCTTATTCATTGTCAAAACCGTTTCTGTTTTAAAGGGCATACATATAATTTCATTATTTTATCAAAAGTTATGATATTGCATATTAAAAAAAAAAAAAAAAAAAAAAAACATGTAGGACAAATTAAAATGACTTACAAGGCAAGGCGAATTCTAAATCCCATGTTTGAAATCTTGGTTTTAAGAGTGCTAAGAAAACGTAAAAGCACACTTTCAGTTCAATGGCTTGGGTGAAAATGAAACATTGCCACAAAAAGTGTAAGTATTTGATGAACAATTGGCGAAGATATTAAATACAATAGCCAAGTTTATGACGTAAATTCCTTTAGGGTATCATTTTTATAGCATCTGCTAATGTGATGAGTTTAGACGGGTGATTAAAATTAAATCTCCCGAAACGAATGCTTTTTCAACACCATTTGAAGACAGTAACTGTTCATTTAAATTTTACTTTTACCACCTTCTTCCCTTATAATATTTACCAGTAGCATTTCAACAATTCTGTAAAATATTTTTTATTTAAAAATAGTTTAGGTTCGTTGTATATTTTTAAGGGGTGTGGGACGACGCAAAACATTTCATTACTTTTTGATCACTACATTTAAATTTGACATGGATTGGTTTAATTTATCATTTTTCTTTTCCATGTGTTTAACTTATTTAAAAAATTGGCAAATTGGACAGTTCGACAATATTTTTGGTGATAATTATTGGTTCGTAAAAATAATAATAATAATCGCCGAATTTAGCTAAATGGCAATATTTATTACATTATTCCTTTCGTATAAGTGAAACTGTGGTGAGTGAGATTTTTTTTTTTTTTTTGTGGGGGGGGGGGGTATTTTTTTTCAATTATCCTGTATTTTATATATATTAATTAAAAGCAAAATATATATACATTCAATAAAAAAACCGCTTAGAAATTAATTTTGGGGCTCAGACTTACTGTACGGTACCCCTTGGCGACTTTTTGAAAGTTGGCGTTTCGGCGTCGAATGTGGTAACCCGTCGCCGAGGTTTTCCGATAACTCTAGCGACAGTTTGGATTTAGCAACACGGCGTGTTTTGGATTTGGCGACACAGCCTTTTGAACACATTTTCAATTTGCCTTTTTTTTTTTTTTTTTTTTTTATTAAGACGCCAAGAGGGATAGTACAGTAAATCTTAACTAATTTTGGTTGTAGAGCATATTTTCTACTTTTAAAATAAATTATTGTTTAGTGCTTTTTCTTAGAGTGTGCTGCATCTATGTATTTATGAGCAAGGACAGTTTAACTTCTCTAAAGCCTTAGATGTGACAAGAGGATTTTATCAAAACTATGGTGAAGGTAACGACGAAGTCTTTGCACCCTTGTCAAAACAAACAACTTATCGAACGCTACGTGCTATAGCTGGAAAATATAAGATGCATGTCACACATTTTGATGTCAAGACCGCTTTCTTTAATGGAGAGTTAGAAGGAATCTTATTCTTGAAACAACCGAAAGGATTTGTAGAAAAAAGCAAAAAACACTTAGTCTGCAAACTTCATAAAAGTATTTATGGTTTAAAGCAAAAGGCGAAAGTTCAGAACAAGAAGCTGTATGGTTATTTAACAAATGATGGGGCTGATTCTCTGACTGACGCAAGGGCGCGATCTTTCTTCTTATCTTAAACAAATTAAACTGACAAACTTATGAGGAATTTACTAGTTATTATTTTTTTCTAGAATTTTAGTTGGTGGTAAAGTTATATTTAAAAATAATTGTTTTAACGAAGTCAAGTATGCACATTTATAGGCAACTGATGTACGGGACTCGACAAAAAAAAAAAAGAAGGAAAAAAAAAAAAAAAAAGAGAGAAGAAAAAAAAAAGAAAAAAAAAAAACGCTTAAGCCAAAAGTTTAAATTTTCTTGAATTTATAAACCATAAAATCATAAAATGCATAGGTACATTTGGTTAGATGTTATTAATACTTTCAAAAAATTTGCCAAAAGAGTATTTTTGTGGATTTAATAAACAAAAACGTGAACCGACGAATGGGGCATACTATTTTTGCGAGTGGAAAACTGCGATACTTTTGCATTTATAATTGCTGTACATTTATTTAACCAAAATTATCATACTTTATACAACTTGTTTTTCAAAGTAGGCACAACTTGGTAACATTTTGATGGATGGGTTTGTTATTTTTATTCAAGGAAATTAAGCCTTTTGCTTGAGGAAGATAATATACTAGAGCTAGAAGATAGAACAGTTAAAGATCAATCCTTTTTTCCCTTTCTTCATCTTTTGGACCAAAAAGCAGATGACTTGATTATACCACAAACATTGAATTTCTTCAAAAAATTCCGTTTTTCAACTCATATATTACATTCAGATCTGTATATTTAAAACGAGTGCAAAGATATTGTGAAAGGGCAAACGCTTCAGAATTTTAAACAATACAATCGAAGGAGTGCAAAATTAATTCAAGGCTATAATGTATACCAAAATCTGAAGATTTTTTGCAAGTAGTAATTGAATGTGGAAATTATTCCCAGACACAGTGAAATCTTCCTTCTCTAAACCTCCACAACCTTCTTGGAGGTTGTGAGAAGATTGGTGACTCAATTTACAAATCTACCTATCTATTTCATTGTCGTTAAAATTTAGGCATAAAACTTATCCTGATGTTACTACTTGTTATTTATGAAGATTTGGCTCAAGTATGTTTGTATCAGTTTGTAGCAAGTATGTCAAACATGTAAAAATGTTTAAAATTTCATTATGGTTTGATAAGTAATTGATTCGTATATCATTATTTTCTTTCATCTTCTCTCGTCACAGTCTTTTTTAACCCCCCATCATATCTGAATTGGGTTGCCAGACGAATAAGTTTGTTCTCTTTTTGACAAGTTATGACATATTTGGCAATCGGCTTTTAGTTCAACTCATTCCAAGTCGATTATATATCAGTTTCGGCCATTTTCGCCACGGCAGACCATTGGATTCCTAATCTACTCACTTTTCTCCAATATCTATAAAAAAATTCAGAATGATGTTCGATGGGGTCCAAAAATTGCAGTCGCCTCTCGGACTATGATTTTGAGTCACTGAATTAGTTGACTGGTGAGTTGACTGGAATTACTGAGTTGAGATACTGAGTCTCAGTGAGCATTCCGAGTAGTTCTAAAGCGAACTGTATTGCATTGTCTTTTGCAGCGATTTGAGCAGTTGTGTTGTCAAGTTTTTAACTGCTGTTTTGTGTTCTATTGTTGTGAAAAGAGCTGTATTGTGTCTACTAGAACGAGAAGTTCTGGAGTTGTAAGAGAATCTGTGAAGAGTTATATTGGAATAAATTTCTGCAAGTTTTGATCTGCTTCGGCTTCAAATCTTTCGAACGCGGCCACGCAACATTATTATAATTTTCTATATATTTACTGTGAAACAACGCTATGCGCATGCGCCGTTTGAAAACGTAATTGTACGTACTATTGAAATCCACCGAAAACTTTCAAATCGTTTCGATATTTGCTAATATTGCTTTTTATTTCCAAGTAAATATTTATTCGTTTCCTGTATCCATATTATCAAAAATCCTTCTTTTGATTGTTTTTATTTTTAGTATAGTGTTTTTGTACTGTGTATTCAAGTTCCATATTATTTAATATAGATTTCATTACATTTTTTGTATTATACGTGTTTTTCTACTTACACTAGACTATTTTACAATTTACACCAAAAGCGTAGTATTTCATTTGAGATTTTAATTCTTTACTAACTAAATACCCGTGCTTCGTCACGAAATTTTACCATGTGCAGTAATTTAGCCAGCTGTGAGACCCCGCTTTGAGGAAATCCGTCATTGGTGTATAGGCCCCATTTTTTGGCGCTTCTCTCGAAGAAAGGTTAATCACCACACAAAATCGAGCTCGCTTCGCTCGCTGAAAAAGTCATTGACACATAAGCACAGGCTTACTTAACTCGTTGAAAGTTTCAAATCTTTGCATACATGAGCTCGCTTTACTCGATGAAAGGTTCATTACTGCGTAAGCGTAAGGTCGCTTCACATACTAAAAACTAATTGCTACTTAAAACCTTAATATTAGAAGCCCCTCCTTTGCCAAGAAACAATAAAAAAAATTCCCCGTTGATAACTATAACACAACACCCCTTTAAGAATATTTTAACACGAGATGTTTGTAAAAAGCAAAATTAGAAGATCAAAACTACTTATGTTGGAACTTTCAGAGCTCTAGGCCTATTAGAAGTCACTTTTGTGAAAATATTAATTAAAAATTCAATGAAAACATATTAAAATTTTAACGTTCTTTTTGACAAAAGTCCAATCAGAAGGCCAAAACTACTTATGTTGAAAATTTCAGAGCTGTAGCCCTATTAGAAATCGTTTTGTAAAATATTTATTAGTTAATTTCAAAAATTAATTTAAAAAGAACTAATTAAAATTTTAACATTCTGTTTGACATCCATAAAATTAGAAAGCCAAAACTTCTTATGTTGAAAATTTCAGAGCTCTACTCCTATTTTAAGTAGGTGTCAATAGATCCACAGAGCCACAGACAGATAGATAGACAGACAGACATACAGCTTGTTTTATTATTATAGATTATTTATTTTGGTCATGATTATGAAGTTGGTAACTTCTTTTTTCTCTGTGAACTAAAAAAAATTTGAAGAATGCAAAACTTTTTGGGTTCAGATGTTGTATAAAACATTTCTTTGGCGCGATTTTATTTGGTGCTGTTTCACAGATAAATGCGTTTTCTAGCAACGGCTTTTATTTTCAGTTTTTATTCTAGTTTATATTTTAACTTAAGTTGGTACTAATCTGTTAGTCGTGTACCAAATAAAAATAATCGTATGGAAGACCTAAGTAATCCAAAATATCAACTTTCAAATAATTTATAATTTCTATATTTAGAATTGGCGATACATTACGCGCCATTTAAACATTTAAGTTTGGCTCCAACTTTTAACAGCCTAATGCAAGATAGAAATATTAAGTCTCTTAATAAATCATTAGAGAACCCTTGATATTTATATTTTAACTTAATTTTATTATTATTTATGTTTTAATTTTCTTTTAGTTACCGTGTTTTTGATTTTTTGCGATTTTTCGTTAAATGAAAAAAAGTGCCAAATGCTTTATACTACATCTGTTCCACTTTTTCTTAAATGTAAACTTAACTTCTATGTCTTTCAACGGGTTCCCAAAAAAGCCACACTGATAGTAATTACATATCCGTAAATAAATAAATGAAAAATAATTTTTACTATAAACTATTTATATGCATTGCAAGGCAATCATGGACTTTCCTCTCGGATGGAAGGGGGTGGGGGGGGGGGGGCTCTTCCGATATTTTTTCAATAAAAATTTGCTATAATTTGTATTAAAAAATTATTGGTAGCATGCTTAAATAGCTAATTTTTACTCACTTCTAACATTAAACAAAATCAGATATCATTAAAATAATAATCTTATTAATTGATAAAAATATGTTTTGCATTAAAATAAAAATATGAGAAGACATGCATTTCATGTGGAAAGTTTAAATAAGTTTGAGGTGCCGGTTTCGAATCGTGGGTCAGACATGGATGTTTGTTATAGTTCGGAATCTACGTTAAGCTGTAGATCCTGGACTGATTAGCCTTTATCGTGCAAAAATATAGATCATTGAGCGTACTAACCAACCAACCTCAATTCACTTTTGATTAGGACGATGTTTTTAAAAAGCCCACCTGATAACTGTGTGGTTAGAGCTATGACTTCGCATGGCAAAGGTGGCGGGTTCGAATCCCGGGTTAGGCATGGATGTTCGTAGTTGTTGGGAATCCAAGTTAAGCAGTAGGTCCGCATGAAAACGTAGAGCTGAAGAATGAAAGAACCGCAAAAGAAAGGTTTTTTTTTTATTGATCATGCGAGTTGGGAATACCATCCCTGGAGTTAAAAATTATTATGTCTTCTTTCTCAGATCCTTCAGAGAAAACCGCTTTTTCTGGGAACTAAGATAACTTTTTGTCCACATGAGCATTGACCTTCTTTAAGAGGATGTTCTAGAAAGAAACATGTCCTAATACTCGCTATGTAACAATATTCTAGCCCTTCTTCATTTAGAAACTGCTTTCTCTAAAACATTGACATTTGATGAGCAGGTGCGAAACAGATCATTTAATGAAATGACATAAATCGTCTATTTTATTTCTATCGTCTATGTCTATTTTAAATGAAAATTAAAATAGAAAATCACAAAACCAGGTGAAGCCACTGCATATGCATTGATGTAAGGTTTTCAAGTATAAAATATATATTATTTATATATATATATATATATATATATATATATATATATATATATATATATATATATATATATATATATATATATATATATATATAAAATATATATATATATATATATATATAGAAATATATATATATATATATTATATAAATATTATAGAAATATATATATATATATATATATATAGAAATATATATATATATATATATATATATATATATAGAAATATATATATATATATATAGAAATATATATATATATATATATATATATATATATATATATATATATATATATATATATATATATATATATATATATATATATAGAAATATATATATATATATAGAAATATATATATATATATATATATATATATATATATATATATATATATATATATATATATATATATATATATATATATATATATATATATAGAATATATATATATATATATATATATATAGAAATATATATATATATATATATATATATATATAGAAATATATATATATATATATATATATATATATAGAAATATATATATATATATATATATAGAAATATATATATATATATATATATATATATATATATATATATATATATATATATATATATATATATATATATATTAGACGCTATTTTCGAGTTTTAAATTTATGTCATTTCACTAAGTGATCCTTTTCGTGCCTACTCACCGAACTTCATGGTTTTGTACAAAGTAGTTTCTAAATGCACTGGGCTAGATCCTTACTAGGAATTTCTCTTAAATTGGAGATGATAAAGAATTTTAGCGATTCGTGCACAGTCGCAATCATGTGGCAAAAAAAGCAGCACGCCACGATCTGCAAATCATTGTCTAAGTATTGACTTTTAAACTTGATGGATATGCCTAGTTATTACTATAAGAATTACCCTGATCACTCCCTCACTCACTCTGTAACGCTTTAACTTAAATTTTAACTGATCACCGTTGAAACTCTTTCCTGTTGCCAAAATTGTTTTAATCAGAATAAATAAAATATATTTAGACTTGAATATATAAATTCTTGTTCATGCTGACAACAGAATCGAGGCTGTGTTAATGAATAGGAAGATAATCGATTTGATTGATGACACCGATTCTTCTTGTCAGCGAAGATATAAATAATACACTCAGTTTCCCCGTTGAAATCCCGCGCAGTGTGGTTTTTCAATAGGTTCTTCATTAAAAACAATTTTTTGTTAAATATTATTTATTTTTTTAATCATTTCATATTGTTGCGTGGACGGGTTAGAAAGATTTGAAGCCAAAGCAGATCAAAACTTGCAGATATTTATTACAATATCACTCTTCACAGATTCCTTTACAACTCCAGAACTTCTCGTTCTAGTAGACACAATACAGCTCTTTTCTCAACAATAGAGCATAAAACAGAAGTTAAAAACTTGACAACACAACTGCTAAAATCACTGCAAAAGACAATGCAATACAGTTCGCTTTCGGAACTCTCTGAATGCTCACTGAGACTCATTATCTCAATACAGTAATTCCAGTCAACTCACTGACTCAACTCACTCCCCCGCTCTCTTGGTCAGGCTTATATAGGACATGTGAATCTTCTAGAGGTAGATATTTGGAGAACTTTCCAGATCGTAATCGAAAAGTCCTATACATGTACATGGGGACCGAAAATGTCGCCAAATTAGGCGACAAAAATTAGTCGTCAAAACCGTCGCCAACTTGGCTCTATCTCTCCAATCTGGCGAGATTGCCATTACCATAACGTTAAATGTCCTGCTCCTTGTAAAACTCGCTTCCCAGCCTTACCTCTGTAAAACTCGTTATCAAGCATCAAGAGACTCATTGCAGGGAAACAAACTATTGTATTGCCTTATGCGAAATGTACATAAATTTTACTATTTACAAAATTAACACTACGAAATATTTACAAATATACAAAAACTCGTAACAATACATATATCAGAAATAATTGTCATTTGCATAATAGTAAAAGAAGAGTTGAATTTTTAGCACTAAACCTACCAGAGCGGTCAAATGAACGTTTTTGAGACTTTAATCAAAACTGTTAAATCCCATGGTTTTGATTTTTCTTCCTAAAGCCTGAAATAATAAATATTTTTTTTTTTAATTATTACAGAATAATTATTTTGTGTTTTTTTGCCTACTCTAAATTCTGTATTATTTATAATCAACTGGAAAAGATTAGACAGTCAAACCCCCCCCCCCCCCCCCCCATCCCCCATCACCCCGTTAACGCGAAGTCGATGGGGCCGCCGTAATTGCTCCGGTTAAGCGAATTTCGTGTTAAATGATGAATGAATTAACGTTAAGTTTAAAGTACGGAGAACTGTTTTTAACTCCCCCCCCTTCCCGTTAACGCGAAGTCGATGGGGCCGCCGTAATTGCTCCGGTTAAGCGAATTTCGTGTTAAATGATGAATGAATTAACGTTAAGTTTAAAGTACGGAGAACTGTCTTTAATTTGCTTTAAATGGCATTTCATGTCAAGAGAATTCGCATTAACGCGGAGTTTGACTGTATAATGTTTATTTGAAAAGCTATCTGTAGAAATATGTATACAATATAAAATGGCGGTATAGGTTTGGGGTTAATAAATATACTTCCTGTAGACTATATTAAAATGTTTTATATATTCTGCATTTTTTTTAACGGGTGCTTTAGGCGTTTTACATCTTTACATCTTACAAAAATAAAATAACAGCAAAAAAAAAAGCAAATAAAGAACTAATCCTAATACTCTTAATTTGTTTCAAAACTTTGCAAAGTGCAGTTGACTTTTACATCAACATGTTTTTGTCGGGTTTCCATTATGAGAAAAAGGTGTAATTCAAATCCTTCACACAGAAACCGTTCTATAATAAAGCATCTGCTCTTGATGAAATTTACCGAGAGATGGAAAAGCAGTTGGAAATTGTTTTATGAAAATCGTCGCTTCCACTTCATTAAAATAACATAAACAACTTCGACCACATCGCACCACCAATCACTCCTTCCTTTCACAGTTGTTTTGTGAGAAAATGTAAACTATCTAAATTTCAATGCCTTAAAAACTCATTATACTGGGTTTAGATTCAGGTACAGATGGTTTTTAAAAAAGCAGCTGCAGAAAGCGGATTATCGTCAGCATATACATTTGGGCAGAATAACAAAAAGATGATCCAAGAGGGAAATTGTTCTTTTGTGGCGAAAGTAATACTTTTTCAAACAAAGGAAAATTCTTATTTGACATTCTTATTGTGCGTTAACGTGAGTCTAATAGTTTACCGAGTATGAAAAAGTATTTTCCCACTTGTTGCATGTATTATTTTTTATGATCACGAGCAAAAAAATATTTTTAACATATATATATGTGTTAATGTTGGCAACTGCAGTCAATAAATCACTTCTGAAAATAAGTCATTTCTACATAAAGGGCTCCTGATAACCTAGGCGGTAGAGTATCGAGCTCGTAACCGGAGGGTTGCGGGTTCTGTCCTCGGTCCGCCAAAATATCGGTGCGTACCTAATGGGGGCTAGTGCACATTAAATCTGTCATGGCCTCAATGTCCTCTCGTTGGTGTGGTGGGGTCGGAGAGAGGGGTTTACACTAGAAGATTTCGATCTCGTATTCTTCTAGATGCTCAAAATTACGAGACGTATTTGGCTGTGTTAAGCACTTTATTAGTGGCAGAAATAGACAGTCGGTGGTTTCAAAACAAAACAAAACAAATACATAAAAACCATATAGAATTGAACAGGAGGTGCACGGTAAAGTATTTTATCGCATTAGCTGCGATGAAGTGACTTTACCAAAGATCAGTTCATGTAATCGCTGTGTTACAATCTTCTAGCACAGTGCATTTAGAAACTACTTTACGAGTAGGTATGAAAATGATCAGTTCGTGAAATGACATAAATTAAAAATTCCAAAATAAGTCATTTTTTTTAATGTTTCTGTTCTATATTTGATGGAAAAACGGTTGGTACTCGTATAAAATTTTATTCCAAAATGTTCCATAAGAGGCTCAATAAAATTCATAATCTGATAGCAAAAAGTATCATATTGTTATGAATTTTTCCACTGAGGCAATGATGGAACAGTTTTTACGGTATAAAAATATTTATGCTCTCTTCAGAAAACTCACAAAATTTATTCAAAGGCAACAGTGTAAGCACTTTCAAGCTTTAACACAAGCTTCAACAAAAACAACTTCGAATACAGCGATTATACAAGCTCTTTCCAGTAAACAAAGCGATCAGTTTTCATCGAAGTCCGAAGTCAATCTGAAAACTTTCCCGATCTCCAGTCTTATTTATACTTGGCGCGAGAGTACATTCGCGAAATTTCCAGCCAATTCGTCGGAAAAGAAACATCTCGAAATTTCTCGATTGCTTTAGGTGTTGGCACCTTTTTCTAACCTGTATAATCGCTGTTGGTAAATAAAATAAGATAAAATAAATTACAATAGAATTTTAAAATAATACGTCACTATTTACACTATATACAGACAATTTGTGGAACAATATTTAAAATTTGCTGCCAACACCTGTTAAGAATTGTTTTGCAATATACGCCCGATAGATGGCGCTTTTGTGTAATCAGAATATAACTGTTTTGTATCAATCAGTAGAGTATTAGATATGTACCAATAAAGACGTAACTAAGAAATTGGGAGTTGCGTTTTCCCTTGCATGGGAGGGATAGGTACATCGACTCTAAAAGATGGCACAAATATGGTGCAACGGCCGAAAAGTAATGGCCAATGAAAAAGGAACCACCGCAAGCTTTGATTGAGACAATGTTGAAAGTCTCCGGACGTCGTGTGATGTATTTAAGGTATGGCATTTAGTGAGGTAGGATGTTTATTGTTTTGGTTTTGGGTTTTGTTGTGGTAAACTTTCGAATTAAGTTTTGTTTGCGAATTAGAAAATTGAAAGTTTCGTGTTGAGAATGTGTTGTGCTGGGTGTTAAAGTCTGGCATTTAGTGAGGTAGAATGTTTATTGTTTGGTTTTGTTGTGGTAAATTTTCGAATTTTGTTTTGCTTGAAAATTAGAAGTTTCTTTTTGAGAATATATAGTATGATTTTTGTTGATGATTATTATGGGATTTGATTTAATTGATAGTGTTGATTTAAGTTGTATCAAAAGTTAGTTTTGGTTTCTTGTTGGTATATGCATTCAATAATTGTGTGGTAATAGTTGGCAATTGTTGTATTTGTGACTAGCTTGTTGGAGTTTTTGTTTTGATTTGTTTAAGTTGTAGGTTATATAATTATTGTGGCATTGTTGAATTATATAAAAATGGCAACTTTACAGAGAGCAATTACCAAACGAACTGTTTTGAGATCTGGTACAACCAAACTAATCAACAAAATAGAAGAATTTATTTCTAATGAACTAGATGTAGAGGTGAAATTAAATTCTTTAAAAGAATATCATGAACAATTAACTGTAAAAGAAAATAATATTAAACAATTAAATTTAGAAATTGAACAACTCGTAGAACTCGATAAGTTAGAGTCGGAAGTTATTACATCTGAAGAATATTCGGAAAAGATAATTATTTGGAAACAAAGAATAATTAATGCTATAGAAAAGTTAAGTAATAGTTTAAATGTTACAATGATTGATAACAATATTGCGAATGCCGAAGGCGGTTTTGAATTGGCTAGTAATATCCGTAGGGAAACAAAAACGGTTCAACTTCCAAAATTAGTAATAAAAACATTTTATGGAGATTCGGCTTATTACTTAGAATTTATAAATCAATTTGAAAGTGCTATACACCATAATGAAACTTTATCTAAGATAGATAAATTTAATTATTTGAAATCTTATCTGGGTGGAGCTGCAGCCCATTGTATTAATGGATTTGCACTGACAGGAGAAAATTATGATGCTGCTTTGGTTTTGCTAAAAAATAGATTTGGTAATAAAAATGCATTAATTCAAGCTCACTTAAATCATCTGTTAAAAATTCAAATTGTTCGTAACATAAATGATACGATTGGGTTAAGAAAATTGTTTGATCGTGCAGAAGTACAAATTAGAAATTTGGAGTCATTGGGGGTGAAAACAGAAACATTTGGAAACTTGTTAAGTCCTATTTTGTTAGAGAGAATTCCCAGGGAACTAGTGTTAGAATTTAATAGAACATATTCCTATGAAACGTGGAATTTTAGGGATTTGATGGAATTTTTAGATAAGGAAATTCAGTCAAGGGAAAGGACACAAATATATAGTTATAAGTCTGGTAATTTTCAACATAGTAGTTACGAATATAAGGGTAGTCCTAGAAGGTTCGAAGGTAATAAACGGTTTGGAAATAAATTTAATGAACTGCAGTCTACTTCAAGTTTCGCTACTAACGTAAAAAACAATTGCGTCTTTTGTAATAGTCCAGACCATGAGTTTTGTGAAAGTCTTAATGTGTCGGAAAGAAAAAACAAAATTAAAATGGATAAGAAATGTTTTATATGTTTCGGGTTTCACATGGCTAGATTTTGCAAGGCTAAAATAGATCCTTGCAAACATTGTAATTCTAAGTTTCATCATTATTCATTATGTTATAAAAGTAATGATGTAGCTGCTAAGGAGTCAGTTGAAGAGGAAACAAATGCAGTAACCCAATGTAATTCCTCAACTGGTAAGTCAAATAGTATTTTATTGCAAACGTGTAGTGTAATTGCTTGTTCGGGGGAAAGATCAAAATTAGTTAGAATTCTTCTCGACAATGGATCTGAAAGAACGTGGATAACACAAAGTTTAGCAGAAGCTCTAAAAGTTAAACCAATTCGTAAAGAAAGATTATCTATTTTCTCCTTTGGGAACATAAAGCCCGCAGAAAAACTACATTGTGTTGCGAAACTGAAATTGAGGAATAGGCATAACCCTGAGAAATCAATTGAAATAGAGGCATTAATTACAGATACTATAACAGCTGCTCCAATCTCGATTCCAAACGCAATAAGTCAAAACATCGTTAAAGAAAAGGAATGGATGTTGGCTGACGCCTGCAATTCATCAGATTTGAATGTGCAGTGTCTAATCGGTGGAGATATGTTTTGGAAAATCGTAAGTGCGGACGGAGTGGTTTCTCTAACTGATACTTTGAGTTGCATTCCAACTTTATTTGGGTTTACACTTCAAGGAAAGCAAGATCGCAGTTTTAATGAGACTAGCATTGGGATAGTATCAACAAACTTAAGTATTGGAAAAAGTATGGAAGTTTTGTGGGATTTGGAAACCTTGGGTTTGAAAGACGACGAGGGTTTAAGTATCGCAGATAAAGAATTCATCACCGATTTTGAAAATGGGCTAAATTTTTTAAATGGAAAATATCAAACAAAACTATTGTGGAAATCTGCACCAATTCATTTAAGGAATAATTTTGGCTTGGCCAAAAGACAGTTTGATAATTTGATAGAAGGTTTTAAAAATAATAAATGGGTAGCTTCTGAATATAAGGAAATTATTAAAGAACAGTTTGATACGGGTATAATTGAAGAAGCTACTATCGGTAGTGAAGGTTATTTTATGCCCCATAAACCTGTCGTAAGAGAAAATAAGACTACTACACGCGTTCGTTGCGTTTTTAATTGTAGTTCTAAAACGAAGGATAATTTGTCGTTAAATGATTGTTTAGAAACGGGTCCGAATTTAAATCCCAACATATTGAATGTTATTTTAAAGTTTAGGAAATTTGATATTGCTTTTAGTAGTGATATAGAAAAGGCATTCTTAATGATAGGTATCGCTGAGGAAGACAGAAAATTCTTAAAATTTTTATGGGTTTCCGATAAAGAAAATGAAAATTATAAAGTTATGCAAATGACTCGTTTACCATTCGGGTGTACGACATCGCCTTTTATTTTGAGTGCGACAATTAAGAAACACATTAAGCAATATGAGGAAATTAAACCTAAAGCTGTAGAAATGCTAAATTCTTCTCTTTATGTTGATGATTTGTACTTTGGAGGACAATCTGTCGAAGAGGCCTTTCAGTTGTCCATGGATGCAGTTTCTATTTTGAAAGATGGAGGTTTTAATTTGAGAAAATTTACAACTAATTCGGAGGAGTTAAACTCATTATGGTTAGAAAAGGGAATTGGTTCAGCGGATGATAACTCAAAACTTCAATCAAAGGTTTTGGTCTTGAATTGGAATCCGGAAAGGGATATTTTGACTTTGGAGTTGGGTTCGCTGATAGAGGGTTTGAGTTGTGGAAGACCAACCAAAAGACTTGTCTTACATTTTGCTGCAATGGTTTTTGATCCTGTCGGGTTTATAGCTCCATTTGTAATTAGGATTAAGTGTCTGTTACAACAAATTTGGCAAAGGGGTCTAGAATGGGATCAAGAATTACCGGATGATCTTGAAAAGAAGTGGAGTGATTGGTGTAGGGAGGTCCAGTGTTTGAGAAATCTGGGAATATCGAAGAGGTATTTTTCGAATTGTGTAAATACGGATAAATTGAAGGTTCAAGTGCATATATTTTGTGACGCGTCTCCTATAGCATATGGTGCAGTTTCGTATTTTAGGTTTCGGAATGATAGAGGTGAGTTGATTGCGTCCTTCATCATGTCGAAAAGTAGGGTGTCGCCGTTAAAGAAATTATCACTTCCAAGGCTTGAGTTGATGGGAGCAGTGGTAGCAGCAAGAATGTGGAAGTTTTTATTAGGGTTGTTTGAGAATTTATTAGAAGAGGTTTTCTTTTGGTCCGATTCGGAAATTTGTTTGCATTGGATTAAGGGTTCTGCTAGGGATTGGAAGCAATTTGTCTCAAACCGAGTGTTGGAAATTCAGGGTACAACTAGTCCTGAAAATTGGGGACATTGTCCAGGACTGGAGAATCCGGCAGACAAACTGACACGTGGAATACCAGCAGCATCTCTTCTCATCGACAACATCTGGTTTTCGGGTCCACCATGGCTGAGGTGTTCACCTGAACTTTGGCCTACTCAACACTCAACGACATTAAAAGAAGATCAACTGGAACGGAGATCCATCGTTGCCACATGTGTTTCAACTATAGCACAAACTATAATTAATGTTGGTTCATTCAACAATGTTAAACGACTGTTGCGAGTGACTGTTTGGTTGATGCGATTAATCTCTAAATTCAAAAAATGTCCTACTCAAATCGGTCCCATTACAGCAGATGAATTCCAAAAGGCAGAAGAGTTGTGGATAAAGACTAGTCAAAACAGTACATGCGCTCTTGAAGTTGACAATCTCAAAAAGGGTAAGCTGCTGCCAAAGGACTCTAGTCTATACAGTTTAGCCCCTTACTTGGATGAAAGGGATATTCTTTACGTCAAAGGACGTTTAAAAGAGAGTTCCTGTACTATAGAAGAAAAACATCCAATTCATCTTCTATGTAAATCAACATTTAAAAGAACAAACGATGCACTAAAAAGTTTGACTGAAATCATTGTTGATCCTGAATTAAAATACTTCATATCATCTGAAGGAATAACGTGGACATACATTGTAGAACTTGTGCCATGGTGGGGAGGCTTTTATGAACGATTGATAAAAACTATTAAGGAGCCTCTCAGAAAGATACTCGGACGAGCACTGTTGACTTTTGAAGAAATGTGTACAGTGTTAACTGAAGTCGAAACAATGGTAAACAACAGACCACTCACTTATGTGTCAAATGATGTAGCAGATCTACAGCCATTGACTCCAGCTCATTTCCTGTTCCCATCAATGGAGTTAAACGAATACCCGTTACATTTCGCTGAAATTCTGAGCAATGGACGTTCCACCAAGGAAAGTTTGGCTCGAAGGAAGTTGTACCAGACTACTCTGCTACGTCAATTTTGGAGAAGGTGGAAGGAAGAGTATCTTCTTCAGCTGAACAATGCCCACAAACTTTCAACTCCTACGCCTCACAAAGACCTAAAAAGGGGTGACGTAGTCTTAATAGCAGGAACCAACAAATCGAAGTTTCTGTGGACTCCTGGGAGAGTCGAAGAGATTATAATGGGTCGCGACGGACTTGTTCGTTCATGTATAGTTCAAACTGCTAAGGGACAGTACAAGAGACCTATACAACTATTATATCCTCTTGAACTTTAAGTTCTCTATTGTAGTTATATATCCCTTATTAGTTTACCTTTAAACATGCTTAATCAATCTATTTTTATTTTCAGCATATTAATTATTTACATATTTTTGCTTTAACTTTAATTTTGAATATTGTTTGAATTGTATTTTGATTTTTTTGCTAAAATCAGGTGGGGAGTGTTAAGAATTGTTTTGCAATATACGCCCGATAGATGGCGCTTTTGTGTAATCAGAATATAACTGTTTTGTATCAATCAGTAGAGTATTAGATATGTACCAATAAAGACGTAACTAAGAAATTGGGAGTTGCGTTTTCCCTTGCATGGGAGGGATAGGTACATCGACTCTAAAAGATGGCACAAAACACCAAGCACACGCTTGCAACAGAAAAGGCGTTTTGTTAATGAATATAAAAATTGACAATGCAAATAAAGAATTTATATTAAAAATTTTTATGGGTTATATTATTAAGCAGCTAAAATTATAAATTTTTCCTCGTGCCTTCATTAAACTATTCCACAGACACTACAATTACAGTTTTAATTTAAAACTTAGTATTGAAGATATTTCATTTCTCCCTCTCCTGAATGCTTAAGAATAGTATAAGTGGCATAACCAGGAACGGCCTAAGAGCAAAATTCTGTGTTTGCAAGAATGAGTTTGGCACCCTTTACAATGAAATTGGTATAGAAAACCCTCCAAATATGGTATGGGTGTTCTATAACGGAAATTCGCTGGAACTTAATATCTGAAGTTGGGCTTTTAAAGGGATTCAAAACCAAAAACTAATAAGTAGTAATAGATAGTAAACATTAAAGTAAAGTATTTACAGTAAAACCCCGATTATCCAAGCCCCGGTTATCCGAGTTTCCGCTTTAACCGAGCCAGATAATATTTCTTTAATTTTTTTTTAAGCCTGATATTTTCCTTTCTCAAAACTAGTACCGAAAAAAATTGGTACTTGATCTCTCAAACACTCAAGAAAACAAAATGTTTACATTCCTTTTCATTGTATGACACTGCTCCTCCTATCGCGTCGCTAAAGGTCTTAAGGCTTAAGTAAGAGAACTCTTTAAGCGTTACTATATATTATTAATTGCATGTGGTTTACCTATAGTATAACATTTGTACTTGTTAAAACATACATTTAAACCGATACGATTTATTTTATTTTTAATTTTCGCTTTAACCGAGTTTTTCGGTTATCCGAGTTGGTCTTGGTCCACATTAACTCGGATGATCAGGACTCTACTGTAGTACCTTTTCGTTACTTTTATTTTCTATTACTATTACTAATATTACTACTATTACTATCATTTCTGTTACTATTACTAATTCTTTTGACTTTTTCAAACTTCAATAGGTGTGCTGTATACTCTTCTTGTGCAAAGAGCAAACTCCTAAATTCTGTTACTCACTTTATAGTTTTGTCAGGTATAGAAAATAGCAGACATATTTTTTAACTACAACAAAAAGTTTTATTTGATTTCGAAATTCTCTAATATAGAAATCGTCTGCAGTGGACCATCCTAGGTGTAGCCGCCGAAAATGTTTTTATTAGTGCATTATAATCTATTGACGATAGTTGTAGAAATGGGGGAGAAAAATGTGGGGGAGGGATTTGTTTTTGTTTTTTTACTTACTACAATATTCATAGTTTTAGCTCTACTAGAAGTACCTTAGAATATTGATAATCAGGCTATTCTCAAAATATGCTGTTTTCTGTTATTTTCGAATTCGATTATTTCAACAACCATTGTAATTGGAAACTTGAAACTTTGAAGTTCTACTAAAGTAACTAACAGCTACTCATAAAAAAAAAAGTAAGAGATAGTGAGGTAATAACTAAAAGAAAGCTCATCCAAAGTTATATATTGACCAAGATCAGCGATTTTTGGTTAATAAAAATACTGTTATCTTTATACAAAGTAGTATAATATATTTTTAGAATAGTATTATAAAATACCATAAATTGATTTTTTTTTTTTTTTTTTTTTTTAACTTTAAATCACTTTTTTTCAGTGTCACTAAAGTTAAAGGTTAATGTTATTTTTCTTCAGTAGTTTTTAAACGGATTGAATGTTTTTAAAAGTGGGGGGATGGATTTCGTTGGTTTTAGAATTGGGGGGCGAATTAGTATTTTCTTGAAAAGTGGGAGGATGCATCACCCCGTGTCTACCCCATCGATATAAATAAACAACTGGATAGACTTCTTAACGGTGGGAAAATGAAGCCGTTGCCAGATGCCGTTGGTGGGATAAAAAATACGGATTGCCGAGGATTGAAAATAAAATTTTGGGTTGTACACAGCAGAAATGTCAATAGTAGACCTTAATTAGTAATAATGTGCACAAAAATATTTACTCTAGCATTTTACAAGGTTTTTCGCATTTCCATCCAACTATAAAAGTGAACTGTGAATGGTTAATCTTCCCACCAGCTTCGCAATCCCCGGGGCGTTTTTCTCTTTGCATTGACGATGGAGCAGTCTATCCAGTTGTTTATCTATATCGATGGTCTACCCACACTTCTAGCACTGAATGACGATGAAATATCATTTTCAACGGCCACAATTGTAAGGTTATTGAGCCTTTTTTGCGAAAGAGTAGATCTTAGGTAGCTTACGTTAATTTCCTTGCCAAATTACGTAAAAAAAATGTACTGTATTTTTTTAATGTAATGTAATGTATAGTATTTGTATTTTTTCTCATTTTGGCACCCCTCTCAAAAATCAAATGTGTGCAGCTGATTTGAAAACGGTTTAATTTTTAATTAGAAAGTTGTAAAATATGGATCCAGTGCAAAGCTGATTATAGTTATATGTTTTTTTAAGGAATGTAGTACAAATATAAAACTTATGTTTCTGAATGCCAACGATAATAATTTGCAATTTGCAGCTGCGGTTTTATTTAAAGCCATCTGTATCTGAAAGGAAACTAAAACTTTTCAGGCTGACTTCCAAAAAGGCGCACAAAATAGTTTTCACAACTCATGACAAAAATATGAAACAAAAGGGAGTGGTGTTGCTATCTGCTTGTTGTTTTGCTTATGCGTGAAACAGATGGAGCGATTTTTCGAAACGGTTTCAAATTGTTATATTTCTTGATCAAAGGCAGATGTTTTTTATCAAACGATTTCTCTGTGAACTTTTTTTTAAATCCTTTGTATTAACTTCGATTTTGTGAGTATATTTGTCAATGGCGGGCAAATCTGTGGAGGCTTAATTAACCACCTTGCCGCCATCTAATCGGGCTGAAATTTGGTAAATAGATTCGATGTCGATGACAATGCATTCTATCAAATTTTGGGGCTGTAACTGTCACTAAAAGTTCGCTTTTAAACACGTTGCTATAATAGCTTTGAAATACTAATAATCCCATTTAACCGATTGTTGAAGAAAATCTTTCCTGTTGCCAATTTTTTTTTAATTAATAAATAATAAAATAGTTTTAATTCGATTAAATAAAAAGTATTTGCATGTGAGTACATAATTTCACGTTCATTTTTAATAAATAAATTTTGAAACCTAGTTTGCTGCACATTTTGCCGATAGAAATGTTTTTCATTTTTAAAATTAGATGCCAACACCAAACCCGCGTTGTTTACAGAATCGGCGCTGTGTTAACAAATATGAAAATTGGCGATGCATGTAAAGGATTTATATTAGAAACTTTGTTTTTATGTGTTATATTATTTTCCTGCATTATGAAGACTGCGAGTTTGTAGGGTTGGATGTTTTATTTCCAGGCATGGAAAGGGTTTCAATGTCAGAACCCCCCATCCCCTTTCCCTCCCAACTCCCAACATCCCAGTGTTTTCTAATCAGAGGCGTACTGATTCATAAAATCGGCCAGGTGATTTTAGATTTTTACTGGGCCAAATTTTCAATATAATCATTAATCAAATACTAGTAATTGTAGTAAATAATAAAATAATTCCAAACAATTAATTGTAATAATCAGTATATTTTATTATTTCAATATTTACATCTAATGATTATTTTCATTAATTAGTTTTATTATAGTGTTTTCAACAACTTTAAAGTTTTATTAATTTTAATAATTAAATTGTTTTAATAATTAGTTTAATTACATCAAATTATCTCTTCTGTGTACAACTTCTTTGAGTGAACTTGGATTTTATAAACCATTTATTGTTTGTTGCCAAAACTAAATAAAAGAAATCTAAATTGGAAAATCTAGAATATCCAGGTTATTAGAAAACTACATCCGAAATGATAGGATATATTTTACCTTGAAAGTTATAAAATAAGTAAAAACTCCTTATACTATGATATATAAATCTTAGTGCATTTATTTTCTAACCGTACAAATTGAATGCATTAGACTTTTTTTCAAAAATGTTAAGGAAAATCAACGAAGAACTAATTAACCTACATGTCGTCATCCCGTCGATACGCACATAAACTCGTGGTAGATGAAAATTCATTTATCGAACTTTTAGGACTGTCACTTAAAGGCCACTTTTATAAACGTAACGTTTCTATTCCGTCTTCGGGAGAGTAATTAACACACTTACCGTCATCCCGTCGAGTCGAAACTTGGCAGATCGACTCGTTGTCGATGAAAATACATATTATTCTGCTTTTAGAGCTGTCATTAAAAGCCACTTTTGTTACCTGTTTCTATTCCGTCTTGGTGGGGACTAATTAACCCACTTGCCGTCATCCAATCTAGTTGAAACTTGGCAGATATACTCATTATCAATTACAATGCATTATATCAAGTGTTTTTCGGTTTTTTTTTTATGGCAAGAAAAATATTAGTCATTGGCACGGAATCAGAATTATTTTCTTCGTAGTGGGATGATCTATAGCAAAAACTTTATTTTTATGGATAATTTTTAACATCGTCAATGATTGCTTTCCAAAACAAGCAGACACGATGACGATTATGACAATTGAATTTCAAAGATTTACAATAAGTTTCTTTGAATTTGGCTCTCTATTTTTTCAAAGTATAGTCTTATTTGGCCCACCTGGTGGTTGTGTGGTTAGCGCTCAGGCCCAAGTTTCCTCCAGTATTTCTCTGTATAAAAAAAACAACTTCCGTGCCGAACTTTCTAATCCCATATTAGTCACATGTCATCAATACTTTTGCAGTTCCTCAATCTGTCGGCTACATAATGACAAAATATTAAAAGGGTTTTTATCCACTTTTCGAGTTATACAAAGCAACCTATAACATGGGGGACATAGATTATAAATTAATATGAAATTTTTTCGTTTCTTCAAATTCAATTACAGAAGGAGTAATATTTTAGGTTAACGGACAAACACCAATATCAGGCTGATTTTACTATATATTTATGGCCCTTAAAATACAAGGGCATGCAGCTCTGATACCTTAAATGAATTATAACAACGTTTGAAATATCCATACTTTTACATTTCTTTTAAACGACACTTTATATTGAACTTAAGTGGACGAAAAATAATGCGTAATGATTTCTCGATGCTAGGAGATTTACAAATCCGTTATTTATTTCCAAATTCTCGGACGTAATATCTACTTCAGTGTATCACAGTATAGGCAAACTCTGTCTGAATAATGGTAGATTAAAAAGTATTATTTTGAAATTATTTACGATTGCTAAGTGTCTCTTATTTATTTATGGCAAAGTACCGGGATTTTTTGGAACCTGGTGGAGAGGGGGGGGATTTTCTGTTCCTAAAAAACCCTTCCCATGGTGGCGCGCCTGTATTTCCTCTCCCTACTGCCTTGAATAAATGATTAAAAAGCATGAATATCGGAAGATTTGTCAAATTCGAACTCTCGAAGATTTTCTCGACTTTTAACACACACCCAAGCCTTCCCATTTTGAATGCTTCCATGCAAATATGTTCTAAATTTATATTATTTGCGATTTGCAGAACTAAAAAATTTTGTTCTCAATGACATCCCAAAATACTCTTTTTAGATGCCACAATTTTGATTCAGTATGTGAATTAATAGCAATAAATGTATTCTGCGACTTTAACTTTTTTTTAAAAATTTGGAATTAATAATTTTCAGTTAAAGTAAGGTTTTAAACAATCTTTCTTTCGATTAAGATGTCGCAAAACTGATAGATTAGTTATGTTGTCATATGTGATCAGAATCGAAGTAAATTAATGGGAAATGTACACAAATGTAAAGAAAATATACGTTAAAAACGAAACATTCCCGAAAGAGGTCCCTTTTCAGACAAGCATGTCAATCCAAATATCAAGCTGTCTCGCGATTGGACAAACTCCTTTAACGTCACGACTGGCAAGCCAATGAGTGTCACGGGAGCACAAAAAGGGTGGAGTCTGAAGAACAAAATCCTGATCCCATGGCACATTCTCTTATCGCTACTAAAAAGTGTGTCAATACCTTTTGCCCGCGATTATTTTGAGATCTTTTAATTTTTAAAAGTCATCTTAAAAAATTGTGTCTTTTAGTATTTTGATATTTGTCTTTTTAACTCTTTACTCTTAAGCCTTTGGTTTTTATCTTTTTAAAGTTTAAATTTTGTAATTTAGTTTTTATCTTTTAAAATCTTGTTTTAAATTTTGTCATTTAGTTTCTTTATTTGTATCTTTGGAATTATCATGAATCCTCGGGTAAGTTGTTATCCCTTTCTATATACTTCCTCTGTTGTAAATTATTACTCTAATCATTATGTTTTTAAGCCGCAAAACCTTGATTTACGTCCTCGTTTAGTGCGGTTTTTTTCCCCCCCTTCTTCCTATCTTATCCTATACCAGTGATCGGTAAACCGCAGCTTACCAGCCTCTTGCGGCTCTTTCACCGCATGATTGCTATCTAACTTCACAGTTAATAAAATTATCATACCGATATTTGGTTTTATTAAATGCCAGTATAGCCAGTTAAAACCGACTGCTAAACACATTATTCATTATTCAGAGTGGCCACAGAACCTGGATATCAGGGAAATGTCAGAGAGCTTTCTGATTCTGGAAAAAAATCAGGGAAATGTTAGGGAGTTTTTTAAAATTTCACGAAAATCAGGGAAATTTTCTTTATTGTGAAGGCACGTTTCCTCGTTTATCCATACTTTGGTGCCATTTTCCCGGAAAATTGTGGTGGTAATCGTTAAAAGTGGAATGTTACGGAATAATTTAAGCTTTTCTTTACCGCCAAAACTATTTTTAAAAAAATTAGCATATTATCCCTTTAGCATACGTGTTCTATTTGATCAGAGTGTCCACACATCTGGAAATGTTGGGGAAATTTGAAAAAAAAGTTTGCTGTAAAGTCGGCGAATTTTTTAAAAATCTACCAGGGAAATTTTTTCCCCGGATTTTGTGGCCACCCTGTTATTCCTACATGGTTCGTTTTGTCATTTATTCATTTTTCTATATTTTGAGTTTTAGTTTAAAGAAGGATTTTCGAATACGTTTTTTCATTTATGCTATTTCTCGGATTGTGTGCTTATTTTAAAGAAAGATTTCCTATTGATTCGTTTTGGTGCATCCAATTTCCTGAATTGTGTCTTTTATGTGTTTTAAAGAAAAATTTCCGGAAGCTACGGTTATTTAAATCCTATATCTTAACTTGATTTTGTGTGTATGTTATGTTTGTCAATGGCGGACAAATCTGAGAAGGCCTTAATTAACCTTGCTGTCATCCTATCGGGCTGAAAGTTAGCAGATAGATTCGATATCGACAGGGCCCGATTTAGAATTTTTTTTACTGTAGGCCCAACATGCAGAGAGGGGCCCCCAATAGCAAATATTTATTTTCTTACGTCACAATATTACCAGATCAAGCTACATTCGTTAAGACTAACTTTTTACAATTATAACTCATAGTTTACTTTCAAACGATTTTTTTGTTATATTTAGTATGATCTTGATTTCCTCTATCTAACTTAACTCTCTATGACTTTAAAAAATATGGAATTTGTGGATGTGTAACTAAAAATTTTTTATTATTTTTGTTCAGTACCATTATATTTAAAATTTTCAGAAAACTTTCAAAATTTGGGGGCCCCATACTTGGGGGCCCCAGGCCCGGGCCTTGTGGGCCTAATGGTAAATCAGGCCCTGGATATCGATGACAATGCATTCTATCAAATTTTGGGACTGTAATTGCAACTAAAAGGTCGCTTTTACGGAATACTAATAAAACAACTTGCATCCAATCTCGCTAAAATAGCTATTTAACCGACGAAGAAACTCTTTCCTGTTGCCGAAATGTTTTTAATAAATAAATAATAAAATTGTTTTAATCGGAATAAATAAAAGTTATTTGAATGTGAGTGCATAAATTCAAGTTCATTTTTAATAAATAAATTTTGAAACGTAGTTTGCCGCACATTTTGCTGGAAGAAACGTTTTTTATATTTAAAATTAGACGCAAACCCGATGTCGGAGTTGATGAGGACGTCAAGCACATTCTAATTTTATGTTCAAAATTTGCTTCACAGAGGAATGTCCTTATTTTAGCCATGGAGAAATTAAATATTAATTGGCCTCCATCTCTTAACAGCTTAATTTCAAGTAAAAGTTCATTTGCTGTTTTTATTAAATATATTGAAGATACTTATAAACATACATAATTTTCCAATGATAGATGGTTTTTACAGAGGGCAATAATTGAGGATAGATTTTGATTTTTGTTTGTACATTGTATTGTCAAATGGATTTTGTTTTTGTATTTTTTTAACTTCTATAAGATGATACCTAAAATAACGAGTTGTTTATAGAATTGGCGCTTATTTAATGAATTTTAAAATTGACAATGTACTATATAAAGATACAGAATTTCTGTTCAAAACTTTGTTTTTTATGGGTACTTATTTATTGATCCATTGTCATACTGACTAAATGGATTGTTCTTCAGAGAAGGATAAACTATCGGAACCCATTACTTTTTCTATTAAATTCAAAAGTGCCTGAAATGTCTAAATTATTATACAGCACGCGCACTTTACCACATTTATGAATATCAAGAACGCTTTTTAAGAATTGAATTCATGTGAAAGTAAACAATTGGATAAAAAAGAGAGAGAAAAAAAAATTCTATTAAAAAGCATCCATTATGTAAAAACTCAATTTTCTTAGCAAAATAATTAAATAAAGTATACATAGAACTTATTTAATGTAACTATTTTTCATGAAGGCTGTGCTTAGGCCCCCGTATTACCTGAAATTATTTTGAAAATCATTAAAAATTATATAAAAATAGATTACTGAGATACGTTAAATTCGGAATTACCTTGATGGGAGAGGTTAATTAGTTAACGATTAATAGTTATTTGCAGTTTTATCAAAGTAAATGTTTCCTTTGCCATGTAATGCTGTAATTGAAATTGTTTTATTATGCTATTAACAATCTATTAATATTATGTTCAGGGCATTTGATCACTATGTCATAAAATATTATTTGAATATCTCATAAAAATATTCATATTTTGATATTAATTTAAGATGGTAATCAAAAGTGTCATTAATACTTATTATAATACCAACCATCGTCAATGGTAGGGCCCCTCCTGTTGTATTATGTAATAGTAGTAATCGGTTTTTTAAATCTTGCAATGCTTGTTTCGAGGTTTATATGCATTCACTTAACTAATTCTGATCATTTTTTATTTTTTTTAAATAACTAGTACTTACTTTTTTTCCTTACTGCATTTTTTTTTTATCCTGGCCCATGGGTGGACTGTTTGGGTTGTCCGGTCTGTGTCTGTAGAAAAAGAGCCGGTCCTATACAGAAGGGGTTTTTTTTTTCTTGTTTTCTTTTCTTTTTCCTCCCCCCCCCCCCCTATTTTTATTTCAATATAAGTAGTAGCCTTCCTTGGCTTTTTTTTTTTTTTAAACCCAATGCATTTGAATCCCAATCACTCCCACTAAATGGCTTAAAATTTTACATTACTTTAATTTCATATGAGTTTGTTATATTTAGGAAATAGATACACTAAGATTTATATATTATCGTATTATGCATTTTTACGAATTTTATAATCATTTTATCGTAATTTCGGGTGTTATTTTGTAATTAACACACTAGTTATATACCTGTACATTCTTTATTTTACAATTTAGTTTTTGCATCAAACTATTAATGATTTATGAAAACCTAGTTCACACAAAGACAGAACATTGTTTAATTAAACTAATTATAAAACAATTCAATTATTAAAATTAATTTAAAACGCTATTTGAATATATAAATATTATTTTATTTGAAACATAACAAAACTGAATAATAATTAAAATGGGCTTTCATTAAATGGTAATTGGTAACTTAGATTTGTAAACCTTGTTTTCATGCTTGGTTTTATTCTTACGATATATACAACTGTAGATGCCGCCACTATTAAAGACTTCCAGAATCCCTCCTGCCTCCAATGTCCTCTCGGTGGTGTGGTGGAGGTAGGAAAAGGAGTTTACAGTAGAAGATTTTGGTCTCGTATTCTTCTAGATGCTCAAAATTATGAGACGTGGCTGTGTTAAGCGCTTAATTAATCAGTGGCAGAAATAAGCAGTCGGAACGGAAGTTGCAAACATCTATGTCCATGTTGCAAACCGAACTAAATACATGTCAATATGTCGTAGCATTTTCACCCTGCAGTCAAAAACTGTCCTTACCTCCTCAAAAATTATTTATAGTATTCAAAGTATAATATAAATACAGAAACATGTTTATTTCAAGTCAGGTTTTGTTCACCTGTTCCTTCTTTGTTAAATTACTATTTCTTCTCTGTTGGATTTGTTAAGTATGTTCAGCATGCAAGGCCCGAAATACACAACCTTGTACATGTTACGTACACAACCTTTTATCTGTGATATAACACTTTATTATGTTTGGTCCTTTTATTATGATGTTAAAGATTTGATTTTTCCTTTAAGACTAAATTTGAAAATCTTAATTTTTTAGCAAGAATTTCTGCGAGAAGTGCCGGTAAATTTCAGGGGGGGGCTAAACACCATCGACTATTTAGGTGTGATTTATGTGCAGCAAGCTCATGCTGTAAAGAGGTAAGCCATCACTTGATTAATTTTGTGAAGAGGCTCATAGATATACTTATCACGGTTCCCTCAGTCATTAAAAGTGCGTAATATTTTGTAACTTGTTTTCCAAGCTTTAAAAGTGATTGAAAATGCTTAAAGTCCTTAATTGTTTTTATTTATCTAAGCAGCATTAAAAATGCTTAAAGGTCCTTAATTGTTTTCATTGATCTAGGCAGATTACAGTCAAACCTCTTTAGCTCAAAGTCAACGGGGTCACCAAAATTGTTCGCATTGAATTTCATGTTAAACAAATAATTTTTTTTTAAGTTTTAGGTACGAAGAAATGCTTGGTCTATTCCTAGTTGACGTTAAAATATCGCCAAGCCGATTTGGCGCTGTTTTGTAGGCGATACAGTTCTAAGTTTGGCAATCCCATTTTTTTTATTGACACGCTTTGGCTTCAACCTTCCTATACTACAAATCATGGAGCTGGTTCGTTTCTCAATTTTTCGTATTGGAATTCCGAATTGGCGACATTCTGGCTTTGTCGCCAATTTTTCAAAAGTGCGCCAACCCATAAACGTGAACTAGGAATTTACCAAATGCTTTTACTTCATGTTAAACAGGATTTCATTTTAAGGGATTTCGTGTCCACAGGGTTTGACTGTAACATGGTTCGTACATTTTTAAAAAGCCTTGAAAAGTGATTGAAAAAAAAGTCTTTCATGTTCAAGTGCTTGAAAACCTTGAATTCTGTAAAAATACGTTTAAAGTGCATGACTTTCATTTTATTTTCTAAAAATATAGCATCTTAAAAACTTTTGGTCAACAAAGTGAGCAAAATCTTTTAAATGAAATTAAGCCAATCAGCAACTAGGAAAATATTGCAGTTGAATATACAAAATTTTTGTCAATCCCCTCTTTGAGCTGACCAAATGGTATAGTGGTTAGCATACTAGCTTCTAGACCGCAAGGTTGCGGGTTCGAGTCCCGTGTAAGACATGGGTATTTGTAAATGTATGTTGGCTTGTCAGATGATGAATGTTTCGGTGCATTATAGCCCACATGTTGCTGACAGCCCCAGATAATCTGAAAACACCCAACCCCTCTTTGATGAGTACAGCGCTGCGCATGCGCAACATATCTGGAATATCCGATCAAGTCACGTGATCTCTTTTTTCGTTTTTGTATCGTGTGTGCTAATTTTTTGCACACTGTTAAAAATGGCAGGGAAATGCAGTAAAATAATAAAAAATACCCCAAAAGCGGGTATGTTTTGCAACACCGTCAGCGCGAGGGAGGGGCATATAATTGAAAATGAAGTTTTACATACTGAAATACTATGGACATTGAAATGAATGAAATACTATGGACATTGAAAATAATAAAAAAATCACGGCTTTTTTCTTTGTTATACCTTTATGAATTAAATGAAAACATTAATAAATTTTGTAACTGATGCATGTTAGCCGATAGCATGATTGCATCTAAATTTTTATGTAGAGAAAAAAACTGCATTTTAAACAGTATTTGTAATCAAGCCTTCTGAGTAGATTGGAAAACAGTTTAATCATTAAGACTTTTGTATTATTTGACGAAAGTCTCAATATGATGAAACAAGACAATTAAATGGATGTTCACATACGATATTGGCCTAATTACCAAGTGAGTATTAGTTACTTTAATTCTGTTTTTATGCGACATGATTATTGGAAGTTTTTCTGATTCTATTGTAACCTAAAAATTTTCTTTCATTGAAACATTAAAAAAAATGTATTTTCTCAATTTGAATGTGCACCGTCCAATAAAAAAAAATTTGCTTTTTTTTAATATATTTGTGTTGATAACACATCCTTGAAAAGTGCTTAAAAAGTCCTTGAATTTTTTTCTCCTTCAAATGTATGAACCATGTGTAATATAATAGTATGCTGGAATGGGTGTGGGCAATTTTTCTTTATTCAATTTCCTTTTCAGGAGGAGCGTCCAACTCCTCAGGAGGCTCGCCAGGAGAATCCGGACATTCAGGGTAAGAAGAGGTTTTTGTTCTTTGAAATACTATGCATCCTTCATCATAGTGGCCACAGAACTTGGAAATCAGGGAAATGTCAAGGAATTTTTTAAATTTCATGAAAATCGGGAAAATTTGCTATTGTTTTGAAGGTTTTCTCATTCATCCATATTTTGGCACCATTTATCTGGAGAATTGTGCTAGGAATCAATAGATATTTCATGTTAAGGAATAATTTAAACTTTTCATTATTGCCAAAACTATTTAAAATCTGGAAAAGTTGGGAAAATTTGTAAAAAGTTTGCAGTAAAATCAGGTAATTCTTTAGAAATTTATCGGGGGAGCTTTTTATCCCAAATCAGTAGTTCTTGCAATAATCAAAAGACTGTTTTGAACGAGGTAACCAGAAGAGATAAAATTCCAAAAGAGTTGCTAATTATTTCATCCCACTTTTAGAAATAATGAAATATTAACAAAAATTAAACACAAATGCATTATAGGAAATGGATCCGTGTTAGCATGGGTGTTTGTAAATGTATGTTGGCTTTTCTAATGACGAATGTTTCAACGCATTATAGCTCTTGTGTTGCTGACGGCGCCAGATAATCTGAATGCAACCAACCAACCGAGATATCACGTAACAAAAACTAAATATTGCAAGTTCTACTTATGATAGAAGCAAAAAATTTTTCATTTTATTTTTAAATATTTTTAATATTTTTATTTTCAATTACCCATGTGTATACATAGGGTAATAAAAGTATAGCATTCTGTAAAACAAAAAATCGATTTTTTTGCATTTCTCCACGTTTTGGAACATCCTGATTTCAAAAAAGTGATATAGAAAAAATTTCTTTATGTGTGTACGTGGTCAGCATAACTCCTGAACAAATTAACCTACAATGTTCAAATTTGGTGTGCGGGTTGGTGCATGCGTATAAGGTAGCTGTCATTAAAAAATCATGTTTTTCAATAGTTTTTAAAAAACGGCTCTAACGATTTGTTTCAAAATCGTTGTGGTAATGCCTCTTAAGGTGTTCTAAACATCCCTACCTCCGAAATTCCCGTAACAATGCTTTAACTGCGTAAAAGTCGAAAAACTAATGCCCTTAACACAGAGTGGTTTTTTTTCTCTCCTCAGTTTCACTTACATAAAAGGATAATATAAGAATTATCGAAAAGTATAATGCCAAAATACCATTTTAACAGTTTTTTTTTTTTTTTTTAAATTTTTTTTTAGACTTATGCAAGAATTATTGCAAAAAATATCACCGAACTGGCCATTTTTTCTAAATGAATGTAAAAATGGTAAATGACACAAATCCACGTCAGTATTATAGTGTAATTGATAGTTGTGCGATGTTCCACATCCCTAGTTTACAGTAATAAAATCAAATTTGAGAATTTAAAAAATTTGAGTCCCAGACCCCCTTAAAAATAATTTAGATTTTCTCCATTTCCTTTCACATTCAATGTTTGCTTGATTCCAGGCGTGCGAGGTCGGGGCCGTGTATTCCCTGGCCAGGAAACACCATAAAGAGATGTCCGATGCTGTTGTGCAGCAGCAAAGGATGGCCTGGTAAGTAATCTCTTGTCTTAAAACCAGTTTTACTGGAGGTTAAAATTTCTAAATAAGAATTAAAATTCTAGATAAGAATTATTTTTACTTATTACAAATATACTAAGTAAGAAGTATTTTAGGTAAATTTTTAGTGCTTACAAATTGTTTTGTTAGTAAATCATTAGTAATTTAGAAAAACTTCTGTGAAAGAATCTAGGGAATTTTAATTTATTTGTTGCGCTTTTCAAGGGCATGTATTGTGCGCATGCATTTTTATACCCATATTACTTAGTGTGCAATTGATTAAATATCTAATTATTGTGTGACTTTTTTTTTCATATACAGTCAAACTCTGTTAACGCGAAGTCGATGGGGCCACTAAAATTGTTAAGGTACATGAATTTTGTGTTAAACAAATAAACAAACTTTAAGTTTTAAGTACGGGAAACTGCATTTACTTCGTGTAAAACAGGATTTTTTGTTAAGCGATTTCGCGTTAATGGTGTTTGACTTTACCCTTGTACTTGAATGATTTTTTCCGGAGGCATCGTTCGGTAATTTTCTTCAGGAAATTGAGTTTTAACTGATGAAGACTGAAATTACATAAATATATAAAAAAAAAATGTCATGTATACGAGTTTAAATATATTTTAGTGTTTATCTGCTTAATTGTTTCTTTACGCAAAAACTACAATTAGTTGGAAAAAATTGTTTGCTAATATACATAAGTAATAAATGCACATGGGCATTGACATGATAGTCAGATCTCGCTTTAGGGTCATCATTATTTCTAAAACTCAATCTAAGTATGAAAAATAAAAATAAATCTACCAACTTTTTATGATTATGCAGCCAAATTAACTTTTGTGTTTAGTAACCCCTAAAAACATAGTTTGCTACTAAGTTTCTAATATAAATCCTTTATATCCATTGCCAATTTTTATATTCGTTAACACAAAGCCGATTCTGCAAACAGCGTGTGCTTGGTGTTTGCATTTAATTTTAAATATCAAAAGCACTTCTATTTGCAAAATGTGTGGCAAACTACATTTCAAAATTTATTTATTGAAAATGAATATGAATTTATGAACTGACATCCAAATATCTTTTATTTATTCTGATTAAAACAATTTTATAATTTATTTATTAAAAAAAATGTGGCAACGTGAAAGAGTTTCTTCAACGATCGGTTAAATGTATTTCAGCCCGATTGGAGGAGAGAAACTTGTTTTATTAGTATTCTATTATAGCGACCTTTCAGTGGCAGTGATAGTCGCCAAAATTTGATGGCATGTTTTGCCATCGACATCTATCTGCGGATTGGAGGATGACAAAAGAGTTAATTAGGCCGCCACTGATTTGTCCTCCATTGACAAGTGTACACATCAAATCAAAGTTAATATAAAGGGTTTAAAAACCAATTAATATCTATTTAGTTCTATTTCATTTTTTTTTTTTACTAATTTTTTTGTGGACATCATAATTTTAATGTTTTATTGAGAGGTACTATTTTTTAAATTCAATGTATACAGTATAATACAGTGGTAATTGTTTACTACATAATGCATGGAATATTGCTCTTAGATGCATCAGTAATGGTGATAAATTATTCAAAATGATATTTTAAAGATTTAGAAATAAGTTCTTAAAATACAAAAACTTTATTTTACAAACAAATTTAAAATGCAGACTATAATTTAAAATTAATTAAAAAATTTGAATAATTATAAAATGTTAATACATCTATTACATTAATTTAAAAACTTATTGTTCAGTAGTCTTTAAATGCAAGATTTATTTAAAAATAGATTAGAACTTGGTCTATTTATAGTATTCATATAATTTTTCATTTACAAAAACATCACTCAATCATGTACCAAGAATGTAGATGTTTCATTTAGTGAATTATTTTCTTAAAAAATATTAAGAAAACTAAATTCTTATTTCTTTATTCCATTATAACAAATTTTGGATTTAAACATTTTAAATAAAAAAAACAAGTTTTGTTGCTTTTTCTAAAAAAATTTTTGTTTTCTTCTTTAAACCATGCCAACCCTGGTATTTACCCAGAGAATCGTGGCAGTAATCGAAATTTCATGTTGTAAGATAATTTTAACTTTTCATTTCTACCAACAATTTAAAAAAAAATTGGCATATCATCTGCTTAGCATATATGTTCTATTTGATCAGGGTGTATATACATCTGGAGAAGTTGGAGAAATTTAAAAAAAAAAAAAAAATTACTGTAAAATCAGGAAATTTTTTTTTAAATCTATGCAGGAAATTGGGGAATGATTAGGAAAAAAACTTTTTTCCTGAGTTTGATTTACAAGAAACTTGCAAAACTGGTTTCCGCTGCTATGTTTTAAGCCAAGTTGCTTTAGATCAAGTAACGTCACATTCGCTTCTAGCTGAATGTGTAGTTTTTCCCGCCGAAACTAACAAGCAAAATTTAGTTGCAAATTGAATAAAGAAAAAGCGCAGTGGGCAGAAATATTTGCGTTTATAACTTTATAAGCATTTATAATTGAATAAAATAAAAATAAAAAAAATTAAATGCAGGCATTGTCCATTGTTATAGTAAATAAATTATTAAATTTGTAAAAAATATTTAATTTCATGTACGAATGTGGGTTCCCAAATCAAATGGACCTGTCCTATGTGGGAAAATATTTGTCATTTAATGACTTGAACTTGTTTCAGGGGCATCCCCACTCCCACACCAATGGAGGGGGAAGAGGAGGAGGAAGAAGAGGAAGATATTCCTCTTAGTTTTGTACCCAGGTAAGTTAACAATTCAATCACAGTCCATTGCTAACTAATTATTGTGGAAAAACTTAAGAGAAAGCACTAGTAAGGATAATAGGGTATTTGACACCATCAACAAATAATTACCAAATGCGGCATATACATAGTATTTAACGAAGTAATAATAATGCAAACATTTTTTACTCGAAATAATTGCTCAAATTATTAAAAATCAAATTTTGAAACATGGTTTTCTGAACGCTTCGTCATGTGATCAGAAACGATCGCTTAAGCTCCTCCCAGAGTGTGACGTCACTATTGTGGAGTGGAAGTTCGTGAATAAACAACTTCATACGTTTATTTTTAAGCTTGGTTCGTCTTTCTTCCTACTTAATGATTAATTATGGCCATTGTAGGTGAATTTTGGGAAATATTTATTTAAAGAAGCTTTATTGGAAAAATGTATGACAGTTTCGTAAGGGCAGACAGTTTAAATTTACCCAAAATAGATGCATTGATGGTGGGATTTTCTTTCAAATCAAGCCTAAAGTTTTTTCCTGCAATGTATAGAAATGTTAAAACATCTGTGTATATAAATGAATCTTCCAGCTATTTTAATATGTAAAACAAGAACTACACACTTTCGCAGTTATAATAATTATAAAAACATAAGCAAAATTATTAACAATTAAAATAATAGGCTGAATAAAGTATAACGTGGTAAACCGGAAACCTTCTCAACTTTCAAAGTAGAAATCCGGTGTAATGATAGCGTTAACGAACTAATTTTTGACTTTGAAACTTGGGGCATACCTTCTTCTATGATAACTAAACCCAAAAATGTTGGAAAAAACATTACTTATATTTATTTTGATTTTATTCATGGTGTTCCAATTCACCCCTTTCTGCGGGGTGAATTGGAACACACGTTATAATTTATGTCTGATCTTATTTAAACATTTACAGGGTTAAAAAAAATAAGTAATAATGCATTGAAGTGAATAGGAACACAAGATTATCTTAAAAAAATACTATAACAAAAATCAGCCATAACTTGGAGCGGTTTTATGCAAACAATTCTTGGCGCAGAATCTATTCCTTACTTTTGAAATTTTACCCACATTAATCTTCAGCTGTTAATTGAAGTACTTGTACAGTGAGGTACAACACAATACCGGTAAGAAATTTCCTTGAAAAAAAATTCAAAAGAAAATAACACATTTCGGTTACAAAATCTCGCTTGAAACTTATTCGCTATGCTGTTTATCCAATAGTGACGTCACACAGACAAATGGATTTTTGAACAGCGTTTTAGGGGCAGGGCTTCTGCTTGCATTTTAAAATGCGATTTTTGGCACTTTGCGGCATTATTTTGGAAAAAGAAAAAATATGTGTCTTTTATTTTGGGCAAACGCTTTATTTAAAACATATTTTGAAAATTTGTCAAATACCCTACTCCCTATACTCTTTATGTTACAGTCTTCTAGGCCAGTGCATTTAGAAAGTACTTGCTATTAAACCTTGAAATTTAGTGAGTAGGTACAAAAAAGATCAGTCAATGAAATGACATAAATTATTTCCATTCATATATTTTATAAATGAAAATTTAAAAAGCCCAAAATATTGTAGGCGGTGCCGCTGCACAGGCATTGACGTAAGAATTACGATTTTATAATATTAAATAAAATAATTGTTTAAATTTTCATTTATTTTTTGCTAAATTTCTTTTTTGAGTTGTAAATTTTTTGAAAATTGGTAGTATTGTGCCGATATTGAAAAAAGGTTTGGAAAGAATGTTTGTTAGAAGCCCATATCAGCTTTATAAGAAAAAATATCCCTAAAATTTTTTTAATTGTCCATAACATTTCTACCTAATTTTTTTTTTTTTTAAATCTCACTGCGCCTCCTGTAACAGTGCATTAACATGGTGCCACATTTGTAAGCATATACATAGTGTAACCAATTTTTTTTTTGTGGGGGCCTTGCTTATGTTTTTTGAGGCAAGAGTTGTTTTATAGTAAAAATTAGTGCAAATAAAAAATGAATGGAAATAAAGGATTTTTTTTTTTTTTTAATTTTTAAGTCTTGCAAACTCTTCTAGTCCACAGAAAGTTTTTAATTAAAGATTCAAAACAGATTGAATAATTTATAATGTTAACAGTAACATGGACAGCTGATTTCTAAATGAAGATGCATAGCTCTCAATTTGAAATTGATCCAATTTAGTAATATAAAAAAAATTGAGGGTTAATTTTTGCATGCATGTTGAGTTGACCTTGGGAGAACACACTAATAGTACAAGGCATTAAAAATTTTAAATTCCTTAAGTTCCTAAAATTGTACTTAAATTTGTTGATAATTCCTAGAAAGAATTAAAAATCTCAAACATTCCCCAATTTTTCTCCAAAACCCACAAAAAAAACCAAGATAATCATCTAGAGGAGAAAATCTTTTCTGAAATTGTAGTTATTTCGACTCAGTTTAATTACGATTATTGAAATTTTGAGAGTCGGCACTTTTTTTATGGTATTGAAACATGATTAAAAAGAATGTCTATGTTAGGAGCCTATGTCAGCTTTAAAAGAAATATCCCCAATTTTTTTTTAAATAACCCCTATAATTTTTGGAATTATTCCTAGAATTTTTGGAATTATTCCTAGAATTTTTGGAATCGGCACTAAAACTTTTTTAATTTTCTCTAAAATTCCTACGTAATTTTTTTAAAAACTCACTGTGCTCCCTGTTTACAATTCCTTACTTTATATTAAGCCTTTTTGCAGATAACAATATGTAATTTTTTTTCAGGCGGCAGTATGACGATTTACTGCAAGAAGTCAATCGCCTCCGCATTGACAACGAAATATTGTCGCAGCGCCTGGAGGTAAGTTAAATGTTTCTATTCTCAAGTTGCGGTAAAAAAAAACATGTTCAGTGTTAAACAAATACAATGTATTAAATTAGTCATATATTATTCCCGATTTACAAGGGCTGATTTCTGCACAAGTCAACAAAGCCCAGGCTTAGGACCCTGAATTTTTGAGGCCCCAAATTTTCAAAGCTGTAGTTAAATTAGACCCTGTGTCTTTTTTTAATATTTTCAATTATGTTTCAAACTTTCAACTATAACCTTTAACTGAATTAAAGCAACAGTCGTTAGAAACAGTCGCTGATCTATAAACTTGCAGACTAAAGACGAAAATCTTTCCAGCAAACACTGTTAGTGAATATTAGGTGCCTCATACTCAATTTTTATTTAAAGGGCCCTGAAAGCATGATCTGCTGTGGATTCCAAGTGATGCAAGTCAGGGCTTGCCTATGGAGCTAAATGACCAAATTTTTATGGCTTTCTGTGATATTCTATACTATCTTTAAAGCACATTTTTTTGCTAACTACATTTATTTTGCAACAAATACTGTCGTATTCAAGAAGTCTAGCATAATCTGTTGCCGAGACTAATCCCATTTTCTCTTGGGGATTCTGGAAGAAAGACATATCAACATTGGCTTGCTGAATGCTTTAATGTTGTATTGGCTACAATTCTTAGATTAGATTGATTCAAGTAAAGGATAACACATCACTAAAAACTTTTATAGTATCTGGGGTTAGTAAAGTGAAATAATAATTAAAATGTAAGCCTAAAAGCGCTTATTTTTGTGTTATCAACATATATTTAAATTTAATACAAAAACGTGTGCAGGTTATCAATAGTACTATAAAAGTTGTGATTTGTCAACAACTATATCTTTATTCGGAAGGATCCATCCTACAGCGTATACTCAAGTAATGTAATGTTATCCTGAGGTATAAGCATCGTACTAGGTTGTTGATGCTTATCAAGAATCTAAACCATAATACATATTATACAGGGTTTCCACTGTCATTGAAAGTCATTAAAGTGCTTAATATTTTTTAACTTGTTTTCAAGGCTTTGGGAAGTGCTTGAAAATGCTTAAAGGTCCTTAAAAGTCCTTAATTTTTGTGAATGTTTTGTGCGCAACTGCAAAATTTATAAAAATACAACTCTGATTTGCTGTCCCCGCGTGACCACCAATTTTAGTACCGTATTGGAATTCTCTGACGTGTTTGTATTACGCATGCATCAACTTGTAACTTCTTTGATAGAATATACTTTATTAAAAATTTATATGTAGATGTGATGTCTGAAAATAATTTTTCAAAGATCCTTAACTGCATTATTTAAGTCGTTAAAAGTCATTGATTTTCATTTTGTGATTTGTGTGAGAACCCTGTTATAGCTTCAAAGATAGAGATAGGGATAATCGAATCACTCTATTTTTACCAAAAATCAAATTATTCAATTATATCTTACGATGGTTTAACAAGTGAATAATAAGTGAATTGAACAGCATTGCTAAAACTATCCAGTTTTATCCAAATATTGACTTTGTAATGGAGGTCAAACAATTTCAAAAAACCCATTGATTTTATTTTTTTTTAATTTTAACCATTTGCCTTTTTAGTTTTCTTATCGTTGTAACAGCAAAGCGAATAAAATAAAATTACTTTCTTTAAAAATTATTTTGTCCTTGTACAGTATGTTTTACTAATTACCGAAGTGCGCATGTACATATTCTGTTAGCTAGTAACCCTCAAAGTCTTTTTTTTTTCTTTCTTTTTTTTTTTCTAAATAGGTGGTCCACACAGCTGAAAAGGTTGGAAACCACTGATTTATTATACTTTTGAATTGCATTTTTAGGAATTTTAAGTTTTCAAGCTTTTTTCTTTGTTTCTTTAGGAAGCCCGATCAGGGGCGGAGTTGAGAGAGGAGGCCCAGCAGGGCTCGTGGGAGGAGGATGCCTCGTGGGAGGAGGCCAGTTCATCTAGTGATGAACTGGCAATGGATGAGTCACCAGCCAGGTAGAGATTTAAGTTATTTTATCAATTAAAATAGTTATTAAATTCAAATGTATAATAAAATGTTCTACATTCATGCAGAAAATTCTTTCTTTCTCATTCTTTCCTCAAGTCTTTAAGTACTCGTTAAATTCAGTTTTAAATTATAAGGGTTCTAAGAACTTTATTTTTATAAACCAGTTTAAAAGTTTCTTATTTTCCCCTTAATGTAAAGGCTACCCATTGGCTACAATTCAGGATTTCCATATATCCTTAAAAGTCCTTAAGAACTCTTTGATTTCATTTTAAAGATCCTTAAGAGCTCCTTATTTTTATGAACCAAGTCAATAAACGCTCTGTGTTTTACCCTTATAACTGTCACAAACCTAAATTTTCTGCATATTTATTATTATTATTTTTAAATTTATCATTATTTCTATTTGGCTAATCCCCTTCCATACAAAGCCCCATTCTGGGAAGATAGCTCTTGGATGACCTTCTGGAAAACATTTATTTCATCAAAAGATATTCTGGCTAAAAAAAAAATTTTAAAAATCCCAAAAATTTGTATACCAAAAAATTTCCAAAACAACCAAACCTTAGTGATGCATGTTTAAGGATTTTTACTTTTAAATTTTTTTGATAAGTCCTTATAAATTTTTGGGGTCCTTAAAAATCTGAGCTTCAGTAGAGCTTTGACTGTCTGAAATAATTGGGGATCAGAAGTGTTCAGATAACTATTTTTTCGGATAACTGACCATTTACAAGAAAATAATTTACTGTGTCATACAAGTAATATGAAACATAGAAACTAATATTAAACACTTAACTGTATATATTCTGTGTTACACATCTCAAAAAAGATATAAAGTAATACTATATTAAAGTACGTCTAATGTTTATAAAATAAGTAACGAATTTCGAATTTGCCCACTAGTACGGATAGCAGGTGCTTTGATTGAACGGAATTCTGATAATCGACGCTCTATTAGCATTCTAGATTTTAAACGTCAGCAATTTGGAGAGCAATGGATTATTGGAAGGTGTGGTTTTCAAAGTCGGAATTTCAGAATGGAACCTGGAAATCAGGGAAATGTCAGGGATCTTTCCGATTCAGAAAAAAATCGAAGAATTGTCGGGGAGTATTTTTAAATTTCACAAAAATCAGTAAAATTTTCTTCAGTTGTTTTGAAGCTATGTTTTCCCATTCATCCGTATTTTGGAACCATTTACCAGGAGAACTGTGATAGTAATTGTTAGAAGTTTAATGTTAGGGAATAATTTGCACTTTTCATTACCGCCAAAGCTATTTTTT
Organism: Linyphia triangularis; assembly: GCA_963978545.1. Classification (NCBI taxonomy): domain Eukaryota; kingdom Metazoa; phylum Arthropoda; class Arachnida; order Araneae; family Linyphiidae; genus Linyphia; species Linyphia triangularis. Next base: position 13,260,355 of record OZ021727.1, read on the forward strand.
TCCCCAAAAATTGCGTATTATCCCTTGGACATACAAGTTTTATTTCATCAGGATGTCTACACATCTGCAAAAGTTGGAGAAATGTTAAAAAAAATTTGCCAAGTCAGTGAATTTCTTAAGAAATCTGTCAAGGAATAATCAGGGAATATTCTTTTCCTGAATTTTATGGCCTCCTTGCTTTTTATCCGCACTAAAAAAAAAAATTCAATCCCATTTTCTGTGGTAATCGCATCTCAGTTTGCTTATTGATTTTTCAAATGTTCAGTTATTTTTGGACCTCTCCGGTATTGATGTAGTCTTTATGCTACAGGCTGGAGGAGCAACCCGCCAGTCAAGAGGCTGGTGTTGACTTAAGAGCCGCCAGGAGCCCGCAAAGGAGGCGCTCCATAAGTCCTGAGGAGGGCACCTCCTCTGGGATAAGGAGGAAAGATAGGGCCGCTGCACCGCAGCCGCCCACACCGCAAAGGAGGCGCTCACCAAGTCCTGGGGAGGGCACCTCCACTGGCATTAGGAGGAGTAATAGGGCCGCCACACCACCACAGCCTTCTAGTGGACCGACCCTAAGGTGATCTTATTATTCATGCAATTTTTGGACATGTGACAATATGACATGGATTGCGACAGACAGTACGACCTGTCTTTTTTTTCCGAGAAACACAATTGAATGTAAAAGTGTTTAAAAAAAAAAAAAAAATGATAATCAGCAGTTAAAATTATGATTCTTTTCTGAGCAAAATATTTCAATTTTGTCAAGGATATTCAATTCAATACATTTTCCTGAAAATTTGAGGAAATTCAGAATGATATATCTTGAAAACTAGTTCAATTGTATTCTAGCTTTTAAAAAAAAACATCATTTTCCTATAATGTCTCGTGGCATAATTAAAAAATTATCAAACTGATATTATTACAACAGTTAATTCTTTTGTTTATGAACATTTTCTTAGATATTTTTAATTTAACTTTTGTTGCCATTTCATGTTTTATAAATGTAGGTATTTTCTTTAAGGTACTAGTGCCACACCTGATATAGATTCCATTTGAATCAACCAATTAAAACATTTTAATGCAATTTAAAGTGAATGAATCAATGCTTGGAAGCTACTTGGATCGAATAATACCTTAACCCATGCAATAATGAATTTTTAACTTAATTTTGAATTTTGTTGTTTAATAAAAAGAAGTTAATTTCAAATAGTACATTAAATTCAAAATTTAGTAGGAAAAAAATGCTTTATTTAAAAGTTATGTATTCGGTAGGTTTCCTATAGCAAGTTAATGTGTATAATTTGCAATTAAAAATGGGATTCTAAATAATATATTACATATTCAGTTATGATTGCTGCAATTAGACACTTAAGTAGGTAATAATCAAATGTTAATGAATTAATGAAATATTTTTTTTCCAGATTACTTTCCTTACACTTTTTTAGTGGGGGAAAAAATTGTGAATTTACTTCACAAATTTTTAAAAAAAAAATCAAATTTTTACTACCTTAATATTATATTCTATACATTAAGCAAAATGATGTGTTAAATCTAACTTATTTTTTGGCTATTAATGCCTTTAAAGATTGTTTACAAATACAATTTCTATTGCTGTTCATTTTTGCTAAATTTATGTACTATTTTTCAGATCCAGGGGGTCTGCTACAGGCCAAAACAGTGAGTCATTCTTATTCTTTATTTTCCATGTTTTTGATGAGAAATGATTTTCTCCAATGTCATTTATTAAATCATTTTCTCATTTTGATTTTGTAATAGTAGCAACCAATTTTAAAGGAAATTAAAATATTATTTCTCTTATTTTAAGAAGCCCTTTTATAAGGAGGTGTTATAAATAAAATAAATTTTGATTAAAATTTTTAAAGCGTGTTTTTTAGAAATGTATGACAAAAATATTTTAAAATGTTAAAACTTTTAAATTATTTGTAGAAAACAATTAAGGAATAATTTGTTATTAAAATTGCTAGGTCAGCTGATTATTACTGGCTTTATACTGATACAGATCAGTAAATAACCGATTTCATCTTTTTTGACCGAAATTTTATAATGTTTGTAAAAAAATGTAATTGTAAAAAAAAATGTTTGTTGCTTAAAAAATTAGAAAACTTTATGTCATTAGATGTACCTGTTTGTCAATTAAGTTTAATTGTTTAAAGTTGTTTGACAGCTGAGGTGTTATGTAAATTTTAAGGTTTTTTTTTTTTTTTTTTGCTTGTTTTCATTGGTTTCACATGAAAGTTGAGCTTTTTCTTCTTTTTTTTTTGGGGGGGGGGGGATCCATACCATGTCTGTTATTAACCTTCCTTATAATTTTTTTTCTATTTTGGCATTTTTCAACTTTAAAATTATGTGAAAAACTTTAAAAACAATTTCAATTCCAATTGATACTCAAATTGGATGCTTTATAAATAAAACTGCACTTGATTTGGACTATTTCTGTGAACTGTATATTTTTTTATTATTTGTAGCAATAAACAATTAGATTTTTAATGTAAATATAATTTTGTGCTAAAATAAGTTTTCTTAGGAATTCAATTCTAAGAATTACTAATTGTGATAATATACAGGGTATCCCAAAATCCTCGACACATTTTAAATTTCAATAAAAAGAATCCAGTTATTGAATAAAATTTTTAAAAAATTGTGAAGAAAAGTCTATTTTAAGCATATAAAAGCATAGTTCCAAATGTTACATACAGATGGTGTTGAGCATTATACCTAAAAAACATCAAAAAATGCATTAAAAACTCAAAAACAATCGGTCACAAAAGTTAAAGTTACAGTTGAGGAAGTCAGTATTTGGATCTAATATCAACCAAACACAAGATTGTCTTGAGTTTGTGATGCATTGTTTGTTATTTTAAAGGAACAGCACCATTTACATGCAAAATTTTAACTACTTTTTTTATTTATTTCGCTTTTTTTAATGAAACTTTTTTTTTTATGTTTTAGAAAGAAAGCGCTCGGATGACCAGAGCGAGACTGAGGAAATTGAGGAACAACCAAAAGCAAAGTAATTCTATTAAATTTTTCTTTATTCTTTTTGTGTCTGTTCCATAAGGGTTTCTAATAGAATTTTTTTCATCTTGTTTTGTTGCAACGTCTTACGCATAGAATACGTCTGGAACCCGTGCATTGGTAGCTTATAAACGTATATTTAACCAACTTAACGTAATTAATTTTCCATGTACCTGCCATCTACTAATATTATGTAAAACAAAAACATAACTACTAGGTTCATTATAATTTTGCAATTCTAATTTGTTTAGAAGTAGTCAAAAGAGAACTAAATGCCCATGTATCATTCAGAAAATTGTACTTTAATTAAAAACACATTAATTTCATAAGAGAAACTCATTTTTATCGACAAATGTAATCTTTTTTAAAAAATTATGAACTAACTTATGTTTAGTGGGCCATTAAAGTTCTTATTTTTTGACTTGGGGCTTTAATTTTGATTTGTCTATTTTTATTTCTTAATTTTTTTTAGCTATCCCAAATTTGATTTTCCTATTTCCTCCTTCTACCGGATTCGATCTATCTTTTACTTGTGGAGCAGTTATATCTTCCAAGTTCCTTAGAATTTCTGATTCCCAAGAACACGTCGCCTTTTGCTTCAAGTGTAGCTGTGGATGGACTTTTGTTAAACATAGAAAAAAAGTTGCCTGTGTCATGCTATTTAAATTGTTAATTTGGCTAGTTTGATTCTTATAATTTTACTTTTTGAATTTAACAAAACAATTGAGTTTTTGTCACTGAAAAATTTAAAAGCTCATTTTAAAGTACTTAAAAACTACTTTTTTTTTTACTTTTCAAAATCCCTTTCCCAGAAGCAGAATAATATATAATGTTCTGCAACGGGACTTTCGACAATTACAAATGTTCTGCAGACATTTTTTCAAAATTTCCAGTATGATATATAAGAAAAAACCCATAAAATTAATACTACACATGTATTACAAAATGATAATGACGAAAAAAATTATTTTTTAAACCAAGGCATACATTCAAAATTTGTAACTTTATCAATGACTTTCAGCAAGAAAAGCACTCCAAAACGGGAAACGGACACGTGATTGATCCTCCTATGAACGCGAGGAGTTTTTCTAAGAAACTGAAGCTCGGGGAAATGTCGTTCCGAGAAAACTGAGGGGGGGGGGTGACAATAAAGTCGTTTTGTTCTACAGAACATGTCATCCCGTAGGTGAAATTTTCTTTTTCTCACTCGCGGGTATTTGTTCCAAACTTAAAACTGTTCTGCAAGGACTCTGATTGTTCTGCGACGTACGTCGCAGTTTTGGGCACTTTCTGCTTTCGGGATCCCTTTAACCCTTTTAATTGAATTTTTGAGAAAATTGTCAAGGAAATCCAACTGTTGGTCCTCTGTGATCATTAAAAAAAAAAAACCTATGATTTGACATGTATTGCAAAATTTTAAGAAACATTTTTCGTCTAACAGGAGGGGAAGGGGGAGGCCCCTAAAACGAGAACGTCGGGAACCTCGCATTATGGGGCACTACAATATTGTCCCGAAGGTACCTAAGCCGGAGCCGAGCCCTATGCCATATGAGGAGGAGGAGGAACTGGATCTGGTCACCTTGACGGAGCATCCCCCGGTAAATGCTGATTTATTTTGCTAATTTTATTACAGAACCTGGAAAACCTTAAAATTGGAGAAATGTCCGAGAATTAAATTTTTTTTTTGTTTCATAAATCAGGATATTTTCTTATTATTTTAAAGGTACGTTTCTCCCTTCATCCATATTTTAGGGCCATTTTCCAAGAGAATTGTAATCGTTAGAAGTTTCACGTTGCAGAGTAATTCATACTTTTCATTACCGCCAAAACTATTTAAAAAAAATTTACATATTACTTCTTTGGCATAAATGTTCTATTTGATTTACACATCTGGAAAAATTAGGAATATTAGAAAACAAGTTTGCTCTAAAGAACTCTCTTTTAGAAATCAATCGGGGAATTTTTAGGGAACTTTTTTCCTAAATTTTGGTGGCCACCTTGTACTTGATCAGGGTGTCTACACTTCTGCAAAAGTTGGGGAAACTAAAAAATAAGTTGACTGTAAAATCAGGGAATTTTTTTAGAAATCTGTCAGATAATTTATTATCTTTTATTCTTGAATTTTGTGTTCACCCTGTAATTGCAAACTGCCTTATGCCGTTCTTCCATTTTCAAGTCCATGTAGTCTAGATTCTGAATACACTTTCAACTCGAGTGAAGAATTTTTAGTAATGTCATTTCTGTAGTGAGGGGGTGATGTTTTAAATAAAATTTTCCATATTGTATTACTGTGATTTTTTTTATTTAGTATTATTTAAACATAATATTGATTAAACAAAATTAACTGAACAATCTGTTATTCCTGCATTGAGATTTTAGTCACATTTTGACAGTAAGATGGTTAATCGGAAATTTTTCAAATGAATTCTTTATTTAATTCAGAGTGGCCATAAAATTTGGAAATCAGGAAAATGTTTGGGAGTTTTTCCAATTCTAGATAAAATCAGGGATGTTTTTTTTAAATTTCACTAATCTATCTTAAATTTCACTAAACTATCCTTGTTCTGAAGGTATGTTTCTCCGCTCATCCATATTTTGGTGCCATTTGTCCAGGAATCGTTAGAAATGCCATGTTACAAAATAATTTAAACATTACCATCAATGCTATTTTTAAAAAATTAGTGTGCTATCTCTTTGACATACATGTAATGTTTGTATTTGCCCTAAAATTCCTAAAATTGTATTTAAATTTTTCTTTAATTCTTAAAAAAAATTAAAAACTCGTAAAAATTCTCCGATCCCATACAAGAAAATATGTTCTAAAATTTTAATTATTAAAATTTTAATCATTGACAAACTACTTTAAATTGTAGCTAAACTCATGTTTAAGTTTTAAAGTTGAAAGGTTTTCTTTTTGAAGTACTTTGAATGTTGCTTGAATATTAAAAAGGTGGATTTATTTAAATTTGCATGTTTGTCAAAATAGTATAATTGTTTGATTATATAACTGCTTAAAAAGCTGTTTAACGCTTTTAAAAAAATATGCTACTAAAATGTTTTGGAATTATTCCTAAAATTTTTAGAACTATCTCTTAAATATTCCTAAAATTTTTAGAACTATCTCTTAAATATTCCTAAAATTGCTTTCAATAATCCTTAAAATGTTCCAAAAATTGTTTTCAATTATCCATAAAATGTTCCTAAAATTTTTGGATAATTCTATTATATTGTGCAATGTATGTTAATGTTAAGTTGGGGTCTGCTTAAAAAAGTGTTACATAATCTTAATTTTTATTTAAAAAAAAAGGATGATATTCTGTTTGGTGACTCAGTGTGTCTTGTATCACTGTTAGAAGCTGACCATATTCTTCAAGAAAATATACATATTCTTCAATAAAATGAGAAAAGTTTAGTGATGCCAAATATTCTTTAATGTTCTAACACATTTGTATAAAGGAATTTTTGTGTTAGATATTTATGTTTTAAAATTTTTATCCTTAGGTGGAAAGGCAACCTTTCCTTTATTTGCGCCTCGGGATTACGTCTCTTCCACCAGTTCCTGAGAACAACACCGGTCGCCCCATCACCCGCCTTTTAAAAAAACAGGCAGAAGAAAAAAAGAGGCAGGAAAGTAAGTACATAGGATGAAACTTTAAAGTAAAAAACTCAAGTTCCACAAGAGGGATCACCAGCTTCTTAATAGACCCTAACACTCTATTATTAAATCCGTTATACTCACTTCTATTTTATGTGTTTGTTGATGGGAGCTGAATCTGCGGAGGCTTAATTAACCCCCTTGCTGCCGTCCAATTGGGCTAAAACTTGGAAGAAAGATAGGTTTGATGACAATGCACTTTATTAAATTTTGGGGCTGTTACTGTCACTAAAAGGTCGCTTGTGCGGAATACTAATGAACCAACTTGCCATCATCCAATCGCATTAAAATAGCATTAAACTGATCATTGTTAAAATTCTATTCTGTTGTAAAAAAAATTTAATAAGTAAATAATAAATTTACTAAAGGATTTTTTAATAACTCTGTTTTTATGGTTATATTAATTAACACAATATCTGCTGCTTTTTTTTTTTTTTTTTAAATTAATTTTTACACTAAGCATAACAGTGATAATAGATCATTAACACAATTTAAAAGGAAAGTACTTTTTTTTTATTACACTCTAAAAGTGAATACTCTAAAATAAATTTTTATTTTTAATAAATAAAATTTAAAATCAACTGGGAGATAAGCGCAGTTAATTGGAAAAATACAATAAAAAAAAATTAAAAAAAAAAAAAAAAAACGGCATATTGATGTTATTTTTACATCACAAAATAAAAAGCTACATTTTTCTTGCATAAATTTATCAGTATATACAAAAAATATAAATATTATTTGTTACTCTTACCTGGTTTCTATTCAAAAACAATTTTTCCTGTATGTTTTTATTACTTTTTATGTAAAGAATCGTAACTCGTAACACCCGCCGAAATGAAATTGTATTCAGTCAACAGCGCCCTAACAATGAAAATTTTTATGGATAAAGAAATAAACTGCCAAAGGTTCTTGTTGCATTCAGAAATGATAAAATAGTTTTGGTAAAAAAAAAATTTAAAAAAAAAACACTATTCAAAGGTTGCTACATAAAGAGATATGAAAATTTAAACATACAATGCAGATCTATATCATTATGCATTTAAGGGTTAAAACAATACTATAGATTTAAGGAAGAAGTTATGGCGCAGATAATAAAATATTTGACTGCCATAGGGACTGACTGACAATCCCATTGTTACTTTTATTACCAGGGGAAAAAAACTTCTGCGTTTACAGGAATTTCTGCTTTTTTTCTGAGAAGTTATGATTTTTCTACAATTTCATTATCTTTAGTGGACTTTATCAGACTACTTGCTTACCTCCCTCAGAAAAAAATTCTAGCTGCACTACTATTCTGTACACACATTAGTGTTTACAAATAAATTCTTATTCAGCTATTTTTGCTGTTCAATATAATGCTGCTTTTATATTTCTTTTTTACACTTTGACTGCTTTGCTTTCACCTCTGTATTACACAGTGCATTTAAAAACCATACTTCACTTCCCAGACATAAAACCTTTTTGCCTTGTTCTATAAAAGTCAAGTTACTTTTTTCAAAAGTAAAATGTTCTTCTAGAGAAGATTGCCCTTCTTAGATACCTTATTTCCCCTTTTAATTGTCAAACGAAGAACCCAATAAAAAGTATCACCCCCCGCCCCCTTCCCTTCACCTCACTTCCAAAAAATTTTCAAACCTAATGTTCATCAATTATTAAATAACAAATGCCTTTTGTTATCTATAATTTTATCATATCCTGAAGGTTTTAGGACATACTGGCCACAGAACCTGGAAATCAGGGAAATGTCAGAGAGCTTTCTGATACTGGAAAAAAATAGGGGAAATGTCATGGTCTGAGAAGTTTTTAAAATTTTGCAAAAAACAGGGAACTCTTCTATTGTTTTGAAGCAACGTTTCTCCTTTCTTTCGTGTTTTGGCGCCATTTTCCTGGAGAATTGTGGTAATCGTTAGACGTTTCATATTACAATATAATTTTAACTTTTCGTTACTGCCAAAACTATTTAAAAAAAAAAAAAAAAAAATTGGCGTATTATATCTTTGGCATAAATATCCTATTTGATCTACACATCTGAAAAAATCAGGAAAATTTGAAAAAAGAGTTTGCCATAAAATCAGGGAATATTTTTGAAATCTATCTGGGAATTATCAGGGAACTTTTTTTCCTGGAATTTTGTAGACACTCCGCATGAAATGGTGGTATTAATTTTACTTAAGGTAGTACCAACTCAAAAATTTTATCAGGTCAAAATTTTGTATGTTTTAACAGTGTTTAATATGCTTAATGATGTTTTTAAAAATGTATCTTATTTTATAGAAAAATAAGATTCCTAAGTGGAAAGGACTGATGCCTCGCTCCTCCTTCTCGCTCCAAAAACGAGCTGAAAGAAAATAGCAATGTGTTGTCTTGGATAACCTAAAAAAAAAAAACGTTTCCAAGTGTGATGAAGAACTCTGAAAAATATACCATTGAAGGCTCCAAAGATTCAGTGGCGTTTCTTGAGACAGATTTCAAAGGAGTCTCTTGAAAGAAAAAGGAAACAGGGGAAAAAGAAAAACTTGAAGAAGCGAGTCCTGGTGATGCTAATCTGACACTAGAGTCAAATTCTGGGATAGAACTTAAGGACATTTATTTCAAAGGTTCTTGAGGACAAATTGCAATTGATAACCCCAGAATCGAAGGCCTTGACTTTAAAAAAAGTTGTTGTTCTAACGATGGTCCCAAGCACAAGCTATTCTCCGAGAGAAGTTTATCTGAGAAGAGCCCACCTGATGGCTGTTGGGTTAGCACTCTGGCTTTGCATGCCAAAGGTCCCAGTTGGAATCCTGCGTAAGGCATGGATATTCATTGAGATTTAGGATCAACGTTAAGCTGTAGGTCTCGGTCTGATTAGCAGTTATTGTGCAAAAGTTTAGGCACAAACCAACCAACTTATCTGAGAAGATACTGAAAGTTCAATAATTAAAAGTAGCATCAGAGAATCAAAAGCACAAGCTGGATGTTTCTGAAGCTAAATTCAGCTGTAGCAGGAAAAACAGTCAGTGCAGGGAACAGAAGATAGTGATGTTCCATAGGTCATTTTACATTTCTTGAACACCTGCAGAGGGTACAATGACCGTTATTAGGAAGGAGGTACCCAAAACAGAGGATTAAGAAAAAGGATTTGTGCTTTCGAGTGTGAAGAAAGCTTGCTGGAAAAAAAAAAAAGAACTTAAGTAAGTTGTTGGTTTATTATATTTTATATTAGTAGTTCTTATATCAGTTTCTCAGGGGTCGCATTCGCCCTGAAACTCCTAATATTCCTTAAATTTTTGTTTCTTCCTAAAATTAGTAAAGTGTACTTAAATTTTTTCGTTAATTTTTAAAAAATTGATATTCAGCTTTCATCAAAGGTTATTTTTTAAAACTGTTTTCACTCTCATTTTTAAGTATTGAGATGAAGCTACAGTACATTCTTTGCAAGGTTGATGCAATATATGATACTATACCTCGGACCTTGAACCTTAAATACACGCTGTAAATTGGATCTTTCCACGAAAGGATATAGTCTCGGACAAATCACAACTTTCATAGCAATATTGATAAACTGCGCACAGTTTAGTATTAAACTTAAATATAAGTTGATAATAAAAAGAAAATAACAGGGTACATACGTCTCGGGGAGAATAGGGAAAACTCGGAAATTAATTCAGCCTTAAAATCTAGAACACCTGAGAAGTTTTTAAAAATTCCAGGGGTTACATTTGTCCTAAAATTGTACTTAAATTGTTCTTTAATTCCTAAAAAAAAATGTGTCTGTGTTAGGTGCCTATGTCAGCTTTTTTGGGTTCCAAGTTAAATATTTTCTATAACTCACTGCTGCATCTAGAATTCTTTTAAAAATTTAGAGAATGTTTATAGATGAAACAGCATTCAGAGATGTCATTGACTTTTTAAATTTGTAAAGACGTTATTCATATATTTTAATTGTGCAATTGTTCAATTTATTCCTTTAAGATTTGTTTCACATTTATAACCTGTTTCACTCTCACTGTCACTAAAAAGTCGCTTTTAATGAATAGTACAAACAAACCAACTTGCCGCCATCCAATCTAGCTGAAATACATTAAAAGCGATCTTTGATAACTCTTTCCTGTTGCCAAAATTGTTTTAGTGAATAAACAATAAAAAATCAGAATAAATAAAATATATTTTGATGTAAATGAATAAATTCTATTTCATTTTTAATTAGTAAATTTTGAAAAGTAGTTTACCGCATATTTTGCTGATAGAGATGTTTTTAATATTTAAAATAAGCCCACACTGGTAACATAAATGGCACTTTGTTTGATGAATACAAAAATTGGCAATGCATATAAAGGATTTTTATTAAAAACTTTTTTATATATTATATTATTTTTCTTTCAAAAACGTGGTTTGTCTATAATAAAAAAATTTACTAAATTCAACTGTAGGTGGAGATTTTATTTATAAATTGTATTTGATTTGTGGGTATAACATCTTTTTTTACCTACTGAGTTATCGTTATGTACCGAGTCTTATTTAAGTATTAATTTCTTTGTTTTTAGGTTGGATTGGAATCATAATGGTCTGTGCATTAAAAAAAAAAACTGTGTCTTGTCTGATCTGGTTTTCTTAAGTTTTAAAATTGCTCAAACAACCTAAATGGTTAATTTGTTTCTACATTTATTTAAATTTTTCTTTCGTAACTTGAATCAGAAGGCAATTGGAGTGCTAGCCTCCAATTGTGAGTTCAGTATCAATGCATGGGTACTGGGCTCTTCTTCCTGTGGAGAGTTTGCAAGGAAAATTTATATTTAAAAAAAAAATGAAAAAAATATATATAAAATTATATTCTAAAAAAAAACAAAAAAAAAAACACACATTCGAAAGCCAGATCAATTCAAGATGCAGCACAAAACAAGAACACACTGATCCTGAATTTCATTAGGGTCAATTGAGTTCTGGTGCCTGTTCCTTAGGCCAAAGTTTGTGTGAAACCTGGAGTTCTACAAAAATCCCATCTGAAGAAAGAATCGGACAAGATGTCTCGATAAAAAAAGAAGTCTAAAGATGCTTGCCCTTTGATTCCTTCTGGGCCTCTGGTTTTGAAAACGAACTTAAATTCAAAAAAACAAAGAGAAAATATGTTTGGAAAAAAAATGACGGTTCTGACGACAAGCAAAAAAGAATATTAGAAGAAAAAAAATCCCAAAAAGACAATAGAGGAAAGCAAGATCGAAGACACAGTAGTTCAAGATCTTATATAGAATTCTTCTTCTGACAGGTTGTGCTTTGGTTTGTTGCCTAAAATTCAGCTACCAGAGACCCCCAGAAAAAGAACTCGGGCTAGCCTACCAGCAAAACCTGCTAAACACTTTAAAATTACAATTTGCACAAAAAAAAGGACCTTAAAAAGTAAAAAATTGCGATTGAAGATCGAAATGATAAACGTTCTACTTCAAAAAAAGATCTCAGTCCTCTTTTGGTCAAAGTTAAAATTAATTTTGGAGATCTGCCTAAATCGTCTCTGAACAAAAAATAAGACGTTGTTGCATAGAGTAAGGGATTCTGAGGATTACCTATCCAAAAGGAATTAAAGTGCAAGAATCCCTTCAAGAAATTTTTACATTCACTAAAGTAGCATGAAGAGTTCTAGTGATAAGCAAAGTCTGAAGAGGATTGACTCTAATTGCTAAAAGAATGCTCTCATTAGAAGAAGAAAAGAATGAAAATTTAAGGTTATCCAAGACAAACACAAAGTAAAAGCCCTCCTCCTCCCCTCCCCTCAGGAACAAACTACTTCCCACGAGGTCATCTGAGAATGCACCAAAAGTTGCATCAATAGAAGCTGCACCAGTTAAACAAAAGCAGAAGGTGATTGTTTCAGAAGATGGAGAACTTTCAGTTCAGAAAACTGAAAATAGTGATGATGAGGCACCAAAAGAAATGATTTGTGGTGGTTATAAAAACAAAGAAAGATAACCAGAAAAAGAACTAAGGTAAGTTTTTTGTTTGGTTTTTGTCTCAACTCTTGAAAACATATTAGTATATTTTGCTGTACTGTCAAATATTGCGTTCTAGTATATCAATATTAGCTCATCAGTTTGTGGTATAGTTGTGTGGAATAACAGCTGCTATGGTGGAAGCACTGATTGTAAAGATTCCAATGCAAACTGTTCAAGAGAATCTTTCATGCTTTTTGCATATTAGCGATATAAGATAATTTGAACTTAGGTATCAAGTTCTATTCCTTAGGCATTTTATTCGTTTGGTTGTAGGCCATCTTAGCAAAGAGCTATAATGCCTCAGTAAATGACATTTACTTAATAAATCCTTCCAAATGAACAACTAGATTTTTTTTTTTTTTTTGTACGAAATCGAAAATGGCATGTGCCTTTTTTTCTGGACTTGAAAGCACAATAATTGCAAAAAATAATCCAGGACCTCAATTAGTTATTTAGTTACATTAATACTAACATACAAAAATTGAGAAAGGTTTTTTCTATAAGTGAATTTTATATGTACTCATAATTTTATCTGGATATCTGCAACATATAGATTTCATCAAAGTTTTTTTTTATAATTTATTTTGGTTCTGAAACTGCAGTACTTTGGCTGCGAGGTTATGTGACACTGCAATTTCAACAGAAACTGTTTAATGGGAAAAAATTACTTCTAGAAATTTCTAAGATGTTTTAAATTGCTCCTGAAAAATTAAAGATTTTTAGTGGACTTTATCATACTAAACTTTCCTATAAGTTCCCGCAGAAAAAATGTCTTGCTGCACCACTGTTCTGTACACATTAGTACGCAATTATAGTCTTTGTTCAACTAATTATTTGTAATTAAAAATAACACTGCGTATATTATCCTCTTTTTTTTCAATTTGCCTGGTATAACCCCTATTCCATGAGAGAAAAAAAAATTATGTATAAAGTTGGATGGCTATGGGAATTGTTATATGATAATTAAATTGTTTCACATCTCGCAGCAATTTCACATTTTAAATTGTAAATTTGCTTTTATTTAAATAAAAAAATGTCGATTATTTTTTTAGAAATTGTAAATAAAATTCAAATCTATTTTCACTAATTATGGATATAAGAAAAAATTTATCATATATTTTTTTCAACTAGTGGCTTGGTACAGTTCAGCGGAAACAGTGATTTCATACTTTTTTATATTAATTTTCTTTAATGTAGCAATCTGGAGCAATAAAGAGTTACAAATCTGGGTTTAATGAAGTATCATTTACCCTTTTGTCTATATGATATGATTGTTTTAAATTGTTTGTATATTTAAGTATTTTGTTTTGTGCTGGTTTTCAATGTGCCTTACGTGAAGTTAAGCGTTTTTTGCTTTCAAGCTCTCTCATATATGGTCTGAATTCACAAATATGAAATTTAATTTTTATCATTGGCATTTTGTAATCTGTTATTTCATGGTATTTTTAATAAGCCTACATTTTTTGTAAAATTGTAATCTATCTGGAAGCCAATTTCCTGCATGCATCAACCCATTCTAAATCAATTACTTGTTACTATAGCAACAGCCACCATCCAAACTATCTGGCAGGAAGTATTATACTCATTAACATATAGATAGTTCAGATATTAGTTTTCTATGTTGATCTGTGGAATTTTTTTAAGAAGCCAAAATGAGATTTTGTATTTTAAAATAAAAAAAGATTATTAATTATCTAATGTTCAAATTTGGGACAGGAATACATCCAGAATAATATTTCACTAAATTTGGATTATATTTTTATAGTAAAATTATTTGATTTATTTTTAGTAAATGCTGAAAAGTATTATTTGAAACCATTTATTATTATACGAAACAAAGCTATGAAAGAGAACATGCCATTTTAGTTTTAAATGAAAAAATATTTTTTAAATGTGATTTTAATGGGTTTAATGACCTGTTGCAGCTTTTGGGCCATTTGAAAATTAAAATTTCACCTATAAGTACCAAAGAAATTAAAGTGTTTGGCATCAAAAATTTCAACACAACTATCTTGTATTTAATTTTCAAAAATATTCCTAACAAATCTTAAAATATTACATCTAATTTTGAGAAAAAGCCAAAAAACTCAATCCATAATTTTAAGCTTTAAAAAAAAAAAGTTGTTATTTTGCATTTAAAACTTATATTCTTTTGCAAATTTTATATAGTATTCTTCTTCTGACAGGTTGTGTTTTGGCCTGCTGCCTGAAATTCAGCTACCAGAGACCCCCAGATAAAGAACTCCGGCTAGCCTACCAGCTAGCTACATGACGGAAAAATTCAAATGACTAATTGGACAAAAAAAAACTTAAAAAGTAAGAAATTGCGGCTAAAGATCGAAATGAAAAAGGTACTACCTCAAAAGAAGATCCCAGTCCTCTCTTGGTCAAAGTTAAAATTAATATTGGAGATCTGTCTGAATCGTCTCTTAACAAAAAATTAGACGTTGTTGTATAGAGTAAAGGATTCTGAGGATTATCTACCCAAAAGGAATTAAAGTGCAAGAATCCCTTCAGGAAATTTTCACATTCACTAAAGTAGCGTAAAGAGTTCTAGTGATAAGCAAAGTCTGAAGAGGATTGACTCTAATTGCTAAAAGAATGCTCTCATTAGAAGAAGAAAAGACTGAAAATTTAAGGTTATCCAAGACAAAGTAAAAGCCCTCCTCCTCCCCTCCCCTCAAGAACAAACTATTTTCCATGAGGTCATCTGAGAATGCATCAAAAGTTGCATCGATAGAAGCTGCACCAGTTAAACAAAAGCAGAAGGTGATTGTTTCAGAAGATGGAGAACTTTCAGTTCAGAAAACTGAAAATAGTGATGATGAGGCACCAAAAGAAATGATTTGTGGTGGTTATAAAAACAAAGAAAGATAGCCAGAAAAAGAACTAAGGTAAGTTTTTTGTTTGGTTTCTGTCTCAACCCTTGAAAACATATTAGTATATTTTGCTGTACTGTCAAATATTGCGTTTTAGTATATCAATATTAGCTCATCAGTTTGTGGTATAGTTGTGTGGAATAACAGCTGCTATGGTGGAAGCACTGATTGTAAAGATTCCAATGCAAACTGTTCAAGAGAATCTTTCATGCTTTTTGCATATTAGGTAAATAAGATAATTTTAACTTAGGGTATCAAGTTCTATTCCTTAGGCATTTTATTCGTTTGGTTGTAGGCCATCTTAGCAAAGAGCTATAATGCCTCAGTAAATGACACTTACATTATAAATCCTTCCAAATGAACAACTAGATTTTTTTTTTTTTTTGTACGAAATCGAAAATGGCATGTGCCTTTTTTTCTGGACTTGAAAGCACAATAATTGCAAAAAATAATCCAGGACCTCAATTAGTTATTTAGTTACATTAATACTAACATACAAAAATTGAGAAAAGTTTTTTCTATAAGTGAATTTTATATGTACTCATAATTTTATCTGGATATCTGCAACAGACAGATTTCATCAAAGTTTTTTTTTATAATTTATTTTGGTTCTGAAACTGCAGTACTTTGGCAGTGAGGTTGATGTGACACTACAATTTCAACAGAAACTGTTTAATGGGAAAAAATTTCTTCTAGAAATTTCTAAGATGTTTTAAATTGCTCCTGAAAAATTAAAGATATTTAGTGGACTTTATCATACTAAACTTTCCTATAAGTTCCCTCAGAAAAAATGTCTTGCTGCACCACTGTTCTGTACACATTAGTACGCAATTATAGTCTTTGTTCAACTAATTATTTGTAATTCAAAATAACACTGCGTATATTATCCTCTTTTTTTTTTTTTCAATTTGCCTGGTATAACCCCTATTCCATGAGGGAAAAAAAAATTATGTATAAAGTTGGATGGCTATGGGAATTGTTATATGATAATTAAATTGTTTCACATCTCGCAGCAATTTCTCATTTTAAATTGTAAATTTGCTTTTATTTAAATAAAAAAAGTGTCGATTATTTTTTTAGAAATTGTAAATAAAATTCAAATCTATTATCACTAATTATGGATATAAGAAAAAATTTATCGTACTCTAATTTTTTTCACCTAGTGGCTTGGTACAGTTCAGCGGAAACAGTGATTTCATATTTTTTTATATTAATTTTCTTTAATGTAGCAATCTGGAGCAACAAAGAGTTACAAATCTGGGTTTAATGAAGTATCATTTACCCTTTTGTGTATATGATATGATTGTTTTAAATTGTGTGTATATTTAAGTGTTTTGTTTTGTGCTGGTTTTCAATGTGCCTTACGTGAAGTTAAGCGTTTTTTGCTTTCAAGCTCTCTCATATATGGTCTGAATTCACAAATATGAAATTTAATTTTTATCATTGGCATTTTGTAATCTGTTATTTCATGGTATTTTTAATAAGCCTACATTTTTTGTAAAATTGTAATCTATCTGGAAGCCAATTTCCTGCATGCATCAACCCATTCTAAATCAATTACTTGTTACTATAGCAACAGCCACCATCCAAACTATCTGGCAGGAAGTATTATACTCATTAACATATAGATAGTTCAGATATTAGTTTTCTATGTTGATCTGTGGAATTTTTTTAAGAAGCCAAAATGAGATTTTGTATTTTAAAATAAAAAAAGATTATTAATTATCTAATGTTCAAATTTGGGACAGGAATACATCCAGAATAATATTTCACTAAATTTGGATTATATTTTTATAGTAAAATTATTTGATTTATTTTTAGTAAATGCTGAAAAGTATTATTTGAAACCATTTATTATTATACGAAACAAAGCTATGAAAGAGAACATGCCATTTTAGTTTTAAATGAAAAAATATTTTTTAAATGTGATTTTAATGGGTTTAATGACCTGTTGCAGCTTTTGGGCCATTTGAAAATTAAAATTTCACCTATAAGTACCAAAGAAATTAAAGTGTTTGGCATCAAAAATTTCAACACAACTATCTTGTATTTAATTTTCAAAAATATTCCTAACAAATCTTAAAATATTACATCTAATTTTGAGAAAAAGCCAAAAAACTCAATCCATAATTTTAAGCTTTAAAAAAAAAAAGTTGTTATTTTGCATTTAAAACTTATATTCTTTTGCAAATTTTATATAGTATTCTTCTTCTGACAGGTTGTGTTTTGGCCTGTTGCTTGAAATTCAGCTACCAGAGACACCAAGAAAAAGAACTCCGGCTAGCCTATCAGCTAAACATGACGGAAAAATTCAAAATGACTAATTGGACAAAAAAAACTTAAAAAGTAAGAAATTGCGGCTAAAGATCGAAATGAAAAAGGTACTACCTCAAAAGAAGATCCCAGTCCTCTCTTGGTCAAAGTTAAAATTAATATTGGAGATCTGTCTGAATCGTCTCTTAACAAAAAATTAGACGTTGTTTTATAGAGTAAAGGATTCTGAGGATTATCTACCCAAAAGGAATTAAAGTGCAAGAATCCCTTCAGGAAATTTTCACATTCACTAAAGTAGCGTAAAGAGTTCTAGTGATAAGCAAAGTCTGAAGAGGATTGACTCTAATTGCTAAAAGAATGCTCTCATTAGAAGAAGAAAAGACTGAAAATTTAAGGTTATCCAAGACAAAGTAAAAGCCCTCCTCCTCCCCTCCCCTCAAGAACAAACTATTTTCCATGAGGTCATCTGAGAATGCATCAAAAGTTGCATCGATAGAAGCTGCACCAGTTAAACAAAAGCAGAAGGTGATTGTTTCAGAAGATGGAGAACTTTCAGTTCAGAAAACTGAAAATAGTGATGATGAGGCACCAAAAGAAATGATTTGTGGTGGTTATAAAAACAAAGAAAGATAGCCAGAAAAAGAACTAAGGTAAGTTTTTTGTTTGGTTTCTGTCTCAACCCCTGAAAACATATTAGTATATTTTGCTGTACTGTCAAATATTGCGTTTTAGTATATCAATATTAGCTCATCAGTTTGTGGTATAGTTGTGTGGAATAACAGCTGCTATGGTGGAAGCACTGATTGTAAAGATTCCAATGCAAACTGTTCAAGAGAATCTTTCATGCTTTTTGCATATTAGGTAAATAAGATAATTTTAACTTAGGGTATCAAGTTCTATTCCTTAGGCATTTTATTCGTTTGGTTGTAGGCCATCTTAGCAAAGAGCTATAATGCCTCAGTAAATGACACTTACATTATAAATCCTTCCAAATGAACAACTAGATTTTTTTTTTTTTTGTACGAAATCGAAAATGGCATGTGCCTTTTTTTCTGGACTTGAAAGCACAATAATTGCAAAAAATAATCCAGGACCTCAATTAGTTATTTAGTTACATTAATACTAACATACAAAAATTGAGAAAAGTTTTTTCTATAAGTGAATTTTATATGTACTCATAATTTTATCTGGATATCTGCAACAGACAGATTTCATCAAAGTTTTTTTTTATAATTTATTTTGGTTCTGAAACTGCAGTACTTTGGCAGTGAGGTTGATGTGACACTACAATTTCAACAGAAACTGTTTAATGGGAAAAAATTTCTTCTAGAAATTTCTAAGATGTTTTAAATTGCTCCTGAAAAATTAAAGATATTTAGTGGACTTTATCATACTAAACTTTCCTATAAGTTCCCTCAGAAAAAATGTCTTGCTGCACCACTGTTCTGTACACATTAGTACGCAATTATAGTCTTTGTTCAACTAATTATTTGTAATTCAAAATAACACTGCGTATTTTATCCTCTTTTTTTTTTTCAATTTGCCTGGTATAACCCCTATTCCATGAGGGGAAAAAAAATTATGTATAAAGTTGGATGGCTATGGGAATTGTTATATGATAATTAAATTGTTTCACATCTCGCAGCAATTTCACATTTTAAATTGTAAATTTGCTTTTATTTAAATAAAAAAAGTGTCGATTATTTTTTTAGAAATTGTAAATAAAATTCAAATCTATTTTCACTAATTATGGATATAAGAAAAATCTTATCGTACTCTAATTTTTTTCAACTAGTGGCTTGGTACAGTTCAGCGGAAACAGTGATTTCGTACATTTTTATATTAATTTTCTTTAATGTAGCAATCTGGAGCAACAAAGAGTTACAAATCTGGGTTTAAAGAAGTATCATTTACCCTTTTGTCTATATGATATGATTGTTTTAAATTGTTTGTATATTTAAGTGTTTTGTTTTGTGCTGGTTTTTAATGCGCCTTACGTGAAGTTAAGCGTTTTTTGCTTTCAAGCTCTATCATATATGGTCTGACTTCACAAATATGAAATTTAATTTTTATCATTGGCATTTTGTAATCTGTAATTTCATTGTATTTTTAATAAGCCGACATTTTTTGTAAAATTGTAATCTATCTGGAAGCCATTTTCCTGCATGCATCAACCCATTCTAAATCAATTACTTGTTACTATAGCAACAGCCACCATCCAAACTATCTGGCAGGAAGTATTATACTCATTAACATATAGATAGTTCAGATATTAGTTTTCTATGTTGATCTGTGGAATTTTTTTAAGAAGCCAAAATGAGATTTTGTATTTTAAAATAAAAAAATATTATTAATTATCTAATGTTCAAATTTGAGACAGGAATACATCCAGAATAATATTTCACTAAATTTGGATTATATTTTTATAGTAAAATTATTTGATTTATTTTTAGTAAATGCTGAAAAGTATTATTTGAAACCATTTATTATTATACGAAACAAAGCTATGAAAGAGAACATGCCATTTTAGTTTTAAATGAAAAAATATTTTTTAAATGTGATTTTAATGGGTTTAATGACCTGTTGCAGCTTTTGGGCCATTTGAAAATTAAAATTTCACCTATAAGTACCAAAGAAATTAAAGTGTTTGGCATCAAAAATTTCAACACAACTATCTTGTATTTAATTTTCAAAAATATTCCTAACAAATCTTAAAATATTACATCTAATTTTGAGAAAAAGCCAAAAAACTCAATCCATAATTTTAAGCTTTAAAAAAAAAAAGTTGTTATTTTGCATTTAAAACTTATATTCTTTTGCAAATTTTATATAGTATTCTTCTTCTGACAGGTTGTGTTTTGGCCTGCTGCCTGAAATTCAGCTACCAGAGACCCCCAGATAAAGAACTCCGGCTAGCCTACCAGCTAGCTACATGACGGAAAAATTCAAATGACTAATTGGACAAAAAAAAACTTAAAAAGTAAGAAATTGCGGCTAAAGATCGAAATGAAAAAGGTACTACCTCAAAAGAAGATCCCAGTCCTCTCTTGGTCAAAGTTAAAATTAATATTGGAGATCTGTCTGAATCGTCTCTTAACAAAAAATTAGACGTTGTTGTATAGAGTAAAGGATTCTGAGGATTATCTACCCAAAAGGAATTAAAGTGCAAGAATCCCTTCAGGAAATTTTCACATTCACTAAAGTAGCGTAAAGAGTTCTAGTGATAAGCAAAGTCTGAAGAGGATTGACTCTAATTGCTAAAAGAATGCTCTCATTAGAAGAAGAAAAGACTGAAAATTTAAGGTTATCCAAGACAAAGTAAAAGCCCTCCTCCTCCCCTCCCCTCAAGAACAAACTATTTTCCATGAGGTCATCTGAGAATGCATCAAAAGTTGCATCGATAGAAGCTGCACCAGTTAAACAAAAGCAGAAGGTGATTGTTTCAGAAGATGGAGAACTTTCAGTTCAGAAAACTGAAAATAGTGATGATGAGGCACCAAAAGAAATGATTTGTGGTGGTTATAAAAACAAAGAAAGATAGCCAGAAAAAGAACTAAGGTAAGTTTTTTGTTTGGTTTCTGTCTCAACCCTTGAAAACATATTAGTATATTTTGCTGTACTGTCAAATATTGCGTTTTAGTATATCAATATTAGCTCATCAGTTTGTGGTATAGTTGTGTGGAATAACAGCTGCTATGGTGGAAGCACTGATTGTAAAGATTCCAATGCAAACTGTTCAAGAGAATCTTTCATGCTTTTTGCATATTAGGTAAATAAGATAATTTTAACTTAGGGTATCAAGTTCTATTCCTTAGGCATTTTATTCGTTTGGTTGTAGGCCATCTTAGCAAAGAGCTATAATGCCTCAGTAAATGACACTTACATTATAAATCCTTCCAAATGAACAACTAGATTTTTTTTTTTTGTTGTACGAAATCGAAAATGGCATGTGCCTTTTTTTCTGGACTTGAAAGCACAATAATTGCAAAAAATAATCCAGGACCTCAATTAGTTATTTAGTTACATTAATACTAACATACAAAAATTGAGAAAAGTTTTTTCTATAAGTGAATTTTATATGTACTCATAATTTTATCTGGATATCTGCAACAGACAGATTTCATCAAAGTTTTTTTTTATAATTTATTTTGGTTCTGAAACTGCAGTACTTTGGCAGTGAGGTTGATGTGACACTACAATTTCAACAGAAACTGTTTAATGGGAAAAAATTTCTTCTAGAAATTTCTAAGATGTTTTAAATTGCTCCTGAAAAATTAAAGATATTTAGTGGACTTTATCATACTAAACTTTCCTATAAGTTCCCTCAGAAAAAATGTCTTGCTGCACCACTGTTCTGTACACATTAGTACGCAATTATAGTCTTTGTTCAACTAATTATTTGTAATTCAAAATAACACTGCGTATATTATCCTCTTTTTTTTCAATTTGCCTGGTATAACCCCTATTCCATGAGGGAAAAAAAAATTATGTATAAAGTTGGATGGCTATGGGAATTGTTATATGATAATTAAATTGTTTCACATCTCGCAGCAATTTCTCATTTTAAATTGTAAATTTGCTTTTATTTAAATAAAAAAAGTGTCGATTATTTTTTTAGAAATTGTAAATAAAATTCAAATCTATTATCACTAATTATGGATATAAGAAAAAATTTATCGTACTCTAATTTTTTTCACCTAGTGGCTTGGTACAGTTCAGCGGAAACAGTGATTTCATATTTTTTTATATTAATTTTCTTTAATGTAGCAATCTGGAGCAACAAAGAGTTACAAATCTGGGTTTAATGAAGTATCATTTACCCTTTTGTGTATATGATATGATTGTTTTAAATTGTGTGTATATTTAAGTGTTTTGTTTTGTGCTGGTTTTCAATGTGCCTTACGTGAAGTTAAGCGTTTTTTGCTTTCAAGCTCTCTCATATATGGTCTGAATTCACAAATATGAAATTTAATTTTTATCATTGGCATTTTGTAATCTGTTATTTCATGGTATTTTTAATAAGCCTACATTTTTTGTAAAATTGTAATCTATCTGGAAGCCAATTTCCTGCATGCATCAACCCATTCTAAATCAATTACTTGTTACTATAGCAACAGCCACCATCCAAACTATCTGGCAGGAAGTATTATACTCATTAACATATAGATAGTTCAGATATTAGTTTTCTATGTTGATCTGTGGAATTTTTTTAAGAAGCCAAAATGAGATTTTGTATTTTAAAATAAAAAAAGATTATTAATTATCTAATGTTCAAATTTGGGACAGGAATACATCCAGAATAATATTTCACTAAATTTGGATTATATTTTTATAGTAAAATTATTTGATTTATTTTTAGTAAATGCTGAAAAGTATTATTTGAAACCATTTATTATTATACGAAACAAAGCTATGAAAGAGAACATGCCATTTTAGTTTTAAATGAAAAAATATTTTTTAAATGTGATTTTAATGGGTTTAATGACCTGTTGCAGCTTTTGGGCCATTTGAAAATTAAAATTTCACCTATAAGTACCAAAGAAATTAAAGTGTTTGGCATCAAAAATTTCAACATAACTATCTTGTATTTAATTTTCAAAAATATTCCTAACAAATCTTAAAATATTACATCTAATTTTGAGAAAAAGCCAAAAAACTCAATCCATAATTTTAAGCTTTAAAAAAAAAAAGTTGTTATTTTGCATTTAAAACTTATATTCTTTTGCAAATTTTATATAGTATTCTTCTTCTGACAGGTTGTGTTTTGGCCTGTTGCTTGAAATTCAGCTACCAGAGACACCAAGAAAAAGAACTCCGGCTAGCCTATCAGCTAAACATGACGGAAAAATTCAAAATGACTAATTGGACAAAAAAAACTTAAAAAGTAAGAAATTGCGGCTAAAGATCGAAATGAAAAAGGTACTACCTCAAAAGAAGATCCCAGTCCTCTCTTGGTCAAAGTTAAAATTAATATTGGAGATCTGTCTGAATCGTCTCTTAACAAAAAATTAGACGTTGTTGTATAGAGTAAAGGATTCTGAGGATTATCTACCCAAAAGGAATTAAAGTGCAAGAATCCCTTCAGGAAATTTTCACATTCACTAAAGTAGCGTAAAGAGTTCTAGTGATAAGCAAAGTCTGAAGAGGATTGACTCTAATTGCTAAAAGAATGCTCTCATTAGAAGAAGAAAAGACTGAAAATTTAAGGTTATCCAAGACAAAGTAAAAGCCCTCCTCCTCCCCTCCCCTCCCCTCAAGAACAAACTATTTTCCATGAGGTCATCTGAGAATGCACCAAAAGTTGCATCGATAGAAGCTGCACCAGTTAAACAAAAGCAGAAGGTGATTGTTTCAGAAGATGGAGAACTTTCAGTTCAGTAAACTGAAAATAGTGATGATGAGGCACCAAAAGAAATGATTTGTGGTGGTTATAAGAACAAAGAAAGATAGCCAGAAAAAGAACTAAGGTAAGTTTTTTGTTTGGTTTTTGTCTCAACCCTTGAAAACATAAAAGTGTTTAATATTTCTGAACTGTTTTCAAGGCCTTGAAAGTGCTTGAAAATCCTTAGAGGTGCTTAAAAATCTTTGAAAATGCTTAGAGGTCCTTAAAAGTCCTTAATTTTGACACTTGTTGTTCAACTGCAAAATTTATAAAAATATAACTCGTACTTGCTATTCCCTCCTGACCGCCACTTATCTGCACCGTACAGGAGTTTTTCGACATATTTGTATTACGCATCCACCAACTTGTAACTTTTTTGGTAGAGTATACTTTATTAAAAATTTAAATACAGACATGATGCATGAAAACAAATTTTCATAGATCCTTAAAAACATTGATTAGGTCCTTAAAAGTCATTGATTTTCATTCTGTGATTTGAGTGGGAACCCTGATTTAAAACTTATATTCTTTTGCAAATTTTTTATAGTATTCTTCTTCTGACAGGTTGTGCTTTGGCCTGTTGCCTGAAATTCAGCTACCAGAGACCCCCAGAAAAAGAACTCCGGCTAGCCTACCAGCTAAACATGATCGAAAAATTCAAATAGACAAATTGGACACACAAAAAAACCTTAAAAAGTAAAAATGTGTGGCTAAAGTTTGAAAAGATACTATCTCAAAAGAAGGTCTCAGTCTTCTCTTGGTCAAAGTTCTGAGGATTATCTACCCAAAAGGAATTAAAGTGCAAGAATCCCTTCAAGAAATTATCACTTTCACTAAAGTAGCATAAAGAGTTCTAGTGATAAACCAAAGTCCAAAGAAGGATTTGGAGAAATCCGGTTGGTGCAATCTTAGAATGCACAATAGAAAAGGAATTCCAAAAAGCGAGAAGAAAGCAAGATTAAAGACACATAAGTTTGAGATCTGAAGAGGATCGACTCTAATTGTTAAAAGAAAGCAGTTCTAAGAAGTAAAAAGGTCTTAGTGAGAATGAATCTCCTCCCCTCCTAAAAAATAAATTGGGAAACACTAAAAATTCTAGCTAGTCTAACACAGCAAATTTTGGAGACAACATATTTGTAACAATGCTGGTTATAAAAATGAATATCTTTCAAGGTTTACAAAAAATCCTAAAAGAACAAAAAAATGTATACAACAGTTCTGAAAAAGAGCATGTGTCTTATAATGCAACTAACTAGCGCTTATGGAGCATCTGACACATCAAAGATTCCAGTAAGTGAGTTGCAAGACAAGCCACAAAGAATGTGAACAAAAGAGCATTTCTAAAGGCAGATTCCTCACCAGAAAAATAATGTGAAACTAACTCCTTCTGAAAAATTTTGTAAATGACAAAACAGACACTAAATCACCAGAATCTGATGCTGGAACAGAACCTAAAGACTCTGAGAATAAGGCTCCTAAGGATAAATTAGACTAAGAGATAAATTAGAGTTTTGAAAACGAACTTAAATTCAAAAAAACAAAGAGAAAATATGTTTGGAAAAAAAATGACGGTTCTGACGACAAGCAAAAAAGAATATTAGAAGAAAAAAAATCCCAAAAAGACAATAGAGGAAAGCAAGATCGAAGACACAGTAGTTCAAGATCTTATATAGAATTCTTCTTCTGACAGGTTGTGCTTTGGTTTGTTGCCTAAAATTCAGCTACCAGAGACCCCCAGAAAAAGAACTCGGGCTAGCCTACCAGCAAAACCTGCTAAACACTTTAAAATTACAATTTGCACAAAAAAAAGGACCTTAAAAAGTAAAAAATTGCGATTGAAGATCGAAATGATAAACGTTCTACTTCAAAAAAAGATCTCAGTCCTCTTTTGGTCAAAGTTAAAATTAATTTTGGAGATCTGCCTAAATCGTCTCTGAACAAAAAATAAGACGTTGTTGCATAGAGTAAGGGATTCTGAGGATTACCTATCCAAAAGGAATTAAAGTGCAAGAATCCCTTCAAGAAATTTTTACATTCACTAAAGTAGCATGAAGAGTTCTAGTGATAAGCAAAGTCTGAAGAGGATTGACTCTAATTGCTAAAAGAATGCTCTCATTAGAAGAAGAAAAGAATGAAAATTTAAGGTTATCCAAGACAAACACAAAGTAAAAGCCCTCCTCCTCCCCTCCCCTCAGGAACAAACTACTTCCCACGAGGTCATCTGAGAATGCACCAAAAGTTGCATCAATAGAAGCTGCACCAGTTAAACAAAAGCAGAAGGTGATTGTTTCAGAAGATGGAGAACTTTCAGTTCAGAAAACTGAAAATAGTGATGATGAGGCACCAAAAGAAATGATTTGTGGTGGTTATAAAAACAAAGAAAGATAACCAGAAAAAGAACTAAGGTAAGTTTTTTGTTTGGTTTTTGTCTCAACTCTTGAAAACATATTAGTATATTTTGCTGTACTGTCAAATATTGCGTTCTAGTATATCAATATTAGCTCATCAGTTTGTGGTATAGTTGTGTGGAATAACAGCTGCTATGGTGGAAGCACTGATTGTAAAGATTCCAATGCAAACTGTTCAAGAGAATCTTTCATGCTTTTTGCATATTAGCGATATAAGATAATTTGAACTTAGGTATCAAGTTCTATTCCTTAGGCATTTTATTCGTTTGGTTGTAGGCCATCTTAGCAAAGATCTATAATGCCTCAGTAAATGACATTTACATAATAAATCCTTCCAAATGAACAACTAGATTTTTTTTTTTTTTTTGTACGAAATCGAAAATGGCATGTGCCTTTTTTTCTGGACTTGAAAGCACAATAATTGCAAAAAATAATCCAGGACCTCAATTAGTTATTTAGTTACATTAATACTAACATACAAAAATTGAGAAAGGTTTTTTCTATAAGTGAATTTTATATGTACTCATAATTTTATCTGGATATCTGCAACATATAGATTTCATCAAAGTTTTTTTTTATAATTTATTTTGGTTCTGAAACTGCAGTACTTTGGCTGCGAGGTTATGTGACACTGCAATTTCAACAGAAACTGTTTAATGGGAAAAAATTACTTCTAGAAATTTCTAAGATGTTTTAAATTGCTCCTGAAAAATTAAAGATTTTTAGTGGACTTTATCATACTAAACTTTCCTATAAGTTCCCGCAGAAAAAATGTCTTGCTGCACCACTGTTCTGTACACATTAGTACGCAATTATAGTCTTTGTTCAACTAATTATTTGTAATTAAAAATAACACTGCGTATATTATCCTCTTTTTTTTTCAATTTGCCTGGTATAACCCCTATTCCATGAGAGAAAAAAAAATTATGTATAAAGTTGGATGGCTATGGGAATTGTTATATGATAATTAAATTGTTTCACATCTCGCAGCAATTTCACATTTTAAATTGTAAATTTGCTTTTATTTAAATAAAAAAATGTCGATTATTTTTTTAGAAATTGTAAATAAAATTCAAATCTATTTTCACTAATTATGGATATAAGAAAAAATTTATCATATATTTTTTTCAACTAGTGACTTGGTACAGTTCAGCGGAAACAGTGATTTCATACTTTTTTATATTAATTTTCTTTAATGTAGCAATCTGGAGCAATAAAGAGTTACAAATCTGGGTTTAATGAAGTATCATTTACCCTTTTGTCTATATGATATGATTGTTTTAAATTGTTTGTATATTTAAGTATTTTGTTTTGTGCTGGTTTTTAATGCTCCTTACGTGAAGTTAAGCGTTTTTTGCTTTCAAGCTCTATCATATATGGTCTGACTTCACAAATATGAAATTTAATTTTTATCATTGGCATTTTGTAATCTGTTATTTTATGGTATTTTTAATAAGCCTACATTTTTTGTAAAATTGTAATCTATCTGGAAGCCAATTTCCTGCATGCATCAACCCATTCTAAATCAATTACTTGTTACTATAGCAACAGCCACCATCCAAACTATCTGGCAGGAAGTATTATACTCATTAACATATAGATAGTTCAGATATTAGTTTTTTATGTTGATCTGTGGAATTTTTTTAAGAAGCCAAAATGAGATTTTGTATTTTAAAATAAAAATAGATTATTAATTATCTAATGTTCAAATTTGGTACAGGAATACATCCAGAATAATATTTCACTAAATTTGGATTATATTTTTATAGTAAAATTATTTGATTTATTTTTAGAAAATGCTGAAAAGTATTATTTGAAACCATTTATTATTATACGAAACAAAGCTATGAAAGAGAACATGCCATTTTAGGTTTAAATGAAAAAATATTTTTAAAATATGATTTAATGGGTTTAATGTGCTGGTGACAGCTTTTTGGCCATTTGAAAATTAAAATTTCACCTGTAAGTACCAAAGAAATTAAAATGTTTTGGGAGCAAAAATTTCAACAAACTATCTTGTATTTAATTTTCAAAAATATTCCTAACAAATCTTAAAATATTACATCTAATTTTGAGAAAAAGCCAAAAACTCAATCCATAATTCTAAGCTTAAAAAAAAAAAAGTTGTTATTTTACATTTAAAACTTATATTCTTTTGCAAATTTTATATAGTATTCTTCTTCTGACAGGTTGTGTTTTGGCCTGTTGCTTGAAATTCAGCTACCAGAGACACCAAGAAAAAGAACTCCGGCTAGCCTATCAGCTAAACATGACGGAAAAATTCAAAATGACTAATTGGACAAAAAAAACTTAAAAAGTAAGAAATTGCGGCTAAAGATCGAAATGAAAAAGGTACTACCTCAAAAGAAGATCCCAGTCCTCTCTTGGTCAAAGTTAAAATTAATATTGGAGATCTGTCTGAATCGTCTCTTAACAAAAAATTAGACGTTGTTGTATAGAGTAAAGGATTCTGAGGATTATCTACCCAAAAGGAATTAAAGTGCAAGAATCCCTTCAGGAAATTTTCACATTCACTAAAGTAGCGTAAAGAGTTCTAGTGATAAGCAAAGTCTGAAGAGGATTGACTCTAATTGCTAAAAGAATGCTCTCATTAGAAGAAGAAAAGACTGAAAATTTAAGGTTATCCAAGACAAAGTAAAAGCCCTCCTCCTCCCCTCCCCTCAAGAACAAACTATTTTCCATGAGGTCATCTGAGAATGCATCAAAAGTTGCATCGATAGAAGCTGCACCAGTTAAACAAAAGCAGAAGGTGATTGTTTCAGAAGATGGAGAACTTTCAGTTCAGAAAACTGAAAATAGTGATGATGAGGCACCAAAAGAAATGATTTGTGGTGGTTATAAAAACAAAGAAAGATAGCCAGAAAAAGAACTAAGGTAAGTTTTTTGTTTGGTTTCTGTCTCAACCCCTGAAAACATATTAGTATATTTTGCTGTACTGTCAAATATTGCGTTTTAGTATATCAATATTAGCTCATCAGTTTGTGGTATAGTTGTGTGGAATAACAGCTGCTATGGTGGAAGCACTGATTGTAAAGATTCCAATGCAAACTGTTCAAGAGAATCTTTCATGCTTTTTGCATATTAGGTAAATAAGATAATTTTAACTTAGGGTATCAAGTTCTATTCCTTAGGCATTTTATTTGTTTGGTTGTAGGCCATCTTAGCAAAGAGCTATAATGCCTCAGTAAATGACACTTACATTATAAATCCTTCCAAATGAACAACTAGATTTTTTTTTTTTTGTTGTTGTACGAAATCGAAAATGGCATGTGCCTTTTTTTCTGGACTTGAAAGCACAATAATTGCAAAAAATAATCCAGGACCTCAATTAGTTATTTAGTTACATTAATACTAACATACAAAAATTGAGAAAAGTTTTTTCTATAAGTGAATTTTATATGTACTCATAATTTTATCTGGATATCTGCAACAGACAGATTTCATCAAAGTTTTTTTTTATAATTTATTTTGGTTCTGAAACTGCAGTACTTTGGCAGGGAGGTTGATGTGACACTACAATTTCAACAGAAACTGTTTAATGGGAAAAAATTACTTCTAGAAATTTCTAAGATGTTTTAAATTGCTCCTGAAAAATTAAAGATATTTAGTGGACTTTATCATACTAAACTTTCCTATAAGTTCCCTCAGAAAAAATGTCTTGCTGCACCACTGTTCTGTACACATTAGTACGCAATTATAGTCTTTGTTCAACTAATTATTTGTAATTCAAAATAACACTGCGTATATTATCCTCTTTTTTTTTTTTCAATTTGCCTGGTATAACCCCTATTCCATGAGGGAAAAAAAAATTATGTATAAAGTTGGATGGCTATGGGAATTGTTATATGATAATTAAATTGTTTCACATCTCGCAGCAATTTCACATTTTAAATTGTAAATTTGCTTTTATTTAAATAAAAAAAGTGTCGATTATTTTTTTAGAAATTGTAAATAAAATTCAAATCTATTTTCACTAATTATGGATATAAGAAAAAATTTATCGTACTCTAATTTTTTTCAACTAGTGGCTTGGTACAGTTCAGCGGAAACAGTGATTTCGTACATTTTTATATTAATTTTCTTTAATGTAGCAATCTGGAGCAACAAAGAGTTACAAATCTGGGTTTAAAGAAGTATCATTTACCCTTTTGTCTATATGATATGATTGTTTTAAATTGTTTGTATATTTAAGTGTTTTGTTTTGTGCTGGTTTTTAATGCGCCTTACGTGAAGTTAAGCGTTTTTTGCTTTCAAGCTCTATCATATATGGTCTGACTTCACAAATATGAAATTTAATTTTTATCATTGGCATTTTGTAATCTGTAATTTCATTGTATTTTTAATAAGCCGACATTTTTTGTAAAATTGTAATCTATCTGGAAGCCATTTTCCTGCATGCATCAACCCATTCTAAATCAATTACTTGTTACTATAGCAACAGCCACCATCCAAACTATCTGGCAGGAAGTATTATACTCATTAACATATAGATAGTTCAGATATTAGTTTTCTATGTTGATCTGTGGAATTTTTTTAAGAAGCCAAAATGAGATTTTGTATTTTAAAATAAAAAAAGATTATTAATTATCTAATGTTCAAATTTGAGACAGGAATACATCCAGAATAATATTTCACTAAATTTGGATTATATTTTTATAGTAAAATTATTTGATTTATTTTTAGTAAATGCTGAAAAGTATTATTTGAAACCATTTATTATTATACGAAACAAAGCTATGAAAGAGAACATGCCATTTTAGTTTTAAATGAAAAAATATTTTTTAAATGTGATTTTAATGGGTTTAATGACCTGTTGCAGCTTTTGGGCCATTTGAAAATTAAAATTTCACCTATAAGTACCAAAGAAATTAAAGTGTTTGGCATCAAAAATTTCAACACAACTATCTTGTATTTAATTTTCAAAAATATTCCTAACAAATCTTAAAATATTACATCTAATTTTGAGAAAAAGCCAAAAAACTCAATCCATAATTTTAAGCTTTAAAAAAAAAAAGTTGTTATTTTGCATTTAAAACTTATATTCTTTTGCAAATTTTATATAGTATTCTTCTTCTGACAGGTTGTGTTTTGGCCTGCTGCCTGAAATTCAGCTACCAGAGACCCCCAGATAAAGAACTCCGGCTAGCCTACCAGCTAGCTACATGACGGAAAAATTCAAATGACTAATTGGACAAAAAAAAACTTAAAAAGTAAGAAATTGCGGCTAAAGATCGAAATGAAAAAGGTACTACCTCAAAAGAAGATCCCAGTCCTCTCTTGGTCAAAGTTAAAATTAATATTGGAGATCTGTCTGAATCGTCTCTTAACAAAAAATTAGACGTTGTTGTATAGAGTAAAGGATTCTGAGGATTATCTACCCAAAAGGAATTAAAGTGCAAGAATCCCTTCAGGAAATTTTCACATTCACTAAAGTAGCGTAAAGAGTTCTAGTGATAAGCAAAGTCTGAAGAGGATTGACTCTAATTGCTAAAAGAATGCTCTCATTAGAAGAAGAAAAGACTGAAAATTTAAGGTTATCCAAGACAAAGTAAAAGCCCTCCTCCTCCCCTCCCCTCAAGAACAAACTATTTTCCATGAGGTCATCTGAGAATGCATCAAAAGTTGCATCGATAGAAGCTGCACCAGTTAAACAAAAGCAGAAGGTGATTGTTTCAGAAGATGGAGAACTTTCAGTTCAGAAAACTGAAAATAGTGATGATGAGGCACCAAAAGAAATGATTTGTGGTGGTTATAAAAACAAAGAAAGATAGCCAGAAAAAGAACTAAGGTAAGTTTTTTGTTTGGTTTCTGTCTCAACCCTTGAAAACATATTAGTATATTTTGCTGTACTGTCAAATATTGCGTTTTAGTATATCAATATTAGCTCATCAGTTTGTGGTATAGTTGTGTGGAATAACAGCTGCTATGGTGGAAGCACTGATTGTAAAGATTCCAATGCAAACTGTTCAAGAGAATCTTTCATGCTTTTTGCATATTAGGTAAATAAGATAATTTTAACTTAGGGTATCAAGTTCTATTCCTTAGGCATTTTATTCGTTTGGTTGTAGGCCATCTTAGCAAAGAGCTATAATGCCTCAGTAAATGACACTTACATTATAAATCCTTCCAAATGAACAACTAGATTTTTTTTTTTTTTTTGTTGTACGAAATCGAAAATGGCATGTGCCTTTTTTTCTGGACTTGAAAGCACAATAATTGCAAAAAATAATCCAGGACCTCAATTAGTTATTTAGTTACATTAATACTAACATACAAAAATTGAGAAAAGTTTTTTCTATAAGTGAATTTTATATGTACTCATAATTTTATCTGGATATCTGCAACAGACAGATTTCATCAAAGTTTTTTTTTATAATTTATTTTGGTTCTGAAACTGCAGTACTTTGGCAGTGAGGTTGATGTGACACTACAATTTCAACAGAAACTGTTTAATGGGAAAAAATTTCTTCTAGAAATTTCTAAGATTTTTAAATTGCTCCTGAAAAATTAAAGATATTTAGTGGACTTTATCATACTAAACTTTCCTATAAGTTCCCTCAGAAAAAATGTCTTGCTGCACCACTGTTCTGTACACATTAGTACGCAATTATAGTCTTTGTTCAACTAATTATTTGTAATTCAAAATAACACTGCGTATATTATCCTCTTTTTTTTTTTCAATTTGCCTGGTATAACCCCTATTCCATGAGGGGAAAAAAAATTATGTATAAAGTTGGATGGCTATGGGAATTGTTATATGATAATTAAATTGTTTCACATCTCGCAGCAATTTCACATTTTAAATTGTAAATTTGCTTTTATTTAAATAAAAAAATGTCGATTATTTTTTTAGAA
Source organism: Linyphia triangularis (assembly GCA_963978545.1). Taxonomy (NCBI): domain Eukaryota; kingdom Metazoa; phylum Arthropoda; class Arachnida; order Araneae; family Linyphiidae; genus Linyphia; species Linyphia triangularis. The sequence continues at coordinate 13,293,819 of OZ021727.1, forward strand.
ATTGTAAATAAAATTCAAATCTATTTTCACTAATTATGGATATAAGAAAAAATTTATCATATATTTTTTTCAACTAGTGGCTCGGTACAGTTCAGCGGAAACAGTGATTTCGTACATTTTTATATTAATTTTCTTTAATGTAGCAATCTGGAGCAACAAAGAGTTACAAATCTGGGTTTAAAGAAGTATCATTTACCCTTTTGTCTATATGATATGATTGTTTTAAATTGTTTGTATATTTAAGTGTTTTGTTTTGTGCTGGTTTTTAATGCGCCTTACGTGAAGTTAAGCGTTTTTTGCTTTCAAGCTCTATCATATATGGTCTGACTTCACAAATATGAAATTTAATTTTTATCATTGGCATTTTGTAATCTGTAATTTCATTGTATTTTTAATAAGCCGACATTTTTTGTAAAATTGTAATCTATCTGGAAGCCATTTTCCTGCATGCATCAACCCATTCTAAATCAATTACTTGTTACTATAGCAACAGCCACCATCCAAACTATCTGGCAGGAAGTATTATACTCATTAACATATAGATAGTTCAGATATTAGTTTTCTATGTTGATCTGTGGAATTTTTTTAAGAAGCCAAAATGAGATTTTGTATTTTAAAATAAAAAAATATTATTAATTATCTAATGTTCAAATTTGAGACAGGAATACATCCAGAATAATATTTCACTAAATTTGGATTATATTTTTATAGTAAAATTATTTGATTTATTTTTAGTAAATGCTGAAAAGTATTATTTGAAACCATTTATTATTATACGAAACAAAGCTATGAAAGAGAACATGCCATTTTAGTTTTAAATGAAAAAATATTTTTTAAATGTGATTTTAATGGGTTTAATGACCTGTTGCAGCTTTTGGGCCATTTGAAAATTAAAATTTCACCTATAAGTACCAAAGAAATTAAAGTGTTTGGCATCAAAAATTTCAACACAACTATCTTGTATTTAATTTTCAAAAATATTCCTAACAAATCTTAAAATATTACATCTAATTTTGAGAAAAAGCCAAAAAACTCAATCCATAATTTTAAGCTTTAAAAAAAAAAAGTTGTTATTTTGCATTTAAAACTTATATTCTTTTGCAAATTTTATATAGTATTCTTCTTCTGACAGGTTGTGTTTTGGCCTGCTGCCTGAAATTCAGCTACCAGAGACCCCCAGATAAAGAACTCCGGCTAGCCTACCAGCTAGCTACATGACGGAAAAATTCAAATGACTAATTGGACAAAATAAAACTTAAAAAGTAAGAAATTGCGGCTAAAGATCGAAATGAAAAAGGTACTACCTCAAAAGAAGATCCCAGTCCTCTCTTGGTCAAAGTTAAAATTAATATTGGAGATCTGTCTGAATCGTCTCTTAACAAAAAATTAGACGTTGTTGTATAGAGTAAAGGATTCTGAGGATTATCTACCCAAAAGGAATTAAAGTGCAAGAATCCCTTCAGGAAATTTTCACATTCACTAAAGTAGCGTAAAGAGTTCTAGTGATAAGCAAAGTCTGAAGAGGATTGACTCTAATTGCTAAAAGAATGCTCTCATTAGAAGAAGAAAAGACTGAAAATTTAAGGTTATCCAAGACAAAGTAAAAGCCCTCCTCCTCCCCTCCCCTCAAGAACAAACTATTTTCCATGAGGTCATCTGAGAATGCATCAAAAGTTGCATCGATAGAAGCTGCACCAGTTAAACAAAAGCAGAAGGTGATTGTTTCAGAAGATGGAGAACTTTCAGTTCAGAAAACTGAAAATAGTGATGATGAGGCACCAAAAGAAATGATTTGTGGTGGTTATAAAAACAAAGAAAGATAACCAGAAAAAGAACTAAGGTAAGTTTTTTGTTTGGTTTTTGTCTCAACTCTTGAAAACATATTAGTATATTTTGCTGTACTGTCAAATATTGCGTTCTAGTATATCAATATTAGCTCATCAGTTTGTGGTATAGTTGTGTGGAATAACAGCTGCTATGGTGGAAGCACTGATTGTAAAGATTCCAATGCAAACTGTTCAAGAGAATCTTTCATGCTTTTTGCATATTAGCGATATAAGATAATTTGAACTTAGGTATCAAGTTCTATTCCTTAGGCATTTTATTCGTTTGGTTGTAGGCCATCTTAGCAAAGATCTATAATGCCTCAGTAAATGACATTTACATAATAAATCCTTCCAAATGAACAACTAGATTTTTTTTTTTTTTTTGTACGAAATCGAAAATGGCATGTGCCTTTTTTTCTGGACTTGAAAGCACAATAATTGCAAAAAATAATCCAGGACCTCAATTAGTTATTTAGTTACATTAATACTAACATACAAAAATTGAGAAAGGTTTTTTCTATAAGTGAATTTTATATGTACTCATAATTTTATCTGGATATCTGCAACATATAGATTTCATCAAAGTTTTTTTTTATAATTTATTTTGGTTCTGAAACTGCAGTACTTTGGCTGCGAGGTTATGTGACACTGCAATTTCAACAGAAACTGTTTAATGGGAAAAAATTACTTCTAGAAATTTCTAAGATGTTTTAAATTGCTCCTGAAAAATTAAAGATTTTTAGTGGACTTTATCATACTAAACTTTCCTATAAGTTCCCGCAGAAAAAATGTCTTGCTGCACCACTGTTCTGTACACATTAGTACGCAATTATAGTCTTTGTTCAACTAATTATTTGTAATTAAAAATAACACTGCGTATATTATCCTCTTTTTTTTCAATTTGCCTGGTATAACCCCTATTCCATGAGAGAAAAAAAAATTATGTATAAAGTTGGATGGCTATGGGAATTGTTATATGATAATTAAATTGTTTCACATCTCGCAGCAATTTCACATTTTAAATTGTAAATTTGCTTTTATTTAAATAAAAAAATGTCGATTATTTTTTTAGAAATTGTAAATAAAATTCAAATCTATTTTCACTAATTATGGATATAAGAAAAAATTTATCATATATTTTTTTCAACTAGTGGCTTGGTACAGTTCAGCGGAAACAGTGATTTCATACTTTTTTATATTAATTTTCTTTAATGTAGCAATCCGGAGCAACAAAGAGTTACAAATCTGGGTTTAATGAAGTATCATTTACCCTTTTGTCTATATGATATGATTGTTTTAAATTGTTTGTATATTTAAGTGTTTTGTTTTGTGCTGGTTTTCAATGTGCCTTACGTGAAGTTAAGCTTTTTTTGCTTTCAAGCTGTATCATATATGGTCTGACTTCACAAATATGAAATTTTATTTTTATCATTGGCATTTTGTAATATGTTATTTCATGGTATTTTTAATAAACCTACAGTTTTTGCAAATTTGTAATCTATCTGGAAGCCAATTTCCTGCATGCATCAACCCATTCTAAATCAATCACTTGTTACTATAGCAACAGCCACCATCCAAAATATCTGGCAGGAGGTATTATACTCATTAACATATAGATAGTTCAGATATTAGTTTACTATGTGTATCTGTGGAATTTTTTTAAGAAGCCAAAATGAGATTTTTTAATTTAAAATAAAAAAAAAAGAATATTAATCATCTAATGTTCAAATTTGGGACAGGAATACATCCAGAATAATATTTCACTAAATTTGGATTATATTTTTATAGTAAAATTATTTGATTTATTTTTAGTAAATGCTGAAAAGTATTATTTGAAACCATTTATTATTATACGAAACAAAGCTATGAAAGAGAACATGCCATTTTAGGTTTAAATGAAAAAATATTTTTAAAATGTGATTTTAATGGGTTTAATGTGCTGGTGACAGCTTTTTGGCCATTTGAAAATTAAAATTTCACCTGTAAGTACCAAAGAAATTAAAGTGTTTTGGGAGCAAAAATTTCAACAAACTATCTTGTATTTAATTTTCAAAAATATTCCTAACAAATCTTCAAATATTACATCTAATTTTGAGAAAAAGCCAAAAACTCAATCGATAATTTTAAGCTTAAAAAAAAAAAAAAGTTGTTATTTTACATTTAAAACTTATATTCTTTTGCAAATTTTATATAGTATTCTTCTTCTGACAAGTTGTGTTTTAGCCTGTTTCTTGAAATTCAGCTACCAGAGACACCCAGAAAAAGAACTCCGGCTAGCCTATCAGCTAAACATGACGGAAAAATTCAAAATGACTAATTGGACAAAAAAAAAACTTAAAAAGTAAGAAATTGCGGCTAAAGATCGAAATGAAGAAGGTACTACCTCAAAAGAAGATCCCAGTCCTCTCTTGGTCAAAGTTAAAATTAATATTGGAGATCTGTCTGAATCGTCTCTTAACAAAAAATTAGACGTTGTTGTATAGAGTAAAGGATTCTGAGGATTATCTACCCAAAAGGAATCAAAGTGCAAGAATCCCTTCAGGAAATTTTCATATTCACTAAAGTAGCATAAAGAGTTCTAGTGATAAGCAAAGTCTGAAGAGGATTGACTCTAATTGCTAAAAGAATGCTCTCATTAGAAGAAGAAAAGACTGAAAATTTAAGGTTATCCAAGACAAAGTAAAAGCCCTCCTCCTCCCCTCCCCTCAAGAACAAACTATTTTCCATGAGGTCATCTGAGAATGCACCAAAAGTTGCATCGATAGAAGCTGCACCAGTTAAACAAAAGCAGAAGGTGATTGTTTCAGAAGATGGAGAACTTTCAGTTCAGTGATTTGTTGTGGTTATAAGAACAAAGAAAGATAGCCAGAAAAAGAACTAAGGTAAGTTTTTGGTTTGGTTTCTGTCTCAACCCTTGAAAACATATTAGTATATTTTGCTGTACTGTCAAATATTGTGTTCTAGTGTTTCAATATTAGCTCATTAGTTTGTTGTATAGTTGTGTGGAATAACAGCTGCTATGGTGGAAGCACTGATTGTAAAGATTCCAATGCAAACTGTTCAAGAGAATCTTTCATGCTTTTTGCATATTAGGGAAATAAGATAATTTGAACTTAGGTATCAAGTTCTATTCCTTAGGCATTTTATTCGTTTGGTTGTAGGCCATCTTAGCAAAGAGCTATAATGCCTCAGTAAATGACACTTACATTATAAATCCTTCCAAATGAACAACTAGATTTTTTTTTTTTTGTTGTTGTACGAAATCGAAAATGGCATGTGCCTTTTTTTCTGGACTTGAAAGCACAATAATTGCAAAAAATAATCCAGGACCTCAATTAGTTATTTAGTTACATTAATACTAACATACAAAAATTGAGAAAGGTTTTTTCTATAAGTGAATTTTATATGTACTCATAATTTTATCTGGATATCTGCAACAGACAGATTTCATCAAAGTTTTTTTTTTATAATTTATTTTGGTTCTGAAACTGCAGTACTTTGGCAGTGAGGTTGATGTGACACTACAATTTCAACAGAAACTGTTTAATGGGAAAAATTTCTTCTAGAAATTTCTAAGATGTTTTAAATTGCTCCTGAAAAATTAAAGATTTTTAGTGGACTTTATCATACTAAACTTTCCTATAAGTTCCCTCAGAAAAAATGTCTTGCTGCACCACTGTTCTGTACACATTAGTACGCAATTATAGTCTTTGTTCAACTAATTATTTGTAATTCAAAATAACACTGCGTATATTATCCTCTTTTTTTTCAATTTGCCTGGTATAACCCCTATTCCATGAGGGAAAAAAAAATTATGTATAAAGTTGGATGGCTATGGGAATTGTTATATGATAATTAAATTGTTTCACATCTCGCAGCAATTTCTCAATTTAAATTGTAAATTTGCTTTTATTTAAATAAAAAAAGTGTCGATTATTTTTTTAGAAATTGTAAATAAAATTCAAATCTATTATCACTAATTATGGATATAAGAAAAAATTTATCGTACTCTAATTTTTTTCAACTAGTGGCTTGGTACAGTTCAGCGGAAACAGTGATTTCATACTTTTTTATATTAATTTTCTTTAATGTAGCAATCTGGAGCAACAAAGAGTTACAAATCTGGGTTTAATGAAGTATCATTTACCCTTTTGTCTATATGATATGATTGTTTTAAATTGTGTGTATATTTAAGTGTTTTGTTTTGTGCTGGTTTTCAATGTGCCTTACGTGAAGTTAAGCGTTTTTTGCTTTCAAGCTCTCTCATATATGGTCTGAATTCACAAATATGAAATTTAATTTTTATCATTGGCATTTTGTAATCTGTTATTTCATGGTATTTTTAATAAGCCTACATTTTTTGTAAAATTGTAATCTATCTGGAAGCCAATTTCCTGCATGCATCAACCCATTCTAAATCAATTACTTGTTACTATAGCAACAGCCACCATCCAAACTATCTGGCAGGAAGTATTATACTCATTAACATATAGATAGTTCAGATATTAGTTTTCTATGTTGATCTGTGGAATTTTTTTAAGAAGCCAAAATGAGATTTTGTATTTTAAAATAAAAAAAGATTATTAATTATCTAATGTTCAAATTTGGGACAGGAATACATCCAGAATAATATTTCACTAAATTTGGATTATATTTTTATAGTAAAATTATTTGATTTATTTTTAGTAAATGCTGAAAAGTATTATTTGAAACCATTTATTATTATACGAAACAAAGCTATGAAAGAGAACATGCCATTTTAGTTTTAAATGAAAAAATATTTTTTAAATGTGATTTTAATGGGTTTAATGACCTGTTGCAGCTTTTGGGCCATTTGAAAATTAAAATTTCATCTATAAGTACCAAACAAATTAAAGTGTTTGGCAAGAAAAATTTCAACACAACTATCTTGTAATTAATTTTCAAAAATATTCCTAACAAATCTTAAAATATTACATCTAATTTTGAGAAAAAGCCAAAAAACTCAATCCATAATTTTAAGCTTTAAAAAAAAAAGTTGTTATTTTGCATTTAAAACTTATATTCTTTTGCAAATTTTATATAGTATTCTTCTTCTGACAGGTTGTGTTTTGGCCTGCTGCCTGAAATTCAGCTCCCAGAGACCCCCAGATAAAGAACTCCGGCTAGCCTACCAGCTACATGACGGAAAAATTCAAATGACTAATTGGACAAAAAAAAACTTAAAAAGTAAGAAATTGCGGCTAAAGATCGAAATGAAAAAGGTACTCCCTCAAAAGAAGATCCCAGTCCTCTCTTGGTCAAAGTTAAAATTAATATTGGAGATCTGTCTGAATCGTCTCTTAACAAAAAATTAGACGTTGTTGTATAGAGTAAAGGATTCTGAGGATTATCTACCCAAAAGGAATCAAAGTGCAAGAATCCCTTCAGGAAATTTTCATATTCACTAAAGTAGCATAAAGAGTTCTAGTGATAAGCAAAGTCTGAAGAGGATTGACTCTAATTGCTAAAAGAATGCTCTCATTAGAAGAAGAAAAGACTGAAAATTTAAGGTTATCCAAGACAAAGTAAAAGCCCTCCTCCTCCCCTCCCCTCAAGAACAAACTATTTTCCATGAGGTCATCTGAGAATGCATCCAAAGTTGCATCGATAGAAGCTGCACCAGTTAAACAAAAGCAGAAGGTGATTGTTTCAGAAGATGGAGAACTTTCAGTTCAGTGATTTGTTGTGGTTATAAGAACAAAGAAAGATAGCCAGAAAAAGAACTAAGGTAAGTTTTTGGTTTGGTTTCTGTCTCAACCCTTGAAAACATATTAGTATATTTTGCTGTACTGTCAAATATTGTGTTCTAGTGTTTCAATATTAGCTCATTAGTTTGTTGTATAGTTGTGTGGAATAACAGCTGCTATGGTGGAAGCACTGATTGTAAAGATTCCAATGCAAACTGTTCAAGAGAATCTTTCATGCTTTTTGCATATTAGGGAAATAAGATAATTTGAACTTAGGTATCAAGTTCTATTCCTTAGGCATTTTATTCGTTTGGTTGTAGGCCATCTTAGCAAAGAGCTATAATGCCTCAGTAAATGACACTTACATTATAAATCCTTCCAAATGAACAACTAGATTTTTTTTTTTTTGTTGTTGTACGAAATCGAAAATGGCATGTGCCTTTTTTTCTGGACTTGAAAGCACAATAATTGCAAAAAATAATCCAGGACCTCAATTAGTTATTTAGTTACATTAATACTAACATACAAAAATTGAGAAAGGTTTTTTCTATAAGTGAATTTTATATGTACTCATAATTTTATCTGGATATCTGCAACAGACAGATTTCATCAAAGTTTTTTTTTTATAATTTATTTTGGTTCTGAAACTGCAGTACTTTGGCAGTGAGGTTGATGTGACACTACAATTTCAACAGAAACTGTTTAATGGGAAAAATTTCTTCTAGAAATTTCTAAGATGTTTTAAATTGCTCCTGAAAAATTAAAGATTTTTAGTGGACTTTATCATACTAAACTTTCCTATAAGTTCCCTCAGAAAAAATGTCTTGCTGCACCACTGTTCTGTACACATTAGTACGCAATTATAGTCTTTGTTCAACTAATTATTTGTAATTCAAAATAACACTGCGTATATTATCCTCTTTTTTTTCAATTTGCCTGGTATAACCCCTATTCCATGAGGGAAAAAAAAATTATGTATAAAGTTGGATGGCTATGGGAATTGTTATATGATAATTAAATTGTTTCACATCTCGCAGCAATTTCTCAATTTAAATTGTAAATTTGCTTTTATTTAAATAAAAAAAGTGTCGATTATTTTTTTAGAAATTGTAAATAAAATTCAAATCTATTATCACTAATTATGGATATAAGAAAAAATTTATCGTACTCTAATTTTTTTCAACTAGTGGCTTGGTACAGTTCAGCGGAAACAGTGATTTCATACTTTTTTATATTAATTTTCTTTAATGTAGCAATCTGGAGCAACAAAGAGTTACAAATCTGGGTTTAATGAAGTATCATTTACCCTTTTGTCTATATGATATGATTGTTTTAAATTGTGTGTATATTTAAGTGTTTTGTTTTGTGCTGGTTTTCAATGTGCCTTACGTGAAGTTAAGCGTTTTTTGCTTTCAAGCTCTCTCATATATGGTCTGAATTCACAAATATGAAATTTAATTTTTATCATTGGCATTTTGTAATCTGTTATTTCATGGTATTTTTAATAAGCCTACATTTTTTGTAAAATTGTAATCTATCTGGAAGCCAATTTCCTGCATGCATCAACCCATTCTAAATCAATTACTTGTTACTATAGCAACAGCCACCATCCAAACTATCTGGCAGGAAGTATTATACTCATTAACATATAGATAGTTCAGATATTAGTTTTCTATGTTGATCTGTGGAATTTTTTTAAGAAGCCAAAATGAGATTTTGTATTTTAAAATAAAAAAAGATTATTAATTATCTAATGTTCAAATTTGGGACAGGAATACATCCAGAATAATATTTCACTAAATTTGGATTATATTTTTATAGTAAAATTATTTGATTTATTTTTAGTAAATGCTGAAAAGTATTATTTGAAACCATTTATTATTATACGAAACAAAGCTATGAAAGAGAACATGCCATTTTAGTTTTAAATGAAAAAATATTTTTTAAATGTGATTTTAATGGGTTTAATGACCTGTTGCAGCTTTTGGGCCATTTGAAAATTAAAATTTCATCTATAAGTACCAAACAAATTAAAGTGTTTGGCAAGAAAAATTTCAACACAACTATCTTGTAATTAATTTTCAAAAATATTCCTAACAAATCTTAAAATATTACATCTAATTTTGAGAAAAAGCCAAAAAACTCAATCCATAATTTTAAGCTTTAAAAAAAAAAGTTGTTATTTTGCATTTAAAACTTATATTCTTTTGCAAATTTTATATAGTATTCTTCTTCTGACAGGTTGTGTTTTGGCCTGCTGCCTGAAATTCAGCTCCCAGAGACCCCCAGATAAAGAACTCCGGCTAGCCTACCAGCTACATGACGGAAAAATTCAAATGACTAATTGGACAAAAAAAAACTTAAAAAGTAAGAAATTGCGGCTAAAGATCGAAATGAAAAAGGTACTCCCTCAAAAGAAGATCCCAGTCCTCTCTTGGTCAAAGTTAAAATTAATATTGGAGATCTGTCTGAATCGTCTCTTAACAAAAAATTAGACGTTGTTGTATAGAGTAAAGGATTCTGAGGATTATCTACCCAAAAGGAATCAAAGTGCAAGAATCCCTTCAGGAAATTTTCATATTCACTAAAGTAGCATAAAGAGTTCTAGTGATAAGCAAAGTCTGAAGAGGATTGACTCTAATTGCTAAAAGAATGCTCTCATTAGAAAAAGAAAAGACTGAAAATTTAAGGTTATCCAAGACAAAGTAAAAGCCCTCCTCTTCCCCTCCCCTCAAGAACAAACTATTTCCCATGAGGTCATCTGAGAATGCACCAAAAGTTGCATCGATAGAAGCTGCACCAGTTAAACAAAAGCAGAAGGTGATTGTTTCAGAAGATGGAGAACTTTCAGTTCAGTAAACTGAAAATAGTGATGATGAGGCACCAAAAGAAATGATTTGTGGTGGTTATAAGAACAAAGAAAGATAGCCAGAAAAAGAACTAAGGTAAGTTTTTTGTTGGGTTTTTGTCTCAACCCTTGAAAACATAAAAGTGTTTAATATTTCTGAACTTGTTTTCAAGGCCTTGAAAATCCTTAGAGGTGCTTAAAAATCTTTGAAAATGCTTAGAGGTCCTTAAAAGTCCTTAATTTTGACACTTGTTGTTCAACTGCAAAATTTATAAAAATATAACTCGTACTTGCTATTCCCTCCTGACCGCCACTTATCTGCACCGTACAGGAGTTTTTCGACATATTTGTATTACGCATCCACCAACTTGTAACTTTTTTGGTAGAGTATACTTTATTAAAAATTTAAATACAGACATGATGCATGAAAACAAATTTTCATAGATCCTTAAAAACATTGATTAGGTCCTTAAAAGTCATTGATTTTCATTCTGTGATTTGAGTGGGAACCCTGATTTAAAACTTATATTCTTTTGCAAATTTTTTATAGTATTCTTCTTCTGACAGGTTGTACTTTGGCCTGTTGCCTGAAATTCAGCTACCAGAGACCCCCAGAAAAAGAACTCCGGCTAGCCTACCAGCTAAACATGATCGAAAAATTCAAAATGACAAATTGGACACAAAAAAAAACCTTAAAAAGTAAAAATGTGTGGCTAAAGTTTGAAAAGATACTATCTCAAAAGAAGGTCCCAGTCTTCTCTTGGTCAAAGTTAAAATTAATTTTGGAGATCTTCCTGAATCGTCTCTTAACAAAAATTAAGACGTTGTTGCATAGAGTAAAGAATTCTGAGGATTATCTACCCAAAAGGAATTAAAGTGCAAGAATCCCTTCAAGAAATTATCACTTTCACTAAAGTAGCATAAAGAGTTCTAGTGATAAACCAAAGTCCAAAGAAGGATTTGGAGAAATCCGGTTGGTGCAATCTTAGAATGCACAATAGAAAAGGAATTCCAAAAGGCGAGAAGAAAGCAAGATTAAAGACACATAAGTTTGAGATCTGAAGAGGATCGACTCTAATTGTTAAAAGAAAGCAGTTCTAAGAAGTAAAAAGGTCTTAGTGAGAATGAATCTCCTCCCCTCTCCCCTCCTAAAAAATAAATTGGGAAACACTAAAAATTCTAGCTAGTCTAACACGGCAAATTTTGGAGACAACATATTTGTAACAATGCTGGTTATAAAAATGAATATCTTTCAAGGTTTACAAAAAATCCTAAAAGAACAAAAAAATGTATACAACAGTTCTGAAAAAGAGCATGTGTCTTATAACGCAACTAACTAGCTCTTATGGAGCATCTGACACATCAAAGATTCCAGTAAGTGAGTTGCAAGACAAGCCACAAAGAATGTGAACAAAAGAGCATTTCTAAAGGCAGATTCCTCACCAGAAAAATAATGTGAAACTAACTCCTTCTGAAAAATTTTGTAAATGACAAAACAGACACTAAATCACCAGAATCTGATGCTGGAACAGAACCTAAAGACTCTGAGAATAAGGCTCCTAAGGATAAATTAGACTCTATAACCTCAAATATAGGACACTGATCCAGTAAAAAGAAATCACAGTCGTAAGAATGACCACAAGGACTAACATATCCTCCAAGAGGTTATCTGGGAAGGCACCGAAGGTATCATCACCAGAAGTTGCAAGGAGGTAAACACAAGCAGAAGGCGAATGTTTCTGACGATGAACTCAGTCATACAAGGGAAACAGTCAGTTCAGAAAACAGAAGATATTGATGATGAGACACCAAAACAGATTATTTGTGGTTGTTTAGAGAGTGAAGAAAGATTGATGGAAAAAGAACTAAGGTAAGTCTTTGGAATTTGCCTTAAGGTATAAAAATATTTTAGTATATTTTTTTGCTAAATTTTGTATACTAGTATTGCAATATAAGCTTATCAGTAAAGTTGCGTGGAATAATAGTTTCTATGGTGGAAGTACTGATTGAAAAGATTCCAATGCAAACTGTTAAGTAAATCTTTCATGCTTTTTCCATATTATGGAAATGTGGTAATTTTACCTTAGGTATTTTAGCTTCAGATAACAAGTTACATCCTATTTAAGCATTTTATTCATGCCATCAGTCAATGGCATCTGCATAATAAGTTCATTCAAATGAATAACTAGAATTTTTTCTTTGAGAAATTCAAAATGATGTGTCCTTAAGTTTTTAGTCAATTATAAACTCATTTTTTTTTTATCCATTAAGTCTGTGTCAATCAGCTTAGAAACATTTTATGTATGTTTAATATTGTCTAAATACTTTTTGCCTTATATCTTTCCTCTTCCTTCAATAAGTTCATATTCTAATGACCAGAACCTTATACTTATTATTTTTAACTTTTTTTTTTAATGACCTGAAGTTGCATTGTATGTATAATCAAGGAAAATAAAAAATTTAAGTAAGTTTTCTATACTCAATGAACTTCTATTAGACTATCAATTATATTTTTCTCTTTAATCAATTGAATGTTGTTAGATTTTCAAATTTGCCCACAGTCAAACTAAGGAACCAAACTGCAACTGTACAATCACATTCAAATATTTTAATCAAATATTTTTGCATTGTAATCTTTATGTTAATAGTAATATATACTACTTTGCTTATTTGTGTGTTTTTAAATTTTGTGAACATCTGAATTCATAATTTTAACTTTTTTTGTATTTTTGGTAAATTAAACTGTGAACACATGAACAGTGTAACATATTTTTTTAAGATCCTTTGGAAGTAAAATCTGTAACCAAGACATAATGGATGAGAAATGTGGCAATTAAATTGTTACACTTATATAACTGCTTGTCTTCAATCTTGCAGCAATTTACTTTTTAAGTTGTAAATTTGTTTTTATTTAAAATTTATTTGATAATTTAAGTAGTTCTTAGAAATTTTCAGTGAAATTCAAATCGATTTTGTCCTAATTTTGAATAAGGAGATATTTATCGTACTTTAGTTTTTGTTGAATTTTGGCTCTTGCATGGCACAGTTCACTGAAAACACTGATTTCAGTTTTTTTTTACCGAAATTTCTGCATTTTGAATGTAGCTTTGAGTTGGAAAACCAGGTTTAATGAAATTTACTCGTTTGTCAATGAATTGATAGAATTGTTTAAAATTGTCCAACTTCTAAATTTGTTTGAAAATTTTATATTTTTTGTTAGTTTTCAATGGTGTTTTTATATGAAGTTCAACATTTTCCCCTGGAAGCTGTATCATATCTGGTCTGACTTCACAAACACGAAATTTTATTTTTGTCATTGGAGTTTTGTAATATGTTATTTCATGGGTATTTTTCATAAGTCTACATTTGTCACATTGCAATCTTTTTTGAACGCCAATTTCCTGTATGCGTCACCCCTATTCTAAATCAATGACTTGTTACTATAACTACAGTCACCATCCAGACTATCTGATAGGAGCTATTATCATAACTGACAGATAGTACAAATATTAGTTTAAAATGTGTATGAGTGGTATTTTTGTCAAACTGGTCAAAATAAGATTTTATAATTTAAAATAAAATAAGTAAAATTATTTGTTATCTAATGTTAAAATCTGTAACATAAGTATGTCTTCAATAATATTTCACTAGATTTGAGCTGACTTATTATACTCACTTTATTGGAATTTTTTTGTTGCAACAGCAAGAAAATATCATTAGGATGACACTATTTGATTAACTATTTAAAAGCTATATCAACATAGATTGTTTTTTTTTTTGTTTTTTTTTATTATCTTATTGATATTTTTTTAAAAGAGGTGTTAGTTCATTGGCAGGTTTTGCTTGACTTTCTCACTATTTTCCTTTTAATACTAACTTTTGGCCAAACAGATTTCAACTTGTAAATCAAACTCGCAATTATACATAAGCAATTCAAAAGTGTTTTAAAAATATGATTTGCTTCAACCACAATGAGCAATCAGCATTGCTCATTTAACAAAAAATTTGAATCATAAAATATTGACACAGAAAATTTGATGACTCATAAAATAGCCCAATATAAAATGTTGTTAAAAAAGTTTTTAAATGTATACTATGCTAAAAATATTTTTTTTTCCAGGGCCTAAATGGCATCGAACTACCAGAAAAAGTAGTTCAAAAATGAGTTTCCATATTGCGACACATCGCCTAAATGATAATAACAAGCCCAAAAGGAATTGAAGTGCAAGGATATTTTCAAAGAATCATCATATTCATTAAAGAAGCATAAAGTTTTCTAGTGATAAATCAAAGTCCAAAGAAGGATTTGGAGAAGTCCGGGTGACGGAATCTTAGAATGCACAATAGAAAAGAATTTTTAAAAAACGAGAGAAGAAAGCAAGATCAATTACACATAAGTTTGAGATATGAAAAGGATTGATTCATATTGCTAAGAGATGGCAGTCCTAAGAAAAAAGAGGGAGGGGGGGGGCACATCAAAATCTGGCTAGGGCTGTAGATATTAGTGCTTCAAGAACATACCTTTAAATATTAACAGCCCTTGAAGTCACAACAAAAGTTCTAAACTGCTATCCACAGCTTACCAATATAGTAGAAGGAGTTCTGACTCTGAAGATAAAACTGCTTTCAAGCCCCATAAGGTCAAAAGGAACACTTCAAGACTTCTGAAAGAAGTGCCTTGTATACACAGCAAAAGGTCTAGCATGTTTAAGACAAGACTAAGTACTAAAAAGTTTTAAGAAGAGACACAATGAACAAGAGAAAGGACAGAAACTCCAAAGACAAATTTTCTGCACTGGACTTGGACAACCATTTTAAAGACTTCTGCATCCAAGTCTGATGAAAAACACTGGGAAAAAAAAACGATGTACAGTGTCTGCTTACCAATCAAGAAGAAACATGAAGAACAGTCCAAGAGTGGCTACAGTCAGATCTGCAAGGAGTCTTCAAGAGCAAAAGTAATGGGGAAATAACTCCTCCAGATGAAATGTCGGATGAAATCGGACAGTATGACAACTAGAATCAGGTTCTCATATGAAACTGAGAAAAAGGCTTCTAAAGACAAATCAGACTCTATAAACTCAAAATCGAGACACTGATCCAGAAGAAAAAAATTACAGATCCATAAAAGCGAAATCGCAGTCCCTAGAATGGCCTCAAGAACAGACAATCTCCGAAGAGGTCATCTGAGAAGGCACCGAAGATGTCATCACCAAAAGCACCACGTAAACAAAAGCAAAAGGTGACTGTTTCTGAAGATGAACTTAGTCCTACAAGGGAGAACAGTCCGTTCAGAAACCAGAAGGTATTGATGATGAGACACCAAAATGAGGATTTGTGGGTGGTTAAGAGAGTGTAAAAAGATTGACAGAAAAAGAACAAAGGTAAGTCTTTAGGTTTGTCTTGACTTTTAAAAATATGTTAGTATTTTTTTTTTGTATTTTGTTAAATTTTGTAAATTGATACAGAGTCACCAGAGAACCTGGAAATCAGGGAAATGTCCAGGAGCTTTCTGATTCTAGAAAAAGTTGAGGAATTTTTTTTTTTTAAAGTACATTTTTCCTTTCATCTGTATTTTGGTGCCATTTACCCAGAGATTTGTGGTGGTTAGAATTGAGGTTGTTAGAGATTTGAGGCCGTTAGAAGTTTAATGTTTTGGAATAATTTAAACTTTTCATTACCACCAAAACTACTTTTAAAAAAATGGCATGTTATCTCTTTAGCATACTTATTCTATTTGTTCAAGGTGTTTACACACCTGAAAAATCTAGAAAAGTTGGAGAAATTGGAAAAAAGTTGGACGTTTACTGGAAAAAAAAAAGAAATAAAATAAGCTGTTGGTTCTTTATTTGTCTGAATCCTTGGGAGATTTTTTAGAACATTTGGCTGTACTCTCAAATATTTTATTCAATTCAATCTGTTTTATGTATTTTAATATTAGTTCAATCTGTTTTATGTATTTTAATATTAGTTCAATCTGTTTTATGTATTTTAATATTAGTTCAATCTGTTTAATTATCTGGACTAACAGTTGCTATCGCGGAAGTGTTGATCGAAAAGTTTCCTATTTTAACTATTGCATGAACTATTCATGGTTTGCCATGCTATGGAAATGATATTTTCTGGTATCAAATTAAATACCATAAACAATTTATTTCTTTTGGTTATTGACCATGTTAGCAAAAGCTATGATTCACTTGCTTAACAAGTCTGTCCAAATGTAAAACTAGGCATATATAATATTATTTTTACACAGTTGTATATTATGTGTTTGCTTTTGGTTCTGGACCTATAAGACATAATAACCACAGAACATAACCCTGTTCTTCAATTTGTGATTCTGTTGATTATTTAAAGACATTAATACTAGCATGTAAAATTTGAGTAATGCTTTATTATAAGTGAATTTTTTATGTATCCATAATTTAAGCTGCAAAACTGCAACAGGCAGCTTTCAACAAAGATTATTTTTTAAAACGATTTTTTCTCCCATTTCGAAAGTACTAAGCTGAAGCGTCAGAACATTACCTGCATGGTTGATGCCACATTATCACAAAGGAAACAGATTGCAGGAGAAAAATATATTTTAGAAATTTCTTAAGTTTTTAAATTCTCCTGAAAAATTAATGTTTGTTCATAGATATAAAATGGTATTCAGAGTTGCCTTAAACTTTCTTGGTGTTTTTGCATTATGTGTAATAACATAAAAAAATTATCTGAAAAGTGAAATTTAACCTTAAATCTTCTGTCAATTTATGACATATTTATGATTCCTTGTACTTATTTAAACACATTTGCTACTCAACAAAATAAGCAAAAGATGTCTATCATTCAACCTTAAAAAGAAACATTTCTAATATTTGCTGCTACCATTTGTTTTGTTTATTTAAAACTCACTTTTTTTTAATCTTGAAGTTAATGGCTATTAATTAAGACATATTTTACTAGTATATTAAATATTGACTAAATAATTGACAAATTATCTCCCTCCTCTCAATGTGTTTGTATTCTTATGACTAGTACTGATAAACTTATATTATAAGCTTTATTTTTCAGTATCTTGAAGATGCAACAAAACTTTAGAAGACACTGATTTGGAAAAGAGAAATTACCATCTCAGGGATGACTACAAGGAAACAAAGAATCTCCCAAGAGGTCATCTGAGAAAGCGCCAAAGGTTGCATCACTAAAAGCTGTGCCAGTGAAGCAAAAGCAGAATTTATTGCTTCTGAAGTTGAGTTTAGCTGTATCAAGAACAGTCAGTTCAGAAAACGGAAGATAGTGATGATGAGGCACCAAAACAGAGGATTTGTGATATTTGAGAGAGGGAAGAAATATTGCTGAAAAAGAATTAAGGTAAGTTGCCGGTTTGATATTTGAGTGAAGTCTTGAAACTTTTTTAGTAGGTTTTGCAGTACTCTCAAATACCAGTATTTTAATATCAACCTAACAACAGATTGATGAGTTGCAATTACTGTGACTGAAGTGTTGATCGAAAGTATTGAATCATGTCCAGGTAACCAATGTAGAGATGTGTGCTAACAGGGAGTCGAACCAGGGACTCCTAGATCAGTAGACAGGCGTGTTAACCACTAGAAAAAGAGATCTCTGGTATCTAGGTGTTGTATCTGTTATTTGAACACAAGGCCACCACACTAAACTTAAGCAGATTTTTCGAGCTATGTCATATTTTACGGAAGTAAAATTGTTTTATTTCTGTATTTTAACTTCAGGTATAGAGTCCTTTCATTGAAATTTCAAACTCCTATCCCTCTCAACAAACTAAGACTAATATCTCGATTATTTTGCCTAAGAAGGAACCATTTTATCAAATTTCATTATTACCTGCAAACATTTATTTTGTCAATTATGAACCTTTTTTTTTTTTTTTTTTTAATTATTATTATTTCTGAACCTTTTCTCTATCAGTTTAGAAACGTTTTACAAATCTTATTAACTAAACACTTTAAACGTTGCCCCTGCTTTCAATAAGTTAATATTTTCATGAGCTGAAGCTACTCCATGTGTTTCGTCAAGGAAAATAACACTTTCAAGTAAGTATTCTGCGCTCAATTGAGCTCTACAAACTGAAAACTGTAATTTATACTTATCTATTTAATAAGTGTGTTAAGTTTGCCTTAGAAGCAAGAATAGCCCACTTTTCCTTGAGATTCCAGGTGGAAGTTGAAATTCATCTATACATTTAGTGTATTGTAATCTTATTGGGTGCCAATTTTCAGCATATATTAAATCGATGGATCTTGTTTCTATAGCAACTGCCACTATCCAAACTATTTGGCAGGAGCCAGTCTCCCGATAGACAATGCAAATAATACAGAGTGGCCACAGAATCTGGAAATCAGGGAATTTTCAGGGAGCTTTTTGATTCTGGAAAAAATAGGGGAAATGTCGAGGAATGTTTTAAAATCTTTGTCCTGCAATGAGAACCTCTGGTTTTCACTTTTCCTCTTTTTGTGATGACTTTATTTCATCCTTCCCTCTGTTATCTTTCCCCCTTCTTGTTTGTCTGTTGCCTGCAGTTTTTATGTGTTATAATATCATGGGGTAGACTATTTGTGGTACAATACCATCTGTCTGGGCTTGGTACCATACTGACCTACTCCAGAAAGTTCATGACAAACAGCTGCAACTTGTCAGTACTGTAAGTGAATCGCGTTGTGTGTTGTGTTGCATGGTATTTGGAGCTTGAAGATTTGCTTGGAAAACTAATTCTGTTCTTTATTATGAAAGCACAATTTTTTTATTTTTTTTTAAAAAAAGAACACGACACTTTGTTAGTTAAACCCTTTATTAAAAATTATTGATTTAAAATATGCATCACTGATTCATTTTGGTCATTATTGTTTAAATACTATTTATAAGTACTACTTTCCAAAATTGCTTAAATGGTTTGGCTTTCATGTCCATCATAGAGAAATTAATGTAAATTTGAAAGATGTCAATTGTCAAAGAAGAAGTCCTTAATTAACTTCCCAAAATACCTCAAAATTATAAGGCAAAATATGTGCTTAACTAAACTTTCTGCAATTGTGCTGTGTGAAAACTAATTAAATTTAGATTTTTTTTTTATCTACTAAGAAATATATGGTTGATTAAAATTTCACAAGTCAGGAAAGGCTCTATCCCTTCTATTTTTGTCACGAATCCAGCATGAAAGGTATTGCACCCTTATTTCAAAAATGGTCTTGCATATCTCCCCCTCCCCCCCTCCTTCCCTGAAAAAAATCCTGGCTACACCCCTAATTAATGGTGGATTGTTTCTTGTCCTATCCTTGAGCCCTTGTGTTGCTGACGGCGCCAGATAATCTGAAAACTACCAATCTACCAATCTTGTCCTATCCTTGAATTTTTTTACTGAAAAATTTGTGGCAGAACATTTTTTGCTCAATTTTAAAAGAAGGTTGATTTGCAGAGTAAGTACAATAGCCATTCATAGGCATTATCAAAACTAGGTGGTTTAAAAAAAAAAATATTCTCAAGTAGCTTTCATTTATGGGAAATTGTACGAGATAATAATCTGTTGACCATGTAAACTATAGAATTAATGTTGATCTCAAAAGTGTTAAACATCTCAAATTTATTTTTCAAAAAAGTGTAAAATCTAAAAATAATTTAAAACTGTCCCAATATTAATGATGATAACTTTTATTGCAGGTGTATCATACAATCCGTTGAAAGGCTATCTTGAAGACTTTTCAGTGAAGCAATTCCTGATGTGTTCATGAACCAAATTATACCGTGAAAGCACATTAAGTTTGTCCTTAGCCTTAATTTACTTTTAAAAAAAAAGTTGTTATTGCATATTTGAGAAATTTAAAAATTATGGAATTGTTAAAAGAAAGTATGTGCATCAACATGATTTTTTAAAAGCATGAATGTAAAAAAGAATTAAACTTAAAACCAAGTTAAATATTAAAAAATGTAAAAATTAAATCAAAGGAAAAAATTAAATCAAAATAAACTAATTTTTTTTATCAAACTAAACAAGAAATTAAATAAAAATAAATTAATGAATTAAAAAAAATAAATTAATGAATTAAAAAAAATAAATTAATGAATTAAAAAAAAAAATTAATGAATTAAAAAAAATAACTTATTGTAAAACATAATAGTAAATTAAATGTAACAAACATTTAAATAAAAATTAAATTAAAATAAATAAAAGTTAAAATAAAAATTATATTTAAAAAAAAATTTAAAAAAAGCAAATTGCATGGGATTAGAATTAGATAACTGTCTCAAAATATATATCTACTGGATATTAATATTTATCTGTAGCATTTTTGTAATTATATTGCAGTGACTCAGCTGTAGAGCTTAAAATTAGTTCAAACAAACTATGGAAAGTTTTTATTTTTAATGAACCTAACTCGAATGTCTTGTAAGAAAATGCAATTTATATAGAAGAAATTTATCACAGGTGGAAAATCCAAATTGATGCCATCTTTAATTTAAATGCAATATGTTTTTATGGAAACCATAAGATTTATTGCAGTGGGTACATATATCACTTTCTGACAAGACTTCTGATTATTTATCTTTAAAAAAAAAGGGGGGGGGGGAGGGGAAAACTAACAGTTGTGAGAAAAAAAAATCCCAATTAAAATTTAGTTAGTAAAAGCTAAAGAACATTGTGCTGGCTTTTGCTGCATGTTGTTGAGCAAAGTTTGCTCTTTTGATACATTCTTAAGAAAAGTTGTATGTTTTAACCATCAAGTACAAATATTTTTCACTCTTCCCATGCATAACTTCTTGTGACTTCACTTTCTCCTAATGTTCAGGAGCATAGCAACTGTTACAATCATGAAACTGTTACAGCATAGCAACTGTTTAGTAGCAATCCTACCACACTTGAGTAAAGCTTGTTTTATCCATTCAAAATTATGAACTCCAGAATTTTTGAAGATGCTCATTTCAAGTAAGTTTTGTAATATATTTGTGAATGAACCCCATGCTCCCTCAACTCACATTATTGAAATAATCAATAAAAAAATTTGTTCTCAAATTCTACAAATTTCTTGTTATACTCGAGTAACAAGTTTTTCGGCCACCGAAAAGTAAATTGATTCTGCCTTATCAATTTCATAAGTTAGTTTGGTTTTCTCTTGATTTTGATTGTCTGAAGAGAGGAGCATCAGCTTAAAAATAGCATTAAAAGGTTGCTGCAATTTTACAAATCAAATTAATGCAAATAACTTCAATTGAAGTTGATAGGAAACACTCTTGACTTCAATTGACAGGGAAACAAAGCAACTATTAATTGACTAATTTGTCTATTATTTACATTGAAATGCTGTGGTGTAGTGCTAACTTAATATATCTCCCTTTTTAAACTCAATATCAAATAAATATTTTTCAAAACACTTTTCATTTATTTACAGAATTTTGAATTTAATGTTTAGATACGCTTTACAATCTCAAATGGTAGCTATGTATGTGATTTTTTAAGGGAATTTTTTTTTTAAGAAATGGAGACATAAATTTTCAATTTAAAATCAAGCGATTTAAGTTATAGTATATGTGTTACAGTTATTTATTGTATTACATTGATCATTACAAGATAGCAAAAGCTTATTTACCAAATCTTTCTGAACCAAATAATTTTAAAACATTGAGAAGGATATAATAGAAAATACAAGATTGACAATAGAGTCTTTGTATATTGAAAACTAAACATCAGAAATTTCTTAAGAAATTTAGAATTCTAGAAATTTCAGATTTTAAATTCACAGTAATACAGGCCTATTTTACAATCTGTATTCTGTGACACTAGTCTACTATACTATTATGAAAACAAAGGTTAAGGACTTAGGCTTTTGCCTGCCTATGGTGTTGTTAACTCATGATAAACAGTTTCACCTTATCAAATGATACTAAAGTAGCCTACAATAATAACGTTAAAATTGCATATTTTAAAAGCACAAATAGGGTACTGTATTCCAGAAATACAAATTTGAAAGAGCACATAGGAAATCAATATCAAGAAAAATTGGAAAAACTTCCATGATTGGCTTGGTATGATTAAGTGTTTGTCCTTGATCTGGTCTATTACTTCTTCCCTAGTCAAGCTCATTAACTAGAGCTGAGCTTACTTCTCAAGGGGAAGGGGTGGAGGTAGAATTAAGTCCTTTGTTTATGGAAATTTTGTCCTCTGCCTGGCTCATTAATTTGAGCTGGGCTTGACAATGTCTGTTATACGTTTGCCCTACTAGGCTCATTCATTAACTTCAGCTTGGTTATCTTAGTTTACTTGTATCAGGTAAATTAGCTCTTGTCTTTCCCAAGATTCACAAAAAACCATTCACCTCATTGTCCATCTAAATTGCTCTTGTCCCAAGTCAAGATAATTAACTTGAGCTTGATTAACTTCCCAAGCTTTACACAGACCTGGTCCACTGTCTTGCAGCAGGTCTGTTTATTAATTGGAGTTCAGCTTGCCATTGTCAGGCTAGTCACATTAGGGTACCCACCACGCTCATTAATTTGAGTTTGGCAAAGTTTGGGGCCATCTGGTTAATAACTCTTGGTCTTTTTCAGGATACATTGTAGATTTTTAAACTAATCCAGTTCATTGTTCAGCTAAATTACTTTTCTCCCAAGCCGGGCTCATTAACTTGAGCTTGGCTAATTTCTAAAACCTTAAGATAATCTCGACAGTTGTCCGACCAATTACTTCTGACCCAGCCGGGCTCATTAACTTGAGCTTCGCTCACTCAAAAGCCTTAAGATAATCTCCATAGCTGTAAGACCAATTACTTCCGTCCCAGCCAGGCTCATTAACTTGAACTTGGCTAACTTCTAAAACCTTAAGATAATCTCCACAGCTTTCCGACCAATTACTTCTACCCCATCAGGGCTTATTAACTTGAGTTTGGCTTTCCAAAGCTTATAAGAATCTCATCCACTTTCCATTTAATTATATTAGGTGCCAGTGGCTCTAAATAGTCTTGAGTTCCACTTATTGATGTGAGGTTCTGGATATTGACCAGCTTGTACCTTCTAATATCTGGGCTAATTAATTTGAGTTTGGGTAACTTTGTTTAATTTGGCAAATAAGCCTGGTTAATTAACTCTTTACCTGCAACAGATATATTGCTGGTCATTAATTCAGTCCCATTGAACATGTCAGGTTCATTATCTTGAACTTGGCTAACTAAACCCTTAAGCTTATCTCATCCATTGTCTGGCCAATTGCTTCAATCCCAGCCGGGCTTGTTAACTTGAGCTTGGTTATCTCCCCTAGCCTTAATTGAATTCTATCCATTAAGTTTTATTTACTTGACTGAAAGTAATGATAGCTTGGGTTGTTTTGAGCAACTATCACCTGGAGAGAACTTTGCTTTCGAAAGATCACCCTTCAAGCATGTCTGTCCATTCTATTGAAACGCTTTATACCTTTGAAGTTGGGAAGACAGTATGGGCCAAGTACCTGAAGATAAAGCGTTTGTTGTGTCAGATTGATAACGTTTCCAAAATTGTGGTCATTTATATTCAGCAAACCAGTATTCTATGTGAAGAGTAGTTCACATTATTTTCTCTAGAAACTGAATCATTGGGAATGTTTTGCGTGGTTTTCTCTAGAGGTTGAATTATTGGAAGTAGTTTCTTGTTGGGTAATAGGTGTTGGTTTATGGTATGTGCTGCTCTGTCTAATTGACTTCTGTGGGGGTACACGGGAGGGACCAATTTAACTAATCTGATTCTACTGCTATTTGTTTATAACTGTCAAGGTCCCGCCTTCCCAGAAGCCAAATAAGCAGAGTCAGATGATGGTTTGTGTGTGTGTGAGTGCTGTTGGTCTGGTATGAATGTATGCTGTTGGTCTGGTGTGAATGTGTGCAATTGATTTGGTGTGAATGTTTGCAATTGGTTTGGTGTGAATCTGTGCTGTTGGTTTGTTTTAGGGATATGAAGGGTGATGAGGGAAGAATTTTTGAAACTATGTTAGTTCTTAAGGAGCAGTAACTAACGAAATGTTGAATGCATACTGGCTGTGAGCTGGAGGTGACCGCGATTTTGGAAATCTCTTCAATCTGACATATCATACTCTTATGCAATAACTGATATTCTGAAATTTAGGGTTTTTGATTACCAATACTGTTCTGAAATATTAATTTATCTTTTTATACTTGAATCTATGAAATATGATAAAGCAAATCGAAGAAGTTATGGCAAAATGATCCTCCCTTTTAATCCTAATTTTACAGATCCCCTGGGGATTCTGAGATACTTTGCCCTTAGGTGCACCAAGGGAAAAGTATCAAAAACATCAAGGGAAAAGTTCCAAATTAGTTAATTGAGCTCTCTTTTTCTAAAAGGTTACTTTGAACACGATTTTAGTAGTCACTGAATAATCGAAAGCAAAGTTTCTCCCATTCTCCTTCGATCGGTCAGAGTTTAGAATCGTACCCCTTGCAAAAGAATGTACAGAGTTTGCATAGCCAGGATTAATTGAGTTGTCAGTGATAAGTACAACGAATGACTTTTCCTGTTATGTGATAGGACGTCATGTTGCATAACAGGAAAATTCTGTTGTAATTTGTCTACAGCGGAAGGTTCTAATTGAGTTAATTTTGACCACTAGCAAACCCTGTTACAAAAATTCTCTGTTGGTAGTGCGTCCTGCAACAAAACATTAAAACCCAAATGAAAAAAATGTACGAAAGTGGTTGATTAAAATTTCACATGTCCGGAAAGATTTCCCTTCTATTTTTGTCACGAATGTGATCCAACATGAAATGTATGGCACCCTTATTAGTGATTTATTAATCTTATAATTAGCATGTGGATGAGATTCCAATTCCCAAATTTCTCTTAAGATAGCTGTGTGGATTTTTTACTGTGAAGACGTTTATCAAAATCTTGTTAATTCTAAGTATTTATACTTCCAAGTTGCATTGAGAATTTCCCCCCATGTGCAGGATTCATTCTCTATTGTATTAAAAATTTCCTCTTCAATCTGTTTCAACTGTGTAAATTTAATACTTCACTCGGTTAAAACATGAAATTGTGGGGAACAATAATATGTACTAAATCCCTTGATAATATTTTTTTTCCTATGTGCTCTGCAGTAATCTAGCCTTATTCTCATCGAATGTAATTCTTATCCGAGATTTATTAAATTTTTACATGTGTTCTACTACCAAAAATAGTTGAATGGTTTTCAGACAAAAGAAATTGAAGTTACTTATTGTTGTTGGTTCAGCTTAATTCAGTTTTGAGTGCGATTTCAATTACTTACACAGTTTAAAGCGTTGCAAGATCTTTTGTCAATCTTTCGAATTTGTCTTCTAATAATATATATATCCTCCAAAGGCAGTTTACATCAAAACATTTTAATTTTCTAATCAAAATTACTGAGTAATTGTTTTCTCAACTGCTGTCTAATGTAAGTAAAAAGTAAATATCCTCCTATTTTCCCCTACCACAAAGATTTCTATTGCTTTGGGATATTTAACGACCCAATAAGTTAATATCTTCCTGGTAATTCTCTTTTTGGAAAAAGCTGAAATGCGATTGCAAAACTATTCCCTGGCAGTTACTACACTACTGCATGTCTCGCATAACATAGGCCGATCTGGAATATTGTTAAATCTCTTAAAAGGGATCCACTCTTCTGATGTAGTGGATCCACTCTTCCGATGAAGGGATCAACTCTTCTGATGCACTTAGGGAAAAAAAGGATAAAATTCTCTGTAGAAGATTAGACATGGAAGATGGATATCAGATATGGCTTTGTGCTCAATATCTGTTTTTAACATGATAGCATTGCACTTCATTGTTTCTTTTTAACAGACTTTGTTAAGAAAAGCAGAAAAAGTAATCAATACCGGTCTATTAGAAATGTAATGAGTAGCTCACAATATTACCTGTTATTGTGCACTTACAATAACAACACAATTATTTTGAAGGAAATGGCATCAATCTTCCAAGCTGAGTTTTATCAAATCGGATGTATATTTTCAAGTTTACTTCTTATGAGGTCATAATTTTTAATTTTTTTTTTAAAGATCTCGCACTTTGGAGATAAGTTCTAATTATAATCAAGAGATAATGTACATTATTTTTTGGTTTCGCTACAATTTTTTTTCCCCAGCCATCAAAATGGCATATTTGGTTATGCTTGAATTAAGTTCTCCCATCGAATCGTTTGTAACAAATTGTTATTAAGAAAATTTTTGATCTTGTTCGAACAACTTAGCCGTGTTCCAGTCTAGATCTTGTTCTAGTTAATGATCCTCATATTAGGAAAGAAATTTTGCCTAAGGCATAAGTAGAGGCCTCCATTAGACCAATATTATTGGTATTTTATGTTGACTTTGTCTGCGTGAAAGGAAAAAATAATTACTAGGCGTAAGTCGTCGGATACTTTGCATCGCCAGTTTTTCTAGATGCTCATATCACTTACTTCACATGCATTTGTCATTTTCGCTGTATTTTTTCTGCCCCCTTAATTAACAAAACAAACTCAAGTTTCATAGTTGCCCAAAGTCACAAAGAGCCTCAATTGCCAACGAAAAACTTTTTGCCTATAGGGTATTTATCGAGTGTAATTTTCAGTAAATATCTGTATGGGCTCCGCTTTGCATTTGTGCTATAAAAAATTAAAGTAACAGCTTGATTTGCTTAAACTTGGCATCCAAAGCATTGTAATTATTAAAAAAAAATATCTGATTCAAACTTGCAGCTATTTGCAAATTTAGTAGGCCATTTTTGACAGTTAAAAAAGTTAATAAGGCAGTATGACTTAATTTATGAGCTGAACATAATAATCTAGAGCTTTTAAAAGAATTCCTTGGGCCATGATTACTACAATTTACAATACAGCTGAGTCATAAGAGGTTCACCCAGCTTTGCCATTCTTTAAAAAAAAAAAAAAAAAAAAATTAAAAACAATTTTAAAGCCTTGGTACTTAATGTGAAATTGGAACTAATCCCATGCAATAACATTAAGAAAAACATGATTTCTTTTTAAATATTTTGTTCAATATTTTCTTAAAAATGATTAAACTGATTTCTAATAAAAATAATATTAGGAAATTAAATACGATTCAAATTTTTATTTTTAAAAGCTTTGTATATATATATAATTGTATTTTTACAATTTGTTTTATAATTTGTATTTATGTATTATAAATAAAAATAGAATTAAAATTTAATTAATTATTTGTATATATTAATTATGTTTAAAAATAGGATTGGAAATTAATTTTTAAATTATTAATAAAAATACCATTAAAAATTTTTTCTTTTCAAAAAACTTAGTGCACATAATTCAGCTTTTTATGTGAATGAATCTCATATTGTGTATAATCATATCTTTTGTATAAAATGTCACATGCAAATATTATTTGTGATCGTATATCAGATATATATTGGCTGTATAATGATGTTTGAATATTTTTTTGTTGTTGAAGTATATATTACTGTTATTTTCCCCTATTCACAAGATTGCAATTCATTCAAAAATAAAAAACTGTTGCATAATTTGTACATTAATTTGTTTATTTCTTAATTGCATCTAAATTTAAAGGGTTGTTCTTTAGTGGTTCACTTGGTCTATTATCAAGTTAAGTTTAAAATGTTTAAAAAGTTGTATAACAAGATGTTTTTAAGTATCCATACACGTATTTTATCTGTATTTGTTGTCTTGGTTTTATTTCATTACTAGCTGTGTAGCTCCGCTCTTCTGTGGTTTACATTTAAGAAAAATTGGAACAGATGTAGTAAAGGGCATTTGGCGATTTTTTTTTCATTTAACGATCAGAAAATCGCAAAATCAAAAACACAGTGACTAAAAGAAAACTAAAACATAAATAATAACAAAATTAAGTTAAAATATAAATATTAAGGGTAGTCTTCTGTTAGGCTGTTACCAGTTGGCACCAAGCCTAAATGTTAACCCATATAAATGGAGCAGAAATGTATCGCCAATTCTAAATATAGAAATTATAAATTATTTGAAAGTTGTTGGTTTGGATTATTTAGGCCTGTTTGTCGATTTTTATCTGGTACCCGGCTAATTAATTATTACAATATAAATAATAATAAAATAAAAATATTACTGAAAATAAAAACCTTTGCGGGAAACCGTATTTATCTGTAAAAAAGCACTGAACAAAATCGCGACAAAGAAATGTCTTATACAACATCTGAAGTAATAAAAGATTTGTATTCTTCAAAATGTTTTTGTGCACAGATAAGATAGTAGTCCCATTCCCGGTCCCTTACCAACTTAATAATTATGACCAAAATAAATCACCAAACAAATAAAATTGCAAATGATTTACTAAGTTTGTGGTGTAAATTGTAAGTCTGGTTTAGTCTGGTTTAAATAATAAACATGTATAATGCACACAAAAAATTCAAATCTAGATTAAATTATATGGAACTTGGATACATAATACAAAAACACCATACCAAAAATAAAAAAACAATCAAAAAAGGAATTTTGATATTCTGGGGTACAGAAAACAAATATTTGCTATCGGAAATAAGGAGAAAAATTAACAAATGTCGTAATAATTTGAGAGTTTTCGGTGAATTTCAATAATTTTAGCATTATACTAAGACCGTGCATGCGCAGAGCTTTGATTTAAAAGTAAATATATGGAAAATTTTAATAATATTTAAGCCGCTTTTGGGACAGACGATTGTAATACATAAAAATAATCAGAAAAGTAAGGGGGACTTATTAAAATAACTTTTAGTTTTCTTCTGATGTAATAATAATAAAAAAAAAAAATCGTTGCCATTCCAAATTTTTTTATTTTCATAATAATAAATTTTAATAAAAGCAACTTTTAATTGAATTTATAAGTTGTTGGTCTACAATCTCCATGTACTAAGCTTCTATGTACGAATTTAAAAGTTCTCTACAATCTCCATGTACTAAAGCTTCTATGTACCAAATTTTTAACTCTAGGTGCAAAACTGTAAATTTGTATAAGGTTCTGACTTACAGACAACTCACTTTTGTATATATAGATTTCTAATTGATGGAGCTTCTTTATGTACAGTCATTCAGGCAGGGTAAAAATCTTCTGTGTTTATGCTAATTTCTGCTTCTCTTTTTTTCTTCTTTTTTTTTTTTTTTCTTTTTTTTTTCAGATAAGTTCCGCTTTTTCTACAATTTTATTATTTTTAGTTGACTTTATATGGATTTATCCAACTAAATTTGACTAAAAGCCCCCGCATAAAAAAATTATGGCTGCACCACTGTTCTGTACACTCATTAGTATACAAATATTTTCTTGTTGAACTATTTTTGTAGTTGCTACGCTGCATATATTTCCTCTCTTTTTTACATTTTAACTGTATTTGACCAATGTATTCAAGGTAAATTTGGTTCTCATTTTGTTTTGCATCACTTATGTTTTCATTGTATTTTCAGATCTAATGGCATAAAATGTAAGAATAAACCCTAAATTTTAAGCTTAACCCTTGTTTAGGCGTGCGACCTTTTGTGTCGAGGTTAGTCGTGTGGGGAACAAATGTCCCCCAAATTCAAAATTTTGTGCATACCATTAAATTTGTGACCAAATTAAGTAAGAGGGTATTTTAATCAAGAACACAACATTATTGAACAGAATAAAGTTTAAAATTAAAAAATATCTTTTAAATAACTTGAAACTTGGCTTTGACCGTGGGCTGTCTTCTATTGAGAAATTGATAAAAAAAAATTGTGGGGACATTTATCAACCGTGCAACTAACCCAGGGTTGATTTACACAATTTAGAGTAAATGCTGATGATGTAAGCACCAAATAAAGTACCCTTTTTTTTATTTATTGTAGAATAGAATTAAAACAATAGAATGCTTTTCAGATTAGATTTTATTGTCAGTAAATTTAGATTCCAAATAATGATTTTAAATTCAATCACCAAGTGCAATTAAAAAGCTTTTTAAAGGTTACATTGCTTTATTTTTCTATTTTTTGGGAATTAATTTTTTAAATAAAGTCAACTTTGTCTAATGATGTAAATAATTGTTACCGGGCTGCATCTAAATTTTTATTGGTTTGATTTTTTTAGTAATCTTAACATTGTAAACAACATCAAACGAAAGGTAAAAAAATATGGAGACAATTTGTGGTGAATTAACAAAGTCAATACATCTGAATGTTTGTTTGCCGATGGGAGCGGAATCGATCTAAAACTTGGCAGATAGGTTCGATGTCATTGAAAATGCCTTCTATCAAATTTCGGGTCTGTTACTGTCGCTAAAAGATCGTTTTTACAGAATCAACTTACCATTATTCAATCGCATTAAAAAAGCATTGAATTAACCATTGTTGAATCTCTTTCCTGTTACATTTTTTTTTTTTTTTTTTTATGAATAATTAATAAAATTACTTCAATCAGATTAAATAAAGGATATTTGGATGACGTTCACGATCATTTTTAAGAAATAAATTTTTAAACGTAGTTTGCCGCACATTTTGCTTATATAAATGTTTTTGATATCGGCGCTGTGTTAATGAATCTAAAAATTGACATTACATACACTAGATTTTTTTTTTAAAAAACTCTGTTTTGATGGGTTATTTTTAAGCTATTCTGGTAACATTTTTAAACGCTAAAATATAAACTTTATACATTGACATAAATTATTTAATTTAAAAACGTTTAAATCAAAACACACTTTCCCAACACGTGCTTAACAAGCAAAGGTGTATGTCACGTCTAACGATCATTTTTAAAATTAAGGGAAGTCAATATTTTGTGAATTCTTATAAAAATAAACATGGACTTATTATTTTATTATACTAATGACTTTATAGTTCATCTTTTTCACTTTTAAGAGGTTAGTTTTGTATTTATTGAACACTGGTTTTCTGACTTTAGTCCTACTAGAATCACCATATCCAACTCTGTAAGATGGTGGTACGATATGACATACATTTCAAAAATAGAATTCTTGTAAGATACTTAAGTATAAAATAATATAGTTCTAACACTAAACTTAACAGAATTAAAATAAAACGCCAAGTAAATTAAGTGTCACGTGCAGTATTAGGCTTACCTTAACACCATTTCTGAAGTAAATAGTAAAAAAAAGTACAAATAATAAAACAATACATTATTGTCTTGATTAAATAATATTGACTAATCATTCAAACGCGAATTTAGGGGGTTCCCCCCCCCCCCCATGAAATATCTCGTCTAAATTATTTTTAAATGGCAGTTTCCACCGGGTTCAAAGTAAAAAATAAAAAAATTGAAATGTCATTAATATTTGTAAGATCTATTTTTTACTTAATATCAATATCGATGGAAATCGGCAAATAAAATTAAACTTTTTCTTGCATTTTTCATGCCTCATTAATACAGATTTTTAAGCCACCTAACCGAGCTACTTATTTCCTTACCGTAGAAGGAATGGGCTTGAGAGGGGACGAGTAGATCGCGATTGTGATGACCTGCAATACGAATCTTTACCCTTTTTGTGATTCTGAAATTAAAAAGTTTCTCACAATGCCATTAAAAAAAATTTCAATTTCAACACGATTTTCTCAATTGTGAGTATGAGAGGGGGCCAAAGACTGACAAGTTTTTGATTGCAATTAGCATTCTGCAGGTCTATTTCTTGATCAGAGGCCAATTAATTATAAAGGTTTAATATCGGGATGCCACCGTACCCCCTAAACTTCATTCTACGTACAAAAAAATCATGCACTAAAATAAATTTTAAAAAAAACCTTTAGTTATAATTGGAAAATAAAATGCTTTATTCATAATTAAGAAAAAGTTTTGATCAAATCACTACTATAGCATCATTGCAATTCTACAGAATTTGTAAGAACTTACAGTTCCGACAAAGACGCTATCGCTAAATTAAGACCAAGAAGTTTCCCTTTCTTCTCTCCATAAGATCTTAAAACAGCTCAGGGAAGGGAACAAAAATATCCCCTTTTTTAGTTGACCTTGAATTGAAACAAAGCAATAAAACTTGAAGGGTCATACTATCCCCTCCCTTGCTTGTGACATTGCACCATATCACTTATGTGAGTTGCAAATTATTAAAATGCCTCTATTCTGGAGTGGAAGTTAATGGAATGGTCATTCTTGCTTGAGTTGGAGTGTGCGTACGATGTCAAGACTTAGATTGTTTGTTTCTTGAATTGATATGGCAGGCAAAATAATGGACAGTAATGTATAACCATGATAAGATTTTTTTAATGTTACTATTTATTTTACAAAATGTAATATATCATTAATAATTTGTTTTAGTTTAGACATATGCTTTTTTTCCCCCCTAAATATGCTTGAATATTTCAATTTTGACCGAATAATCAGAATTAGTGATTTATCCTACACACTCATATTTGGTATTTTATGCAATTATCAACGTAACTCTCAATTTAATACCATCAGTATATGAATAGATCATATAGACAGTCAGATTATAATAAAATATTTAATTTTTATGAAAATAAACCGATTTTACTGGATTAACCCATTGTATGTAAGAAAGCGGCCCGGTTTTAATGCCCTCCACTTAGCGCTAAAAATATGGTTATACTTCAAGATGGCTACAAAACTCAGAAAAAAATTCCTGACAAATTTCTAAAAAATTCTTTGATTTTACTGTAAACTGTTTTTGAAATTTCCCCAACTTTTCCAGATGTGTCAACACCCTGATCAAATAGAACTTTTATACTTAAGAGATAACATGCCAATTTTTTAAAAATAATTTTTGCAGTAACGAAAAGTTCAAATTATTCCGTAACATTAAACTTCTAACGATTACCACCACAATTATCCAGATAAATGGCGCCAACGTAACTGATGAACTGGAAAACGTACCTTCGGAACAAAGAAAAAAATTCCGATTTTCGTGAAATTTAAAAAAAATTCCGACATTTCCCTGAATTTTTTCAGAATCTGAAAGCTCCCCGACATTTCCAGATTCTGGGGCCATTCTGGGCTTTGTTTTAACATCAGATGAAAATAATGTACCAAATGTTTTTTAAGAAAAGGATTTTTTTTTTTTAATTTGAAAAGTTGTTTATTAAAAATTATCTTCTCCTTTTAATGTTAGTTAGATTAAACAGTTCATTTTAAGTGAAATTCTTATTTTGAAAATTTAGTATAGCTCTTCCGACCAAAAATAAGATGGGAGACCAGGAATTGTTTCGATAGAGATTAAATGAAGGAGATTAGATAGATTTTGTAGATTCTAAGATTAGATCAATTTTCTGGTAGAAGAGAGAATAGACTTTTTAAAATTTTGACCTTGGATATTTGGATAGAGTAATGCTGAACCGTATTCTTTGTAAAAAAAATAATAATAATAATTTTAGGAAAGATATTATAAAATATAAATTATTTTTTTAATATGGGCTCCTATCACTCTTCCATTTGGGGACTTGTCAAAAAGAAGCCAGAGGCCGCAATTTCAAACACCTAATACCTGCTTCACTTAAATCCCCCCCCCCCCTCCCCTCTAAAATGACCTTTGATTCCGCCTCTGAGTCATTTCTCTTGGCTTTAGTAGATGGGAAATAATGCCCTGGATCAGCGTCAGCCACTACGCGGCCCGGATTTGGCCTGAGACATATATTTATGCGGCCCGCCGGGGTCACAAAAAATAAAAAAATTAAATTTCACACTATTGACTTTTTTTTTTTTTACACAAATGTAATTCATCCGAAATAATATGTATTAACTAAGTAAAACAAAGTTCTCCACTACGTACCCGAAGAAACTATGCAAGGTGGTTTCCATCAAGAATTTGTTGGTTGATTACATTCAGATTATCTGGCGCCGTCAGCAACACGAGGGCTATAATGCGCCGAAACATTCGTCATTAGACAAGCCAACATACATTTAGAAGCACCCATGGCTAACACGGGACTCGAACCCGCAACCTCGCGGTCTTGAAGCTAGCACGCTAACCACTATACCGTTTGGTCGGCCAAGAATTTGTTGCAGTCAATTTATTAAACTTGACTGCAGCAAATATTCCGAAAGACATCGACTCTATCGTAAAATAAACTGAATGATTTCGACAGCCATTGTCTCACAATTGATATCAACTAAAACGGAGTAGTCTAGAAGTACAGTTTAAATATTTTTATTAAAAAGTTATGTCAAATCGTACTGTCACGTTGGAAAAAAAAAAATCGCTTCTTTTTTAGACTTCGATTTACTAACAATGAAAACTATTTTTTTATTTAGGGAAAAAAGAATCAAATATCAATTGTAATTTTATTAAGATAAAAAAAAAAAAAATTCCAGTTTTCAGAAATCCTATACATTATTAAATCGATAATTATTAAAGATACATATTTTGATATATCTGGCTGCGAAAAGCTCCAACATAAATCATACGGCCCGCCTCCAAAAGTTAGTGGCAAACGCTGCCCTAGATTTAACGCTCCTTTTACAGTTTACAAGGTCAGTTTCAAGACACACATACAAAAAAAAAACCTGAAATCCGTATTAGCGTCGTCCCAATAGTCAGATTTACAGTTATTCCCAAACGACACATCGTTTCCCCGCGTTTATTCGTTTCGAAAATTTGTTTCCAATTTGTTTTGGCATAACGACAGGGCTCTCCTAAAAAAGTGTGAGAGCAAAATTTAAAACCGTATGCGAAGAAATTAAATCACGCAAAACAAACGTTCTCTAAAAATTAAAACTTGGTTGAGAATGAAAAACTTAACTCTTTAACAAAAACGAAATAATAGTCCTGTCAGCAGATAATTGCAATTTATAAGATACTTAATCGACTCAAGCTGTTTCCAAAAGGACAGAGGAGGAGTCAACTTTTTAATTATTATATTTTAAAGTACTTTTACAGTTTTTATTGGAATAAAAAAAAGTGTAAAATGTAATTTGATTGTTGTTGATCATGATCATCAGTTATAACGTTTCGACCCCTTGTATTTTAAATAAATTGTTCATCAATTGATTATATTTATTCATTTATGAATTTCTTCTATGTTTTTACAAGAGTATATAAGTCGGAATGCGCATCACCAGGGGCGGATTTAGAGGTCAATCAAGGGGGGTGCGATTATGAACGTGAGTGTTTGCAGTGGCGGTGATAGTTTGTCAACTTGGGGAAGAGGGGGGAGGGGTATCATCAATTAGTACGATACTACCAGGGTTCAATGAAACATAAAAATTAGAGGATTTGGCAATCCTCTTTTGCACCCCATGTAACAAATTACCCCGAAAATGTAATAGCAAATTAATTTTTTATTAAATTAAAAATATTTAAGAGCACAAAAAAATATCTCATGCAGATTAGGTGAAGTGTAAAAAGTTCAGCAACCCTGAAAATTCAACTTTTTTATACAAGTTAATTTACCAATACATTCAACATCATAAATCAATTGATGCAGAAAAAGACGATAGATCTTTTAACAACTTTAGACAACATTGCAGGTACGTAAAACTCTATATTCATAAGGTTTTAATAATTTCCAAAGTTAAACAATGCTTTTCAACTCTGTTTGACATCACATTAGTAAATTAAAATATAAGTTACATAAACTTGAGACTACACACTATAATATTGATCACTGCATTCAAATTTGATATGGTATTATTTACTGTTTCCAAATTTTCCTTCATTTAAATGAAAATGGAGAGTTTGGCGATATTTTTGGCAATAATTTTTACGTGGGACAAGAAAAAAAAATAATAAAAAAAAAAAAAAAACCGCATAACTGACGAAATTGGTGATGATATTCAATAGACATTACACTGTCCTTTCTTGAACGAAAAGCAGAAAGATATCAATAGTTGATGTGCGATGCACAAGGGCAGAGAGCTCTGCGTTAAAGACACTCATTTTCAACTTTTTACGCTTTTATCAGATTTCTACGGGAAATTCGGAGGTGGGGGCGATTAAAACACCTTAAGAGGCATTGGATTCATGATTTCACCCTTATGTGAATGCTCAAACCTAATCGTAGGTCCCATGGCTACCACTAGCCCGCACACCAAATTTGAATATCGTACGTCAATTCGTTTAGGAGCTATGCTGACCATGAACGCATAGACATTTTATCTAGACCACTTTTTTGAAATCAGGATGTTTCAAAACCCGGGGAAATGAAAGAAAAATAGATTCCCCCCCCCCTCCCCTTTTTTCCCCCCTTCTGAATGCTATACATTTTCATTGCCCTATGTAAACATATAGGTAATTGAAAGTAATTGATAGGTAAGTAAAAACGTGTTTGGCTATGATTCTCAATATTTTGAAAAGAAGTATAATTACAACATGGAACTCACTTTAATGTTAAGGATTAATAACTTTTTTGTAATTTAAGAAAGTAATTTTGTTTGACGTTGTCAAAGGGTATTTATGATTTTGCATATGAGAGCGTGCTTATACAATGCTTATTCCTGTAAAAACAGTTTATTTTTATAAGAATGAAATATTTTATTATAATATACTCAAATATTATGTTGATAATTGCATAAAATATCAAATATCAGTGTGTACCGTAAGTCCCTTCTTCGGATCATTCGGACAAAAATGATATATTTAAAAAAAAAATTGGGAAAAAAAAATGTCTAAACAAATATTGTTAATGAAAAATTACATTTTGTGAAATAAGAAGTAAAATAAAATTTAAAAAATATATATATATTACCAAAGTTTAGTCACATTAACACTATATATTGATTATTGATGCACTAAGACTACTCTAACTAAATTAACATATATTCGAACTTTATAGTAAAAAAAGAGTCAAGGTGATTGTGTGTACAGTTTTTTTATTAAAAAAAAAATTATCTTCAAATATAAGATAGTTTTTACTATGGCTCTCTCAAGATTTTTTTTATTTATTATGTAAACTTTCTTTTCTTTTTATTGGTTAAATGCGCATCAACAATATTAGTATAAAAATCTATAAAGATTTTCTGTATTAATCCAGTATAAATTTCTTTTAAAACTTTAATATAATTCTAATTTGATTAGAGGACTATAATACCAAACGGTACGTGGGCTTTATTTCTGACAGATTCGAAAGTTTTTAAGGTGCAAGCAAGCCATAATTAAACTGGTGTTATTTAGATCAATCCGAAGTCTGTAGAAATTAGTAAATAATTTTGAAATTTTGTATTAGTACTGGCTGGGAAAATCTGGAAATGCTGTTTAAACATTATCATAAAAATTTTGAAATGAAAACTTTAAGAAATAACTGTTCGGATTTTTGCTAATTACGCTTCAAGAACAACAATATATTTAAAACTTCATTGGGTTGAATTCATTTTGGTTTATTATTTCATTTATAAGGAATAGCATGTAAAGCGAACAGCCATATAAGCCCTTTTCATCTTAAAGTTTTATATTTTCCTTTAGTTGCAAAAATTCTCTAAAAAGATAGATTTTGATTGTACCCAACCTGTACTTTAATATAAATTTTGAGATTGGTTTAACATAACTGCATATTTTCTCTTATAAATATGATTTAAAAAGAACTTAAATTAGAAAAATGTACTCAAAGCCCATCTTAAACCGTCAACACACAAATCCTCATATTAAAAAAAAAAGACAAAAAAAAAGCAGCAGGTTTTTCAAACAATAAACTTAACATAATCTGAAAATTAGTTTAACTCTCTGCGTTTTATTCAAATAAAATTCCAAACTAAATTAGTTACAGCAGGTGAAATTGTAATAATAATAATTTTCATATAACCATAGGACCTGCTTTTTCATCACAAGTAGCATCTCTAATCGGTTACATATTGTATCTCATATTAGATATATTATTAGTCATATTACCATCAAGTTTGAGTCACACACACAAAAACACATTTAAAATTAAAATTAAAAAAAAAAAAGAAGAAAAAAAAAGATTTTAACATTAAATGATTTAAATTGTTTGTAAGTCATCGGTATTGTTCCTAATATTTCAGTAATTTATACTTAAATAATCAACTCGTACAAAACAATTTTGGCTTTTATTTAACAGAGCAAATAAAAACTGCCAAAAGCTGCGAATGCACAGTATTTACAAATTTGCAATCTAAGCTGAAAAGGCTTGAAATTATATGTTAAATTACTTGATATTCTTCTAGTAGCAATAAATGTCGCTGTATCGGATATTTCAAGGCATTGCACCGGAACAATGTTAGATTCTGATTAGTTTGTTTATCAAGCAGAGAATATCTATCAGATGGTCTTTCAAGGGAAAAATGGACTTCATCTTAAATTAGAGAAACCTCAGAAAACTATCAGGAAGTAGCTCAACAATCGACGCCAGATACCTAGTCAAAAATTTTCAAGTGTTTACTCAATTTGAAAACAGACTACAGAGAGCCAAATATTGCTGGATCCGGTGAATTTTCGCGAGGTGTGAGATTGGAGCATAGCAATATATAAAAACGTGTTGGCTATGATCCTGAATATTTTGAAAAGAAGTTAAAAGCTATATGGAAAGTTATTTATACTGTTAAGGATAAATTACATTTTATAATTTACGAAAGCAATTTTGTTTGACCTTATCAAAGGGCTTTTGATTTTGCATATGAAAGGGTGCAGATACAATGGGTTAATCCAGTAAAACCAGTTTATTTTTATAAGAATTAAATATTTTATTATAATCTATTCATATACTGATGATATTGAATTGAGAGTTACGTTGATGATTGCATAAAATGCCAAATATGAGTGAGTAGGATAAATCACTACTTCTGATCATTCGGTAAAAAATGAAATATTCAAACATATTTAGAAAAAAAAAGCAAACTTCTAAACTAAAACAAATTGTTAATGAAATATTACCTTTTGTAAAATAAACAGTAACATTTAAAAAATCTTATCATGCTTATATATTACTGTCAATTATCTTGCACTGCCATACCAATTGAAGAAACAAACAAAGTCTTGACATCGCACGCACACTCCAACTCAAGCAAGAATGACCATTCCATTCACTTGTCACTTCCCCCGCAGAGTAAAGGCATTTTAGTAATTTGCAACTTACAATGGTGCAATGTCACGTGCATGGGAGGGGACAGTATGCCCCACAAGTTTTATTGCTTTGTGTCCAGTTTCATATTCAAGGTCAGGAAAGAAGGGGTCGTTTTTGTTGATCTTCTGGAGAGAACGAAGGGAAACTTTTCTTGGTCCTAATTTAGCGATAGCTTCTTCATCGAAACTAAGTTCTTACAACACTCTGCAGAATTGCAATAATGCTATTGTACTGATTTGATCAAAGCTTTTTCTTAATTAGGAATTAGGTCTTTTATTTTCCAATTATAATTAAAGGTTGTTTTATTTTTTTAATATTTTTTAGTGCATGATTTTTTGTACGTAGAATGAAGTTTAGGGGGTGCGATGGCACCCCGATATTAAACCTTTATAATTAATTGCCCTCTGATCAAGAAGACAAGAAGTATACCTGCAGAATGCTTATTTCAATCAAAAACTTGCCAGTTATTGGTATCATCTCCTACTCATAAATGAGAAAATCGTGCTGAAATTGAGAAAATTTTTAATGGAATTGTGAGAAAATTTTTAATTTGAGAATCACACAAGGGGTAAAGATTCATTGACCGGTACATTGCATGTCATCACAATCCCGAATTTAAAGTACAATTAGAAGGCTAAAACTACTTCAGTTGAAAATTTCAGAGCTGTACCCCTATTCGAAATTATTTTGTAAAATATTTATTAATTAAAAAAACTAATCAAAATTTTAAAATTCTGTTTTTCACAAGTTCAATTAAAAGGCCAAATCTACTTATGTTTAAAATGTCAGAGGCCTATTTTAAGTAGATTTGTATAGATCCAGAGACACACAGAAAACGTGTTTTATTATTATAGATCATACGATTTTTAGATAGTATATTCATAATTACACACACATAACATTTGAATAAAATGGTAACATTTCAATTAACAGTTTGACTAGATAATATACACAGTATTAGCATGTGGAAATGTTGGCAAGCAGCACACCAACAAGCATTTTAAGATATGTAAACAATTGTTTACTATGTATTTATGATGAGGGGTTTGAAGGTTTATGAAAATGAAAGTATACATCATACGATTTATAGATATTTACATAAATACAAACACATTACATTTGATTAAGTTTATAACATTTCTGAACAATTAACAGTTAGGCTAAATAATATACACAGTGTTCCTACTGAAACAGCTGAATGTAAACCAATGACTTTTAAAGACCTAAATAACGTTTTTTAAAAACCTTTGAAAATTTGTTTTCAGACATGTCTTTAATATGTATCTTTACGACTGATTCAACCACAGAACTAATATCAAAATCTTACAGGCACAATTTGCTTTTTGCCTTATGGACAGATTTTGATAATGTTTCAATTAAAAGTTTTATATGCACTGTGCTTTAGCCATAGCACATTGAATGTGCACTACCCAAGCCTAGTATTTGCAAATAGCTTCTGCTAAATTGGTCGCAAACTCCTTTGGCCACACAAATACCAGAAAATTCCAATGCGAAGCAGGTAAGTGGAAATGAATTTTTTAAATTATTGAAGTAGGGAACACAACATCAACAAAAAACAAAGACTTCTAAGCCTTTTCAAATACTTTCAATTGCTGGAAAACATATGTACAAACAATACCCATATGTACAAACAATTATGAGGGAACAAGAGGGAATGTTGGCAGACAGCATACCAAGAAGCATTTTAAGATATGCAAACAATTGTTTACAATATGTTCATGGTGGCTTAAGGGTTCATGAAAATGAAAGTATAAATTATAAGATGTATAGATATATACATAAATGTACAAACATAACACTTGAGTAAGTTGGTACCATTTCTGTACAATTAATAGTTTTCTAGATAATATACACACTATTCCTAGTGAAATTGTGGAATGCAAATCGATGACTTTTCAAGACACAATTAATTAATACTTTTCAAGGATCTTTGAAATTTTTTTTAAAGACATCATGCCTTGAATGCGTGGCTTTACATGTCTTTACACATCATGTATTTAATTCAGCCACATTCGGACAAGTAAAAAAAATCTTACAAGCACAATTTGCTTTTTGCCTTATGGACAGATTTTGATGATGTTTCAATTCACTGTTTTATATACACTGAGCTTTAGCCATTGCACATTATACGTGCACTTCCCACGCATAGTAATTTTAAATAACTTCGCAAACTCCTTTTTCAATGTATTTACAGCGAGAAGTTTAAAGGTTTATGAAAGTGAAATTATACATAATACAATTTATAGATATATACATAAATATAGAAACATTTTTGAATAAATTAGTAACATTTTGGTACAATTATCAGTTTGACAAGATAATATACAGAGTATTTCTAATGAAACCGCTGAAGATAAATCAATAACTTTTCAAGACCTAAATAATGTTTTTTAAGGTTCTTTGAAAATATGTATTCTCACTTCATGTCTTTAATATGTGAATTTATAATTGATTCAACCACAGCACTAATATCAAAATGCTACAAGCAAAACTTGCTTTTTGACTTAAGTGGACAGATTTTGATGACGTTTCAATTCACTGTTTTATATACACTGAGCTTTAGCCATTGCACATTATATGTGCACTTCCCACGCATAGTATTTTTAAATAACTTCGCAAACTCTTTTTTCAATGTATTTATGGCGAGAAGTTTAAAGGTTTATGAAAGTGAAATTATACATAATACAATTTATAGATATATACATAAATATAGAAACATTTTTGAATAAATTAGTAACATTTTGGTACAATTATCAGTTTGACAAGATAATATACAGAGTATTTTTAATGAAACCGCTGAAGGTAAATCAATAACTTTTCAAGACCTAAATAATGTTTTTTAAGGTTCTTTAAAAATGTGTATTCTCACTTCATGTCTTTAATATGTGAATTTATAATTGATTCAACCACAGCACTAATATCAAAATGCTACAAGCAAAACTTGCTTTTTGCCTTAAGTGGACAGATTTTGATGACATTTCAATTCACTGTTTTATATACACTGAGCTTTAGCCATTGCAAATTATATGTGCACTTCCCACGCATAGTATTTTTAAATAACTTCGCAAACTCTTTTTTCAATGTATTTATGGCGAGAGGTTTAAAGGTTTATGAAAGTGAAATTATACATAATACAATTTATAGATATATACATAAATATAGAAACATTTTTGAATAAATTAGTAACATTTTGGTACAATTAACATTTTGACAAGATAATATACAGAGTATTTCTAATGAAACCGCTGAAGGTAAATCAATAACTTTTCAAGACCTAAATAATGTTTTTTAAGGTTCTTTAAAAATGTGTATTCTCACTTCATGTCTTTAATATGTGAATTTACAATTGATTCAACCACAGCACTAATATCAAAATGCTACAAGCACAACTTGCTTTTTGCCTTAAGTGGACAGATTTTGATGACATTTCGATTCACTGTTTTATATTATTTTTCATTGTTTTATTTTATTTGCCATTGCAAATTATATGTGCACTTCCCACGCATAGTATTTTTAAATAACTTCGCAAACTCTTTTTTCAATGTATTTATGGTGAGAGGTAAAAGGTTTATGAAAGTGAAATTATACATAATACAATTTATAGATATATACATAAATATAGAAACATTTTTGAATAAATTAGTAACATTTTGGTACAATTATCAGTTTGACAAGATAATATACAGAGTATTTTTAATGAAACCGCTGAAGGTAAATCAATAACTTTTCAAGACCTAAATAATGTTTTTTAAGGTTCTTTGAAAATATGTATTCTCACTTCATGTCTTTAATATGTGAATTTATAATTGATTCAACCACAGCAATAATTTATAAATGCTACAAGCAAAACTTGCTTTTTGACTTAAGTGGACAGAATTTGATGACGTTTCAATTCACTGTTTTATATATACTGAGCTTTAGCCATTGCACATTATATGTGCACTTCCCACGCATAGTATTTTTAAATAACTTCGCAAACTCTTTTTTCAATGTATTTATGGCGAGAGGTTTAAAGGTTTATGAAAGTGAAATTATACATAATACAATTTATAGATATATACATAAATATAGAAACATTTTTGAATAAATTAGTAACATTTTGGTACAATTAACATTTTGACAAGATAATATACAGAGTATTTCTAATGAAACCGCTGAAGGTAAATCAATAACTTTTCAAGACCTAAATAATGTTTTTTAAGGTTCTTTAAAAATGTGTATTCTCACTTCATGTCTTTAATATGTGAATTTACAATTGATTCAACCACAGCACTAATATCAAAATGCTACAAGCACAACGTGCTTTTTGCCTTAAGTGGACAGATTTTGATGACATTTCAATTCACTGTTTTATATACACTGAGCTTTAGCCATTGCAAATTATATGTGCACTTCCCACGCATAGTATTTTTAAATAACTTCGCAAACTCTTTTTTCAATGTATT
Organism: Linyphia triangularis; assembly: GCA_963978545.1. Lineage (NCBI taxonomy): Eukaryota > Metazoa > Arthropoda > Arachnida > Araneae > Linyphiidae > Linyphia > Linyphia triangularis. The sequence continues at coordinate 13,337,630 of OZ021727.1, forward strand.
TATGGCGAGAGGTTTAAAGGTTTATGAAAGTGAAATTATACATAATACAATTTATAGATATATACATAAATATAGAAACATTTTTGAATAAATTAGTAACATTTTGGTACAATTAACATTTTGACAAGATAATATACAGAGTATTTCTAATGAAACCGCTGAAGGTAAATCAATAACTTTTCAAGACCTAAATAATGTTTTTTAAGGTTCTTTAAAAATGTGTATTCTCACTTCATGTCTTTAATATGTGAATTTACAATTGATTCAACCACAGCACTAATATCAAAATGCTACAAGCACAACTTGCTTTTTGCCTTAAGTGGACAGATTTTGATGACATTTCGATTCACTGTTTTATATTATTTTTCACGGTTTTATTTTATTTGCCATTGCAAATTATATGTGCACTTCCCACGCATAGTATTTTTAAATAACTTCGCAAACTCTTTTTTCAATGTATTTATGGTGAGAGGTAAAAGGTTTATGAAAGTGAAATTATACATAATACAATTTATAGATATATACATAAATATAGAAACATTTTTGAATAAATTAGTAACATTTTGGTACAATTATCAGTTTGACAAGATAATATACAGAGTATTTTTAATGAAACCGCTGAAGGTAAATCAATAACTTTTCAAGACCTAAATAATGTTTTTTAAGGTTCTTTGAAAATATGTATTCTCACTTCATGTCTTTAATATGTGAATTTATAATTGATTCAACCACAGCAATAATTTATAAATGCTACAAGCAAAACTTGCTTTTTGACATAAGTGGACAGATTTTGATGACATTTCAATTCACTGTTTTATATACACTGAGCTTTAGCCATTGCAAATTATATGTGCACTTCCCACGCATAGTATTTTTAAATAACTTCACAAACTCTCTTTTCAATGTATTTATAGCAAGAGGTTTAAAGGTTTATGAAAGTGAAATTATACATAATACAATTATAGATATATACATAAATATAGAAGCATTTTTGAATAAATTAGTAACATTTTGGTACAATTAACAGTTTGACAAGATAATATACAGAGTATTTCTAATGAAATCGCTGAAGGTATATCAATGACTTTTCAAGACCTAAATAATGTTTTTTAAGGTTCTTTGAAAATGTGTATTCTCACTTCATGTCTTTAATATGTGAATTTATAATTGATTCAACCACAGCACTAATATCAAAATGCTACAAGCACAACGTGCTTTTTGCCTTAAGTGGACAGATTTTGCTGACATTTCAATTCACTGTTTTATATACACTGAGCTTTAGCCATTGCAAATTATATGTGCACTTCCCACGCATAGTATTTTTAAATAACTTCGCAAACTCTTTTTTCAATGTATTTATGGCGAGAGGTAAAAGGTTTATGAAAGTGAAATTATACATAATACAATTTATAGATATATACATAAATATAGAAACATTTTTGAATAAATTAGTAACATTTTGGTACAATTTACATTTTGACAAGATAATATACAGAGTATTTCTAATGAAACCACTGAAGGTAAATCAATAACTTTTCAAGACCTAAATAATGTTTTTTAAGGTTCTTTGAAAATATGTATTCTCACTTCATGTCTTTAATATGTGAATTTATAATTGATTCAACCACAGCACTAATATCAAAATGCTACAAGCAAAACTTGCTTTTTGACTTAAGTGGACAGATTTTGATGACGTTTCAATTCACTGTTTTATATACACTGAGCTTTAGCCATTGCACATTATATGTGCACTTCCCACGCATAGTATTTTTAAATAACTTCGCAAACTCTTTTTTCAATGTATTTATGGCGAGAGGTTTAAAGGTTTATGAAGATAATATACAGAGTATTTCTAATGAAACCGCTGAAGGTAAATCAATAACTTTTCAAGACCTAAATAATGTTTCTTAAGGTTCTTTGAAAATGTGTATTCTCACTTCATGTCTTTAATATGTGAATTTATAATTGATTCAACCACAGCACTAATATCAAAATGCTACAAGCAAAACTTGCTTTTTGCCTTAAGTGGACAGATTTTGATGACATTTCAATTCACTGTTTTATATACACTGAGCTTTAGCCATTGCAAATTATATGTGCACTTCCCACGCATAGTATTTTTAAATAACTTCACAAACTCTCTTTTCAATGTATTTATAGCAAGAGGTTTAAAGGTTTATGAAAGTGAAATTATACATAATACAATTATAGATATATACATAAATATAGAAGCATTTTTGAATAAATTAGTAACATTTTGGTACAATTAACAGTTTGACCAGATAATATGCAGAGTATTTCTAATGAAATCGCTGAAGGTATATCAATGACTTTTCAAGACCTAAATAATGTTTTTTAAGGTTCTTTGAAAATGTGTATTCTCACTTCATGTCTTTAATATGTGAATTTATAATTGATTCAACCACAGCACTAATATCAAAATGCTACAAGCACAACGTGCTTTTTGCCTTAAGTGGACAGATTTTGCTGACATTTCAATTCACTGTTTTATATACACTGAGCTTTAGCCATTGCAAATTATATGTGCACTTCCCACGCATAGTATTTTTAAATAACTTCGCAAACTCTTTTTTCAATGTATTTATGGTGAGAGGTAAAAGGTTTATGAAAGTGAAATTATACATAATACAATTTATAGATATATACATAAATATAGAAACATTTTTGAATAAATTAGTAACATTTTGGTACAATTATCAGTTTGACAAGATAATATACAGAGTATTTTTAATGAAACCGCTGAAGGTAAATCAATAACTTTTCAAGACCTAAATAATGTTTTTTAAGGTTCTTTGAAAATATGTATTCTCACTTCATGTCTTTAATATGTGAATTTATAATTGATTCAACCACAGCAATAATTTATAAATGCTACAAGCAAAACTTGCTTTTTGACTTAAGTGGACAGAATTTGATGACGTTTCAATTCACTGTTTTATATATACTGAGCTTTAGCCATTGCACATTATATGTGCACTTCCCACGCATAGTATTTTTAAATAACTTCGCAAACTCTTTTTTCAATGTATTTATGGCGAGAGGTTTAAAGGTTTATGAAAGTGAAATTATACATAATACAATTTATAGATATATACATAAATATACAAACATATTTGAATAAATTAGTAACATTTTGGTACAATAAACAGTTTGACAAGATAATATACAGAGTATTTCTAATGAAATCGCTGAAGGTAAATCAATGACTTTTCAAGAACTAAATAATGTTTTAAGGTTCTTTGAAAATGTGTATTCTCACTTTATGTCTTTAATATGTGGATTTACAATTGATTCAACCACAGCACTAATATCAAAATGCTACAAGCAAAACTTGCTTTTTGTTTTATGTATACAGATTTTGATGATGTTTCAATTCAATATTTTCTGAAATTTGTCATCGTTAGGTATTAGTCATTATTCAGTCATCGCTCTGGTATCAGTCACAGTTCTTGTATTAGTCATCTTAATGTTGTCATCGTTCAAACTCAAGGAGGCCACATTTTAGGTAAATATTAAAAGTTTAAAATCTTTAATTAAATTCAACCAACAAAAAATATTAAATTCATATAAAAACTAAATTTAAATTATTAAATTAATCAAATCTCAATTAGATAAAATAATTAACAATCCGTTTATATTAATTCTGTCTAAAATTAGCTTTTAAATATGTAATTAAAATGGCAATAAAAAAAATCCTTATTTTTTTTTTATAATCTTTGTAAGTTTAAAATTTTTCATTTTTAAATCTTAGTTTAATTCAAGCAGGCATAACAATTTCATTACAATTGTTTCATAACTATTTTAATGCAATTTGAAATTCTTCAATGCATGAATTCTTTATGCAATTCTTCATGCAATATCCCAACTTACAACATTTAATGTTCAGTAGTCAATGTCAGATTTTGGGGGAAAAATAGAAGAAAAAAAATACATTAAAACTCAAAAATGGAATTAACTTCATATTACATTTTAACTTCCAAGAAATTGTTTGGGAATCAGCTGGTGTTCAATAATTCAAATAACTGTAATATTGTCTCTACCAAATACATCACCCAACCTGACTTATATCTAAAAAACAAAAAAAAGTTACAGTTCATTTACACCACTTGTTGATACTTGGCTACAGCTAATGTAAACTGCTGAAAGGACCATCATCAAAGCTCAACTTCGAGAAATGTAATTTCTCTTGAGTGACTGCAGCCGGTTGGTAGAGCACCGACCTCCCAACAGACTTACAACAAGTCTGAACCACAAATCTTACCTACGAATGGAACAGTGGGGGAAGCGTTATCGCAAATCCATCCTGTCTTCAAAGTCTTCCACAATACAGGAGGTTGGATAGTGAGGTGCCAGCTCAAGTGTTGACCTCCCCTTGAAAACGGCTCACAAACTGCAATGCACAACCCACGCCCGCCCGTGCTTCGAGCCTTTTGGGTAAGTTGGCGTGATTGGGATACAGGCAAACCTGAAACCTCTTCACGTTTTCTTTCCTTACATGTCGGAATGAAAAAAGACCATTGAGGCTTCACTTCTTTTCTTTCTTTGTGGTCTGGGGTTTTTTATGAGCCGTTTCACGTACCAGATAGATGTGAGATGGGGTGCACAAAGTTGAAGAATTACACTTTGTTGTCCTTGTAGTTATTTCATTCGCATTCTCGCTACATGAATTGAGCAGGAATTTACCCTTTTGCTGAATTCAACATTGGAGGAATAAAGCAACGAATAATATTGAGGTAGGATTCATTTGCCCATTGAAGGAGTTTTGAAGGGAATGTTATAGCAGAACTTGGAAATCGGAGTCATTCTAGGAAAATTTTTTTAAATTCTACAAAAATCAGGGGAAAACACATGTTTCTGACTGCCAAAACTAACAATCAGCAATTTCGTAATCTGGATGCATGATATTTTTAAAGGGACCAGCCTTTCCTAGTCTCATCGACCGAATGTTCCATTTTGTGGTCTTACAATTTCTGCCGAAATATAGCTTTAAAATACATAAAAACTATTTAACAAGTGTGCAACTAGAATACGAGTAAATCATTAAAATTTGAAGGGACATTTAACATTTTTTTACTCATTTCGTTCATTTTTAAAACGTTCTCGCCTAAAAGCAACGATGTGTTACAGAAATTCGAGAAAACACTAAAATTGGGATTTTTCTATATAAATTTAAACCTCTTATTTGATAATAAAATCTTTGTTCTTCCTCATTAAAAAAAGTAAATCGGAGCCAATAAATAATGAACAAGCAGAATAGAAGCTCGTGCGAATTTGCTTAAAAGTCAAAACTTTCAATGAATTTGGAAAAAATTTAAGTGCCTTATACTTTTTCCAAATTTGATAGCTACTACTGATAGTTTGCAGCATTATATAACACTTTAGTGACTAAAAATCACAAGAACATGCGGACTTGTGAACTTGCGCAAAATATGAAAAGTCACTACAGAAAAGTTCAAAAATTTAAGTTTCAAGATGCCTATTTTTCGTTAAACTTTGGAACCAATATAATATAGTAGAGGGCGCAGTGAGTTTTGTAAAAAAATATAGGTAGGAATTTGTCATAGAGGAATGACGTCACTCTATCTTCTAATCACACAACACTATCGAGCGGAGGTCCACCACCACCTCAAACTCTTAATGTAATTAGAATCAAGCAAGAACTTCTCGAGTTATAAGAAATGTATAATAAGTGGTAGTTCCTAAGAGCGTTTCTTAAGGTGTAAACTTACAATACACACGTCTCCCGGTAATGAAATCCTAAAGACAGGACAGAATTTTAGTGGTAATTCCAAAAATTTCAGGAACATTTTAGGGTTGATTTCTAAAAATTTAAGGGATAATTTGCAAAATTTTAGGTATAATTAATTAAAAAATAATCAGGGATATTTCTTATGAAGCTGACAGCCTCCTAACACAGAGATATTCTTTCAAAAGATAGTTTCAACACTAGCAAAAAAAAAAAAAAAAAAAAAAAAACACACACACATCTGAGTGTTTAACAACTTTTTAGCAAAATTACAGTTATAAAATTAAACAATTATAGTATTTTGACAAATATGCGAATTTAATTACAAAATTCTAGGAAAATTAGAAATTTTAGGATGAATGCAACCCCTGGCATGGTTACAGAATACATGATAATTTTCAAATTCAATAATCAACCAAGTTCTCTAACGAATATAAAATTTCAACGAAGAATGAAAAATTTATAATTGGCCGCTTCAAAATGCCAAAAAAACTTATAATTTCATCAAACTTTGAAGCCACAGTAAAGTGGTCACAACATGTATGGTAATATTTATTTTGTGCTCAACTTGTGCAAAATTTGAATGAAAGTTGGAAATTTCCTCTATGTAGTAAGCAAATTCAAAGTGCCAAAATGCAGCATGTATGACAATTTTCCAACTCAATATCAGCAAATATTAAAATTTACAACTCATTATGATTAATTAGAGAATAATTGATGACTAGAGCAAAATGTGCATGAAAGTTGTACATACATTTACAAAATCAATGCCTCTTCTTACTCAAACGTTACAGCAAACAGTAATTTTCTGCCGCAAGGAATGCATTATTGATTGTCTCAATATAAAAAATTAAGATTATCATACAACTGTATCTTCTAGATTGTGCAAATTTTCAAGAAACCAGGAAATTTCATCTATATAGTTGGCAAGATCAGAGTGCGCAAATAATTCTTTTTCTACAATCTTTACAGCATATACGATCACTTTCCTTCTCAAACTTGAGTAATTAGAGAAAAACTATTGACACTTAAAAATTGTGCAAAATGTGCACGACAATTAGACATTTTATCTACGTATTTTTAAAAATCAATGCCTCTTCTTACTTAAACATAACAACAAACAGTCGGTTGCTGCCACAAGAATCTCTTATTTGATTGTCTCAATAAGAGCAATTAAAGTACATCTACTGACTCTTCTAAATTGTGCAAATTGGCTCGAAAGCTAAAAATTTCATTTATGTGGTTCGCAAAATCAAGGAGCCAAAATAGCTCTTTTTCACCATAACAGCATACACCATAATTTTTCAACTCATTATGTGCAATTAGAGAAAAACTTTTGACTCTTCTAACTTGTGCAAAATGTGCATGACAGTTGGACATTTTATCTATATATTTTTAAAAAATCGATGCCTCTTCAAACTCAAACATAACAACCAACAGTTGGTTGCTGCCGCAACAATCTCTATTTGATCGTCTCAATATAAGCAATTAAAGTGTATCTATTATGTCTTCTAAATTCTGCAAATTTGCACGAAAGCTGGACATTTCATGTATGTGGTTTGCAATATAAAGGTGCCAAAATAGCTCTTTTTAACCATAACGGCATATACAATAATTTTTTAACTCATTATGGGCAATTGACATGATGAGCATTATGACACTTAAAAATTGTGCAAAATGTGCATGACAATTAGACATTTTATCTACGTATTTTTAAAAATCAAGGCCTCTTCTTACTCAAACATAACAAAAAACCGTCGGTTGCTGCCGCAAGAATCTCTTATTTGATTGTCTCAATATGAGCAATTAAAGCATATCTACTGTCTCTTTTAAATTGTGCAAATTGGCATGAAAGCTAAAAATTTCATCTGTGTGGTTTGCAAAATCAAGGAGCCAAAATAGCTCTTTTTAACCATAACAGCATAGACCATAATTTTTCAATTCATTATGAGCAATTAGAGAAAAACTATTGACACTTCTAACTTGCGCAAAATGTTCATAACAGTTGGACATTTAACTATATATTTTTAAAAAATCAATTCCTCTTCAAATTCACACATAACAACCAACAGTTGGTTGTTGCCGCAAGAATCTCTTATTTGATTGTCTCAATATGAGCAATTAAAGTATATCTACTGTCTCTTCTAAATTGTGCAAATTGGCACGAAAGCTAAAAATTTCATCAATGTGGTTCGCTAAATCAAGGAGCCAAAATAGCTCTATTTAACATAACATCATATACGATAAGTTTTCAACTCGTTATGAGCAATTAGAGAAAAACTATTGACACTTCTAATTTGTGCAAAATGTTCATGACAGTTGGACATTTTATCCATATACTTTTTAAAAAGTCAATGTCTCTTCTTACTCAAACATAATAACAAACAGTCAGTAGCTGCCGCCAGAATCTCTATTTGATCGTCTCAATATGAGCAATTAAAGTTTATCTACTATGTCTTCTAAATTGTGCAAATTGGCACAAAAGCTGTAAATGTCATCCATGTGATTCGCAATATCAGGGAGCCAAAATAGCTCCTATTTGACCATTACTGCATATACGATAATTTTTCAAATCATTGTGAGCAATTAGAGAATAACCTATGACTCTTCTAACTTGTGCAAAATGTGCATGAAACTAAAAATTCATTTGATTGAATCATGGATATCTTCTGGAAAAAGAAAATGTGCGAGAATGCACAAAAAGCCAATGTAAAAGTTTTTGTACTTGATAAACGAAATCAAGTAATATGACACATCATAAGTTACACGACATACGTAAATGTAATTTGTAAATATTCTAAAATTTCTTAGATATAGTTGCAAGAAAGATTCTGATTGAGTTAATGTTGGAAGTCATTAAGAGAGTTGTACCACAAAAAATCCAACCCTAAACATGAATAAAATCCCAGAAAGACACATACAGAACGCAATAATGTCACAGTATCAAACTTGCTTACTCTGGTCAATAAGGCAGTGTTGGAAGGTATCCCAAAGCATTGGGTACATTTTAAAGTTAAAAACATGTAAAAGCACCTCTTTTAATCTGTAATGAGCAGCCACTGTGTAATCTATGAGTCAGCAGCCTACAAGTGATTAATCTTATTCTTGAATGACATGCCAATAATCGATGAGGGAATTCGAAGGTTTCTTTCTCAGTTTAATGTCAGTTAACAACTTTGATATTAACATTAAAATATCAAGCTCGCTCTTAACAGTCAAAGAGGCACCGTTGAAAAGTATCCCAAGAACAAGTGCCATAAAAAAAATATTCCGAAATTTGTTGAAATAAAATTTAAAACACTCCTTTGAAACCTAATCTTATTATTTAATGATAGAAGGGCCTTATTTCCCATAAGACCTGAGTCTAGAATCCCCGAATTTTGGTTGCCCTCAAATTGCCTGAAAAATTCTTAATTATTATATAACTATCAATATTCTTTCTGTTCAGCGCACTTGATCGACACCATAAAGTAGCCGAAATTGTCATTAATATTAAATAACACCAACATGTGTCGATGGGGCGCCCCATCTGCTATGCTGTGCCTAAAGTAAATGGTTTTCTAATTCGGGCACTAAATGATGACCTAACTTGTTAAATTAAAGAAAGGGGGTCTATAAAGGTAAGACGGAGACACAGTTGTGGGAGAAAAGTCTTTGATACGGCAAAAAAAGGAGGAAGGGAAGATAAAAGTGTGTGAAAAATGTACCATAAGCGCAGGAGGTATAAGCCTGGGGCGATCAAATGGGGGGGAAAATACTTGCAACTACAAAGGCAATGATGAATGACATTTGTCACCAAAGAGTTCAACTGCAATACTGATGAAAGAACATCAATACAGGAGGATATATGATTCAACAAAACAATACAGGTGTGCTAAAGGCAGGTGTCTATTTTAATCAATAAAGGAAACCTCAAAGAACTTTCCTGGAAAGCAAGCTTTAAATCAAACTGTGATCGTACAGGACCACACAGTTTGAAAATTTTATTTCAAAATAGGCAACGCTCATTTGAGGATTCTAATACAATGAGATTATGACAGAAAGATATAATTTTTGATAAGAGAGCATTTGTCTACACTGCTGCGAGCAAAATCATAAAACAAAATTATGTTGCATTAAACAGAAATTACATAATGAGCTTTGCTTGAGAATGCTCTCTGTTCGGTATGAATTTTAATAACTTTTGAAGTGAAAAACCAGAAATAGAACTCCAAAAATGATAATATTTATTACATAGAAATAAGCATTCTATAATTATTTTCAAATAACTCTAACTGTAAAAGTCTTTGCAATTTGTTCAGAAACTTTTGCCGGAATATTTGTCATTATTCAATTATATAATACTAACACCCATTTTGGATTACATCTGAAAGCTGAGAAGGCATTATGAACAAAAGAGAAAGAAAACGTTGCATTAAATAGGGAAAAAACAAACACTACTAATTTAAAAATCAATATTTAGTATTCTAGTTACATTTCCGTGTCTTGTCCCATTGACAATGCTATTAAGGAGACATTCTAACTAACATTCTAGTAAAGAAAATCATTTAGTGCACGTAACGGTGTAGTGGTTAGCGTGCTTGCTTCTAGACCGCGAGGTTGCGGGTTCGAGTCCCGTGTTGGCATGGGTGTTTGTAAATGTATGTTGGCTTGTCTAATGACTAATGTTTCGGCGCATTATAGCCCTTGTGTTGCTGACGGCGCCAGATAATCTGAAAACAACCAACCATTTAGTGCACGTAAGAAAAAAGCAATGCTTAAAAAAAAAAAACTTGATGAGAAGTTAGGAATCAATTATTTCATTTATGGTTGCTTCTGACAGGCCAGAAAAAGTTTCTCATGCAATTATCTTCTTTACAATCTAAATAAATTTTAGAACACGTTCATGAACATACCAAATAGTAGTCCTCAATAATTGTCATTCATTGCAAAAGCAGACCTGTTCAATCTTGGAAACCGTTAATAACTTCAGAAATGATTCATTTGTCGTACTTTTCTTATGACCCTCAAGGCAAACAATGAGTTCGTTTCGAATGAGGCAGAGTATGGCCAAGGATATTTGGTTAAACCACAAGAGTACTTCTGAATTTATCCCAATATTTTTTTTTATATGTATATCTTAATACTTATAACTATAACCAATTGCCTTATTTTTTCTGATGCCACTGCAGGGCAAACACTCAGCTTGATTTTAATGAGTATGGAGGCGCAGTATGGGAGAGGATATTTAATTGAACCACAAGAGTACTTCTGAAATATCTCGATAGTTTTGTTTTGTTGTTGCTTTGTATGTTCATAGTAACTGTGACTTTTTGGCAGGAAATAGCGTCCCATACTCATTAAAATCAAGCTGAGTGTTTGCCCTGCAGTGGCATCAGAAAAAATAAGGCAATTGGACTCATTATTATTACCACATTATTGGTTTTGATAACTTCACCTAAATAGGTTAGATGGCGGGTTATATGTTGAAAGGTCGTCCAATGTCATGTTCATTACTGAGTGCCTTCAGGGACAGAAATCATTTGAACATGCACAGAATTGGAGGCTTCTAATGTCAGGACCTCATTTCAGGACTTTAGTTGCAATGCTAAATAGACTAAGAATTGTAGTGGGAGCCCTTAATATACACATAGAACTTGTTTATCGTGAGATTGTTGCAGACAGGTTATCATTGCTTGCAAACACTACACCCAGCTTACTTAGTGTGTCCAAAACCATACAGTTATACACACCTCACAAAAAGACACATACACACCCAAAAATCTACACACACCCAACAATCCACAAAATCCACAATCGACCCAACAATCCACAAAATCCACAATCGACCCAACAATCCACAGAAACCCAACAAAACCACACACAAAAATATTCTTTCATAAAAAAATCCATTCACACAGAAAAAAATCCACTCACACAGAAAAAAAAATCCACTCATACAGAAAAAAAAAAATCCACTCATACAGAAAAAAAAAAAATCAGCCACACACAAATACACAAAATCCAAACATACCAACAATCCACAAATCCAAACATACCCAACAATCCACAAATCCAAACATACCCAACAATCCTCAAAATCCACACACACACAACACAACGCAATGAATAACCTGTTCGCATTAAAAACACAAAAACAAGCTCTAAAGTTGAATGTACGCATTAGCGCCGACATGACTACTTGTTAAGGGGGGGGGGGGGAGGAGATACAAGAGGCAGCTGTATTTTTTTTTTTTTTTTTTTTAATGGAAATTGCAGTAACTGTGAAATAATAACTGTTCAAATAAATATAAGTTAAAAAAAAAAAAAGTGTCCTTTCTGAATTCTTCCAGTTTTCAACACTGTATTTTTGATTTACAAAAACCAGGGAAGGACCTTTACAAAATTATTTTAACTATGTCAGTAGTAAAATACGATAAACGATATTTATGACAGGTGTTCACGATTTTGCACTTATATTATCCGGAAAATACAAGTTACTCGTTGCAGTATGACGTGACGTTTATTAATGTAACTAGAATGAGATAAGAAGTACCACCTGTGGCTCAAAGAAGGAAATTTTATAATAAATTTTCAAAGCTGAAACAAAATGCGTTTAGAAACTTTCCAATTTTACTACATAATCGGGAATGTCAACTCGATATCAAAATAAAAACTTTCCTCACATCAAAATTAAAATTTTCCTCACAAGTTAGGGTGGCAATGCTTTTTTCTAGAGCCCAATCAAACAGCTGATTTTCCATGTAGCATAAATGCTATAACATTACGTTTCTACATTCATCCTCAATCCAACAGAATATAAGGTCAAGAGATAAAAGTTAGAAATTTCTCATGAAATCTAGTGTGCTAGGGTCTTGTTCCCAGTTTATTACTATGGTATCAGGCAATAATTATGCATATAAGAGTGATAATGGTCTTGCGATTGCAAAAGTAAGGGCACACAAAACGGTGAAGCCAGTATATAAGCGACCCTTTAAGTGCAACGGCTCATCTAATAAACTGAGAAAAACCTGATGTGCTGTTTTGTGACACTTGCCATTTCAAATTGTTAGAATTTTGTCTTTTAACCACTGTTTCATATAAAGTCAAACAACAAAAATCTCCACTATTTGTAGTCGAAAGTTCTTTTACAATGGTTATGGTTCCAGCACATGCTAAAAAAAAGTGCAATGTTTGGAGAAGATAAAGCTTAATATCGTCGCGAATACTAACAGAAAGTAAACTAAACTTTTACATTAAAAGACTACAATTAGTACCTGCATTGATATAAGTTTGACGAGATTATAGATGTCGCAAAGTCGACACCAATCTGCAATCTCAATGGTAGCCACAACACATTTCATCTTGGGAATACCAGATGAAATTGATGATGATGAAAAATGAACTTGGTTTGGTTGCTCTCATATTTATTAGGGGCAAGGCAACACAATGGCCAAACTGCTCCAAAAGGAACTTTGAACTACAGTGGATGAGGAAGAAATTAAATATGCAACCAATATTTTATATTGAAAAATATGACATGCAAGAAGGTCAATCCTTCATCTAAATTCATATTTTGAAGTATGGGAGGCCATACCAATAGGTAGATTTCGAATCATACTATAATATATTAGGTACATTGAGAGAAGCTTATGTGAACATATAAACATGCTTGATATTAAGGCAGGATAACTAAATATTAACCGAGTTTTCTTATACAGAAGAAAAAATGAGAATTCAGATATAGCCATGATTATCAGAAAATTGGGGTAACATATAACAACGACAACGTGTAATTTAAAGGACAGAAGCTTACAAATACACCTGTTAAACTACCATCAGAAGCGGCGAAAGAGTACAATTTCGGATGAAACAGCATTTATTTAAATGAGAAACTGTTTTGTCTAACAAAAAAATACAGAATCCATTTGAAAAATGTATGAGCTGAGCGGATAATATACTTAAAGTAGCTCATACTTACATTGGTTCAGAAATAACACATTATAATAACAACAGATCTTAACAATTAACTAACAAGAAGTCAACCAGCATTGTTACACTTGCAGATGGAACAATTGTTCAATTAAATAGCATGGCAGCAAGAAGAAGCGCATATAAAGTAATTGAGAAAGAAACCTACAAGTGCCAAACGTTAAACAGTGCAGTAAAGTAATTATTGTCCATAATGAAAAAGTTATTTCACACCAAAGTGGATGAAACAAATCAAAGTCCTGAAACAGGAAAGCTACTTCAGTTTAAGCTAAGGAAACAAACTTTTACAGTAAATCAAATGTACGTCTTACAAAGAGTCGCTTGAAAATTGGAAGGATAAGAAACGACAAAAACTACGATAGACCACAAAAGTCATTCAAATAAACCAAACTTCAACTTACGTTGAAGGTTTACTAATACATAAAATAATACAACTTTCTTAAAATATTAACTGCTAGAACAGTAAGAGGATTTTTATATTGAAACGTCTGAAAATTTTTATAGTTCTCTACCAAAAAATTATCATCATGTCTGTCGATAAGAAGTGAAAGGGGATCCCTGGAGTTAGTACTTTCAATACTCAATACTAGGGTCAATTACTATAGATGCTTTATAATGTTGATGAAGCAACAAGATATGAACAATAACAGATCTTACATAAAAATAAGATGCACTTCTTTAAAAGATAGATGAAAAGGAAAACCAAAATTAAAATTCCCTCAAAAGAATATTAATACATAACAGAATAAGAATTTTTTTTTTTAACAATTGTGGCACATTTTACAAATGGAATCCATGAAAGAACCCTAATTCAGATAACATAGAAAAATAAGCAGTCAAAAAGAGCCTTATTTGATCGATTTGCTAAGGAGTTAGCTGTGATCTACAGCAACCACCATGAGCCGATTGCAAAAAGCAGCAGCAAATCTGAAAAGCCAGAATGAATATGACCAGAGTACAACATAAACTCAGGCCTGTTAGAAATGGACAATACAGGAGCTTCTGTGAAAAACATGATGTCCTGGCTTACGGTTTATGCTGGCTGTTATTATTTAAACTTTTTTTTATTTAATTTGTAACTTGTGGTGGAGTTTGTCTTATCTCTTTGGCAAAAAGCTTAAAAATATATGCTTTTCTATCATAATGGCTTTGCTAGCAAATCACTAATATAATTCAGGGATAATTAAAAAAAATTTAAGGACATTTCTTTAAGAGCTGATAGGAGCTCCTAACACTACATATTATTTGCAAAGCTTGATTCAATATCGGGAAAAAAACTTGTCAATTTAAAAAAAAAAAAAAATACAAACAACTTTAAAGCAAAATAACAATTATATATATATCTATATTGACAAATTTGCAAATTCATTAAATCCACTAATTTAATTTTTAAGCAACAAAACTACAAAAAGTATAATGCTTCAAGTTTAAAACTTGAACTAATTTGTTTCTCACTACAATTTAAAATAGTTTGTCAAGAATTACAATTTTAATAACTATAATTTCAGAAACTATTTGATTAGGGAGGAATATCGGGGATTGTTCGCAGGTTTTGGAAGAACATTGGAAAATTTTCTGTGTTTTTAATTCTGTTTAGGAATTAGCTACAATTCTTGGAATTTTAGAGAGAAAAAAAATTAGGCAATAGGAATTTAAAGACAAAAATTTTGGTCCTTGGTTGACCAGTAAAATTCCAACTCGGGACCCAGAAAGCCAAACGTCTGTGCTCGACTGATCGGGAAAAATCAATCTACGTGTGATGTGACCTCGCGACCCAGAAAACCGAGCGTCGGTGCTCGGTTGACCGGGAAAATTCGATCTACGTATAGTGTGACCTCACGACCCAGAGACCCAAATGTCGGTTCTCGGCTAAACGGGAAAATTCAATCTACGTGTGGCATGACCTCGCGATCCAGAAAATCGAACTTCTAGGTACGTGTAGTGTGACCTCGCGACCCGGAAAGCCAAACTGCGCCATGCACAGTTAATCGCTACAAAAAAAAAGGAAAATTGACCAATGTTTTCAACGTCTCTATGTTTTGAGAATCAGAGTTATTTTTTTATAAGAAAGAATGACTATCTTATTTTCATTATAATAACAAATAAGAAGTTTACATTAAAATAGAAAAACTCACTTTGAACATTTGCCAAAACTGTTTCAATAGAACTTGCTCTAAGAGAAAAAAAAAACTTTTTTACCCTCGATAAATAAACTTAATTTAGTGTTACTCTCTAACTTATCATACAACTCGTAGACCACAAATTAAAAACAAGTATATTTTTATACTTACAAACAAATTAGCATATTTTAAGAGAAGCATTATAATACATCAATTACTAAATAGAAGAGTTCAAAAATTAACGTTTCAGTGAATGAGAAGTTAGTTAATACTACAGAAACATCTGTAAACCGCACTAAACTGAAATAGAATAGTACTATATAATAGACAAGTGTTTAATTGTAAAGAGTTAAAAATGAACGAAATAAAAGAAAACTCAAATTTCACTTCAAATTTGAATGGTTATAGCTCGTACTCTAGTTACACACCTGGTAAATACATAGTTTTAAATATATTTTAAGGCATTATTTATCAGAAATTTCAAGACCACATAATAAAGCATTAGGTCGATGAGCTTAGGAGAAAGACTGAGCCCTATTAAAATAACATGCACGCAGATTACAGAAATGATGATTGCCAGATTTGGCAGTAAAAAACATGCATTTCCCCCGATATTCTTGTAGAATTTTAAAATTCCCTAAAATACCCAAGATTTCCAGTTGTGCTACAACATTCCCTTCTTAACTCTTTCAGTGGGCAATGAATCCTACCTCAAATACTCGTTGCTTTATTCCTCAGACGATGAATTCAACGAAAGGGGAAATTCCTGCCTAATTCATGTAGCGAGAATGTGAATGAAATGTCTATAAGGACAACAAAATGTAACTCTTCAACTTTATACACCCCATCTCACATCTACCTGGTAAAGTGAAACAACCCATAAAATGGCAGACCACAAAGAAAGGAAAAGAAGTGAAGTCACAAAGGTCTTTTATTCATTTCCGACATGCAAGAGAAGAGAAAACGTGAAGAGGTTTCAGGTTTACCTGTATCCCAATCATGCCAACTTACCCGAAAGGCACGAAGCACGGGTGGGCGTGGATTGCTCATTGTAGTTTGCGAGCCGTTTTCAGGGGGAGGTCGACACCTGAGGTGGCACCTCACTATCCAAGCTCCTGTATTGTGGAAGACTTTGAAGACAAGCTGGATTTGCGGTAACGCTTCCCCCACTGTTCCATTCGTCGGTAAGATTTGTGGTTCAGACTTGCTGTAAGTCGGTTGGGAGGTCGGTGCTCAACCAACTGGTTGCAGTCACGCAAGAGAAATCGCATTACTCGACGTTGAGCTTTGATGGTGGTTCTTTCAGCAGTTCACATTGTCTGCAACCAAATATTAACTAGTGGTGTAAATGAACTGTAATTTTTGTTGTCTTTAAATATAAATCAGGGAGTAGTGGTGGATTAGAAAGTGGCAATACTAAAGTTATTTTAAAAATTGAGTTCTAGATAATTCTTCAATTTACATTTAATGTAAATACATTTTAGACTTTTTTTTTGCACGAGTATTTAGAATAAAATTCTTTGTATTCAAACATATTTAAATTTAAGACTTAATTTGCTGACAGACAAGGTCTTTTTTTAAAAATTAAGCTGATATATTTTTTATTTTTATAAATATATTGCAATCAAATCAATTTTATAATTAAAATTAAATTTCTTGATCAATTGCGCCATGCTTGAACAGTTCTTGATTCTATATTTAAAAAAAAAATCTAAATTTTATTACTGTCACTGGTTGAGTTTTTGATTCTTTAAATGTTTAATTAAACTAAATGTTTAATTACCTATAATTATATTAAATTGACTCAGAAAGCAATTCAATTGATTTAAAAAATTACTTTAAATTTATTTAATAAAAAAGAAATTTCATTAGATTGCTTTAGAAAACAATTACACTAAATTGATTTAAAAAATAACTTTAAATTGATTTAAAAAATAATTTGATTAGATTGATTTAGGAAACAATTACATTAAATTAGTTTTTTAAATATTTACATTAAATTGATTTAAAAAAAAAAAAAATTACATTATATTTATTCAGAAAAGAAATTACGTTAATTTATATAGAAAATAATAACAGATTTAAAAAAAAAAAATTTGCTCCAAATAATAAAATTAATAAATTTTAGAAGTTAAAATTAGTTCATGGCCTCCTCGAGTCGTCTCTTTTCTGCTCTAGTGAACATCCTGCTTGAGTTGCAAACAGGGATTTTTGGCAGTTTGTCTAGGCCAAGTCTCTTGTATATATATGGGAATCTCTCGACCTATGAGAAGAAAAAATCTAGTAGAATCTTTTTTCAAATATATATATATAACTTTAAATTAGATAAATACAAATGAACTCCACAAAGTGCATTTTTCCATTAGAGAAATTTTGGTACAGAAGCATTATCCCACCGACCGTTGGTGAATTTTGTATTGGAAACAAAAGTTCGAGCCACTTTGGGCTCCTCGGAGGTCCAGTTCATTTCAAATCGGAGCTGGGAAATTTTCTTGGGAAATATCCGATACTGCCACACGCTCTGGAAAGTCGAAATATGACATTTGGTCTGATTAATATTTGTGTAATTTGACCTCCAATCCAGAAATTCCAAATGATTTCTTGAAGACTTACTTTTTGCAATATGACAACCCACCCTGAAATGCTGAATAATGATATTCAGCTGACCAGGTAATAGCTACATGTACAGGTTAATATTAATTAGATTTGTGTAATACGAGCTAACATCCTGGAATGCCGAATGATAGTATTCGGCTGACGAGATTAATATCTGCTTTATGTAATATGACCTAGCGCCAAGTAATGCAGAGCTGACCAGATTTTTATTAATCATTATTAGCTTTGAGTAATTCGACCTCTCGTACAGAAATGACACTTGTTTAGTACCAATATTTCTTTGTTTCTAATTGCTCTTATGACACTAGTGCAAATTTGTTTCTTAAATGATCAGTCAGGATGGTCACAATTTTTAGGGGAATTGTGTGGCAATGAAAAGTTTACCATTTTCAATAACATTATACTTCTAACAATCACCAATATAATTCTTCGGTAAGGGGACCCGGAAAGTCGCAGAATGTCCTATCTCTCCCATGTTAAATTAGCCTACTTTTAATGTACCTTTTCTCAAGAACTACAGTAGACACATAGATAAATTTGGTGTCTGTGTATTTGTGGAACACTTCTTCATATACTGAAGGTGTGATTTCCTGTCTAAAAGTTATAAAATAATATTTTTTGTCACTCTACACAAAAAACACATGAAAATTACAATTTTCGTGAATTTTTTCACCTTAAAAGTTGAGTGAAAAAATTAATTTCTAGTTTGTTTACGAAAACAGAGCTTTAAAATAGACTTGCATGTGTAAGGATTATACTGTAAAAGTTACAAGACTCTAAATGTAATAGTTTTTTAGAAAAGGTACATCGAGTTTATAAAAACTTCATTCCGAGATATAGGCAAAAACATAAAAATCTATCCTTTCTTCGACTATTTTTAAAGAAAATTGTTGTTCAAGGGATTTAAATATGTTTTACTACTCTCTACATATATTTATTAACAGTTTGAACCAGGAAATGTTTGCTTTTATTTGTTAAATTTCAAATAAGTCATACAACAGATAATGAAATCTACAGCTAAAAAGTGTAAGCCTACATTTACTTCTCTTTGAAATGTCATAAAAATAAATGATTTTACAATTATGTTTATTATAATGCTAAAACATTAATATACATTTAATTGAAATTAGTTATTTTTATTATATTGTGATGGTGGCATTTTCTAGCCAACGGTGTATTTTGGCCTGATTTTTGAAAATTGACGACTAATTAAAAACAACCACATTACAAAGAAACATAGAATGAAAACATTATATACAATTAACCAATAAGAATACTAAGTACTAACATCAAAAATAACATTCTTCGAAGAATTTTCTATATAGATTTCAATGCTGTTGTAATTTGCATCCAAGTTTGGCATTTTCCTTTCAGAAAATGCGGTCATAACAGACTCAGTGGATATAACTATATTCCTACCTATGTTGCAAGCTTTACATTTCTGAAAAACTTTTCCTGCTGCCCTTCCCATATTTATATTTATAAAAGGAGATAAAGCAATACGAAACAAGAACAAAATTTCTAGCTAAATTTCAGCGTAAGCTTTACATTTCTAAAAAACTTTTCCTTCTGCCCTTCCCATATTTATATTTATAAAAGGAGATAAAGCAATACGAAATAAGAACAAAATTTCTAGCTAAATTTCAAAATAGAGCAGCAAAACTACAAACACAAATTCAGCAAGTTTTAAAATAAACAACGTGACAAATTCCAAACAAGAAACCAGATTTAGTTGCAGTTAAAGTTAATGTAAGAATATAAAGGATTTAAATATAGAATGATGAAAAATAGCAGACGATAACGTGACGTCACTTACCATACACGGGCTATATTTGGCGTTGCATATAAAAATTATAATAAAATACTTCTAGATTTCGCACAAACAAACTTCAAACAGCATTGAAAAGAAGAAGAATGTGGCTTTTTAAAAAGGCAAAAATACAAAAAACGATATTTTTATGATTTTTGACTTTCCGGTTCCCCGGAGCCAAAATACAGACAAACGAAAAAACGAACCTTCAACACAATACAAAATTTCCATGATTTTAGTGAAATTTTTAGAAGACATAGATAGGATTGCCATAGATTATACTCATTATCTATGAAAATCTTCTATTAAATTTTTGAGGCAGTCACTAAAATGTCACTTTTACACATGTTTCTATTGAAATTCAGATCCGGATTTCAAGCCATATTCTAGCAAATACAATTTGGAGATATTTAATGACGGAAAACTTAACTTCCCTTGTTAATTTTGATGACATAAGATAAAAGAAACCTGCCATTTTAATGTTTTTAAATATTTTATAATTGTTTATATTTGTGGTGAACAAAATTTTAGGAGACCTAATCAGCCCACTTGCTTTCATTTAGTCAAGTTGAAACTTGACAGAATGACTCGTTATCGCTGGCAATACATTATATCACATTTTTTTAGGGGAGGGGGGGGGAGGCGCTTATTCTTGACACAGACAAGTTGTTTTCTATGTAGTTGTCAAATACTATAAAAAGTCTATCTTGTAAATTGTAATGAAACGTATAATGCACAGAAAAAATTATATGGTAAATACCTAGCTTATTTTTTTTTATTATTATTATTAATAAATCCTTTAGATAAACTTCGATTTTGTTTGTGGCAGGCAGGAAAATCTGAGGAGGTTTAATTAACCACCTTGCCGTCATCCAATTAGGCCAAAACTTGGCAGATAGATTCGATGATAAAAAGAATTCTATCAAATTGTGGGGCTGTGACTGTCACTAAAAGGTAGCTTTTACGGAATACCAATAAGCCAACATGCCGTCATCCAATCGCACTAAAAATGGCATTTAACCGATCGTTGAAAAAACTATCTGCCAAATTTTTTTTAATAAATAAGTATATAAATAATAAAATTGTTTTAATCCAAAAAAATGAAACATATTTAGATGTGAAAGCATAAATTCACATTCATTTAAAAAATAATAATTTTAACCGTAGTTGGCCGCAAATTTTACTGATAGAAATGTTTTTAATATTTAAAAATAAGATGCCAACACCAAGTACACGCTGTTTCGAGAATCGGCGCAGGGTTAATGAATCTAAAAATTGGCAATGCATATAAAGAATTTATTTTAAAAACTTTGTTTTTATGGGTTCTATTATTTACTTTAATCAGCTTCTGTGGCAAGTAACAAAAGAAACATGCTCTTACTTGGGGATGCTCTACTAGATCAATATGTCCGAGTGTTTTTTCCAAGCCCCATCTCACCTCAGTGATCGGGTCGGTTGTGGTTAGTGGCGCGGGTGACCTTCTCGATCTTACGTTATAGGGTCCCCTTGGTCCCCTTTTGGCATAAACCTTTTTTCTTGGTCTTCCCCGACCTCGTTTTTGTGGAACAGCAGCCACTCTGTGGAACAAAAATATTTCAATTGAAATTATGTATGTTAGATGGAAGCCATTGGGTATTTTTCCGTTAGAGGGCCCCATCGGCAATATCCAAGTACAGCACGGATTCTGCGCCATGGTGATTTTCGCCAAATAAATGTCAGCAGTCGCAATTTTTTACTTATAAGTTAACTGTCTATGGTTGCCATAATTTGGCGCTGTTTTATGTTAACAATTCTTGAGTCTAGAATCCGTACCGTACTTGGATATTGCCAACAGCCACCTTTAACAGAAAAGTACCACGCATTGTCATACCATGGGTTCAGAGACACCTACACAAGTAGAAAGGAGGGGCGGAAGCACAGGGATGCGCCTCTTTACAGTAAAAATAGCAAAATATGGAAACTCTTTTATCTTATTTCACATTTTAAAGAGCCTCTTGACGCTCTTTCAATTTGAAGAAGAAGGGGGGGGGGGAGGGGGGGGGGAAAGGGAGGGAGGAGGGAGGGGATAAAACCCAAGGCTTTTTTCTAACGAGAAGAATGGATTTGAATAATAATTTTATCCAGAGGAGTGTGTTACTTTAAAACGGTTTCCGGACTCAACAACAGAAATGCAGGGATTGGAAGTCATTTTTAACTGTTAAGAGTAAGTCATAGTAAGGATCATTCCCTACGTTCGTGAAGTCACAAATCTTCCAGCCCAGTGCATTTAGAAACTACTTTGTATACAAAACATTGACATCTGGTGAGTATTAGATACGAAAATGATAACTTAATAAAATGACATAAATTAAAGAATCGAAAGTGGCGTCAAATATATTTTTATTTCATATTTGAAAATCTTACATCAATGCACTTGCAGTGGCTCCACCTGGTTTTGTCTTTTGATATTTTAATTTTCATTTATAGCAGATGGACATTAAATGAAAACAACTTATGACATATCATCAAGCGATCTTTTTCGTACCTATACTCGACCAGTTTCAAAGTTTAATAGAGAGTAATTTCTAAATGCACTGCATCACATAGCGAGTATTAGGGAATGGTTCTTACTAAGGCTTCCTCTTACTGCAAGTATGGAATAAAATTTTACGAAAGAATTCATATAATGGATGATGAGTTTTTCCAGTTAATTAATTTCGCAACACGAGTCGAATGAGATAGTCCATGTGAATTGTGGCACTGCTCGAACTATTATTTATGTATAGTTTCACTAAAAGACCTTTAATATGTAATATTTATGTAATGTTTCTTATGAACATAAAAAGAATAATCAAATATAATGAATAACCCTAAAGAAGGATTATTAAGTTATAAGAATATTAAGGGATAATGATATTTCAGTGGTTATATATAACCACTCAGTAATTTCCATGCCCTTTCAGTTTCAGTCTACGCAAGAAGTTCAAAGGTACATTTACATTCAGCCAAAATACTATTCAAAATTTAAGACATTTTGCATAACCATATCAAACGGAAACAGACAAAAGAAATTCGAATTGATAATCAAAATTAAATCACTGGAGCAAAACATCCATAAAAAAAAAAAAAAAAAAAAAAAAAAAAAACTTCATATTTTGAAGCAATATCACAGTCGAAAGTGTGTATTGTCTATACACACTTTCGGCTTAGATTAAGAGCCAATCAGGCAAAAACAAAACAATGTTTTAAAAGTAAGTTTTTGTTTTAAGTAATTAACACTTGATAACCCTAAAGAAGGATACTTACTCTTCTGCTGCCGCTGCTTCCTGTTCTGCGGGTGGTTCTTCCCTGTAGTAAAAAAAATAAAAAATCTTGCGTGAATAGCACGTCCATTTTTAAAGTATACTTAACAAGAAATAACCCTAACTAGGTTTTGTGTAAATTTTGAGTTACGACAGTCCTTGAAATACCGTATCTACATGTTTCAAATGTAATCCTTAATTTCTTAATCATTTTAATCTAGATTACTTAGATGAATGATAATCTTTTTTTTTTTTTAAATATACTACAAATGAAAAATAGAATGAGAATAAAAATTGGCGAAGTCATATTATTAAATTTTTTTTCCAATATACTTCAAAGTTTACAAACATCTACACTTTTAGAATTCAAACAAATTTACCAATTTTTAATTTTAAAAAATCGAATAGAGTGTGTGAAATCTACAGTCGTAAGGTTGAATAAAAATTATTGCAAATTTCATCACCTTGCCATACTATCAATGGGCCACTTTTTGCGTAGTATTGAAAAAAGTAAAAAAATAACTGAATAAAAAATTTAACAAAATAACGCTTTCAATTATTACAGGACTACTTCCAACAGTGGAGCAAACAGCTGCCTCCTCAATTCTACATTTTAAAGAAATTATATTACAAGTTAGTAAATCATTAAAAAAAAAATTCTTTAGTCAATATTTTTCTAACGAACAAAATATTGCTCTAAAATGGTAGCACATTGAGATAGAACAAAAATATTTCTTTACTGTTAACATTGAAAACTCTACTTTGGAAAACCACTAAGTGAAGCAGCAAATCAATTCGTAAAAGACGAAAAGATAATGACCAGAAAATTCGAGGGGGAAAGAATAATTACAAAGGGCGCAGTGAGTCATCTAAAAAATTTAGGTAGGAATTTAAGGGAGAATTACAAAAATTTTAGGAATATTTTAGGGAGAATTTAAACACATTTAGGAAGATTTCTTTAGCTGACATAAGCTCCAAACACATTATTTCCAAATCTTGTTTCAATACCTCTAAAAAACTGTCAATTTTCAAAAAATTGAACTTCAAACAACTTTTTAGCAAAATAACAGTTAAATAATGAAAGAATTGTACTATTTTGACCAAACATACATATTTCGTTAAATCCACTTTTCTCATCTGGAGGAATGTCGGGTATTTTTCGAGGGTTTTGGAGAGAAATTGGGGAATTTTTAGGTGCAAAATTTTTTTTAGGAATTATGAAAAAAAAAAAATTTAGAATTTTAGAGAAAAATAAAAATTAAAAGTAACGTTAGGAATTTTATGGCGTATCCGACGGTAGATTTCAGAAAAATTCCCCAATTCAACCGTCAAACTTTTTGTTCATATTTCCCCAACTTTTCAAGATGTGTTAACACCCACATCAAATAAAACACGTATGCTAAATTAAAAATATGCCAATTATTTAAAAAAAAGTTTTGGTGGTAATAAAAAGTTTAAATTATTCAGTAACTTTAAACTTCTAACAATTACCACCACAATTCTAAAAGGAAAATGGCGTTAAAATACGGATGAACGGGAAAACGTACCTTTCAAACAATGGTAGTTAAAAAAGTCCTTGATTTTCGTGAAACTTTTTAAAAAATCTCCTGACATTTTTTTTTTTTTTTTTTTTTTTTTTTTTTTTTTTTTGAGAATCGGAAAGCTTCCTGGCATTTCCCTGATTTCCAGGTTCTTGGCCACTCTAATTATTGGTCAGGCACAACCTACACGTTTTGAAAAGAATTTACTTACTCTTCTTCATTTGGTGCAGCTATTTGAAGCTCGTTGGCTGCATCCAAGTCTTCTCCTTGGTTTTCTTGCTGGTCCCTATAATGAAGGGAGAAAAGCCTGAATAAATAGAAGATTCATTTTCAAAGTATAATTAACAAGGGAGTTACCCAAACCATGTTAAATTACAATAATCATTTTAAAGGCCGTCTCCACCCACGCATGTTTCTAATGCAGCCCTTAATTTCTCAATTTTCTTAACCCGAAATAACTTACTTGAATTTGAATTCTCAAAAAATGTTAAACGTAACTAGTGGTGTAGAGCATCGCACAACTTTCAATTATACTGATGATAGGTGTTGTTTACCGTTTTTATATTTTCATCATTCATTAAGAAAGAAAAAAAAAATGTCCAATTTGGCGATATTTATGGCGATAATTTTTATGTGGAACTTTAAAAAAGAAAAACATCGTCAAAATGACGATTTTGGTGATATACCTTCCTATAAATCTCGCATAATCCTTTCTTGAATGTGAAACAGAGAAGAGGAGTAAAACGGTCGGTGATGAACGTTGATGCTCAAAGAAAGAGAACTCCTTGTTTGTCAACTTTTACGCATTTATAGCATTTTTACGAGAATTTAGGAGGTGAGGAGGGTTGTTTAAAACACCCTAAGAGGCATTACCACCTTTTTTTTTCTTCTTTTTTTTTTTTTTAGGACATATTTTTGAAGTCGGGATGTTCCCAAAATGTGAAGAAATCCGAAAACAGTCGAATTTTTTTTTTTTTTTTTAATTTTTTTTTTACCAAAAACAATACTTTCATTATCCTATGTAAACATACGCGTAATTCACACTAAAAAAATTAGGAGTAAATATGCATGTTTCTTGCTGGTATGGCAAGTATCTGAGAGTGACATCCAATTACAATAAATATAATATGTCCTGCCCATTACAAGTCGTAAGGTATTTCACAATTTTTAATCCTTTCCTAATACCCAAACAGTCACTATTGAAAAATTGGCCATATATGTGATAGTAATATAAAAATTTGATTAAAGTCAATCAATTTTTTACTTACATTGGTTCTGGCTGTTGGGGTGGTTCCAGCTCATTAATGTCAAATCTGCATTGAAGAAGAAATATCCCACGTGAGTAAAAGATACAAAAATAAAAAATAAAAACTTTAAAAAATTGCCTAGTTAGCCGGTCCCTACTAAAGTGTCTAAATTGGTAGAGATTGGATTTAATTACTGTTGACACTGGGAATTTAGATATGTCACCTATTGAAGAAACCTAGGAAAAACTTCAATTTGCTTTGCAATTCTATATCCCCGCCTCTGGGACAGGGAATGTTATACTAAAAAATATATATATACTTTTTTTATATATAGCGGATAGGCTGACTAGACCCTATTAAATACGCTGCAGGATGGATCCTTCCGCTTCAAGATATTGTTCCGGGCACAAATCACAGCTTTTTTTATATTATTGACAACCCGCGCAGTTTGTTTTAAACTTAAACATATGTAGATAGCAAAAAGAAAATAAGCACTTTCAAATTCTACTTAATACTTTATTTTTCTAACCACGGATGCTATAAAGCTTGGCGTCCACTATCGCTGAGCAGAGCAGAGTAGAGCAGAGCAGAGCGGAGTGGATTAGATTAGAGCCAATTACAAGACTGTCAACGTCCACTGTAGCACGGGCATCACAATTTGCGTGGGACAAAACGTCAATTGTAATAGGCGGAATCTGCCATAATAGTCTTATTTTTTTTTTTTTTTTTTTTTTTTCCCCTTTTCTTTTTTCATTTATAAAAGATAGACATTAAATAAAAATTATATACGTCATTTTATTTAGTGATCATTTTCGTACCTTATCACCAATTTTCAAGTGCTTATACAAAATACTTCCTAAATGAGCTAGTCTATTAGAAGTACATTTAAATTATAAATTGAATGTTTAACTCTTTTTTTTGTTTGTTAATGATTAATGAAAATTAACTCAAGTTAAGCATGTTTTGGTCTAGAGATGAGAGATAGACTACCGATCAGGCAATTAAAAAAGTATTTTTTGTAAAAAAAATTTAGAGTAAATAACATGTTCACTGGCATTCAGTACAGTAGCGTGCGGTGACATAAGGGAAGCAAGATTATTAATAGTTAAATGTATCCCCTTCGACAACATACACATAATTAACAGAATGATGAAAGCAATATGTATAAATAATATACTGACTCAGGTAAGGGAGCCAGGGCAGCCTCTCCCATAATCCTCCGCTCTTCCTCTCGAGCAGTCCTCTCCTCCCTGGCAATCCCGAGTTCTTCTGCCAGAACTCTGGCTTCCTCCTCCTTTTCTTCTCTTAGTTTTTTTTGTTTTCTACAAAAAAAGAAGGAAAAAAAGCTTTCGTAAATGGAAAAGTATACTTAAACAAACTACAATCCCAGACAATTTATCCTGGTCTAATTCAGGGTGGCCACCAAATTCAGGAAAAAAAAGTTCCCTGATAATTCCTTGATTTCCCTGACAGATTTCTAAAAAATTCCCTGATTTTAGGGCAACTTTTTTTCAAATTTCCTCAATTTTCTTAGGTTTTCCAGATGTCTAGACACCCGAATCAAATAGAACATGTATGCTAAAGAGATAATATGCAATTTTTTAAAAAAATAGTTTTGCTGGTAATGAAAAGTTTAAATTATTCCGTAACATAAAACTTCTAATGGCTTACCACTACAAATCTCCATGAAAATAGTGCCAAAATATGGATGGACGTGCCTTAAGCAATACAAAATTTCCCTGATTTTCATGATATTTTAAAAAGTTCCCTGACATTTCCCTGATTTCCAGGTTTTCCCGGTTCTGTGGCCACTCTGTAATTGAATACGCTACAGTGAAAAACATGCTAAAAATGGGGCGGGGGGGGGTTGGTCGAGATTTAACTGCGCAAGGGCAACACGTGGGCCATACTGCCAAACTGAGTTCAGGCTTCACGGAATTGAAGCACCGATTTTTCTCTTGCCCGAACTCAGGTCGGGCATTCCAAAATTAGGGCATTTGCTTTGCCCGAACCGAGTTCGGGCGTCACAGTCAAAGGATAAAAAAAAAGAACTTACTTTAGTTTAAAATTTTAAACTTAATGAAGAAAATAAAAACTTCAAATACTCACAACATTTCTTCTTGGAGGCCATTTACCCGTTGTCGTTCGTAGGCCTCATTCGCCTCTTTCTCCTTCTTCAGTCTTCTGTTCTAAAATTTGCCATAAAAACAGACTTTAGATGAATGATAAACTAAGACATGTACAGTAAAACGCCGTTAACACGAATACTCGTTAACAAAGCCGAAATTTTTCGCTTTAACCCAATGCTATTTTACCCATACTTTTCCTTGCAGGTTCAAATTGATTTACAACATAAGTAGTTTCAATCTTTTCCGAATTTTTTTTTTTCTTTTTTAAATCGTTGATTGAGTGCATGTTGGCCATACTAGGTCAAAATTTATTTAAAAAAATGTACCATCAATTTCATTTTTAAAAACATTTCTTCGTAATTATATATATATATATATATATATATATATATATATATATATATATATATATATATATATATATATATATATATATATATATATATATATATATATATATATATAATTTACAATCGATGATTCCCTGTTACACGTTGGCGAGAAAACGATTCATTCGGCTCGAATTGAATGTGATGTCAAACATCTTGGTTTGAAATGCGGCAGCGGAAACCAGTTTTGCAAGTATCTCGCAAATTGTGCCCTGTGCAGTAAAATACGGACGAACGGGGGAAAACATGCAGAAAAATTTCCCTGATTTTTGTGAAATTTTAAAAAGTTCCCTGACATTTCCCTGATTTTTTCCAGAATCAAAAAGCTCCCCGACATTTCCCTGATTTCCAGGTTCTGTGGCCACTCTGTTATTAATTAATTAATTAATTAAAAAAAAATTTGGCAACAGGAAAGAGTTTCAACTATGGTCGGTTAAATGGACGATTAAATGACGACAAGTTGATTTATTGGTATTCCGAGAAAGCGACCTTTTAGTGACAGTAACAGACCCAAAATTTGATAAAATGCATTGTCATCGACATCGAACTTATCTGTTACGTTTCAGCCCGATTGGATGACGGCAAGGGGCTAACTAGACTTCCGCAGATTTGCCTCCCTGCAGGGTGACCACAAAATTCAGGAAAAAAAGTTCCCTGATAATTCCCTGACAGATTTCTAAAAAATTCCCTGATTTTAGGGCAAACTTTTTCCCAAATTTCCCTAATTTTCTAAGGTTTTCCAGATGTTTAAAAACCCTTATCAAATAGAACATGTATTCTAAAGAGATAATATGCAATTTTTTAAAAAAAAAATAGTTTTGCTGGTAATGAAAAGTTTAAATTATTCCGTAACGTTAAACTTCTAATGGCTTGCCACTACAAATCTCCACGCAAATAACGCCAAAATATGGATAAACGTGCCTTAAACAATACAAAATTTCCCCGATTTTCATGAAATTTAAAAAAGTTCCCTGACTTTTTCCAGAATCAAAAAGCTCCCTGACATTTCCCTGATTTCCAGGTTTTCCCGGTTCTGGGACCACTCTGGATAAACATAATCGAAGTTAATATAAAAGATTTAAAATTGAATCATTATAGATCTAAGGGGATCTAATCCAGATAATCCTTCTGAAGGAAGAATTTTATAAGATTTACAAACCTCTTCCTCCAGTTGCAGTAACCTGGAGGAGAGAACAGCTGTCTGCATATCCTGGGAGTTTTCTCCCTCTCTTCTTCTTCTTCTTATTTCCTAAAAAAAAAAGATCATTTTATATCAGTTAATCGAACTAAGTGCAAGACCATTTCATACATAACATTATTCAAAAGCTCTATTCGATGACAACCTATCCTGACCTCATTGAATTCGGATCCTTCCGCGTCAAAGATATAGTTCCGAGCAAATCCCAACTTATTTAGCAATATTGATAACATGTGCACATAGTTCGGTGTTAAACTCTTCAATATATATTGATAAATATACATTAATTCAATATATATTGATTTAAGCTGATATATCTTAATACAGGGTGGCCACAAAATTCAGGAAAAAAAGTTCCCTGAAAATTCCCTGATTTCCCGAATAGAATTCTAAAAAGATTCCATGATTTTAATGCAAACTTTTTTTCTAAATTTCCAAAATTTTCTTAGGTTTTCCTGATGTCTAGACACCCTGATCGAATAGAACATGTACGCTAAAGAGATAACATGCAATTTTTTTAAAAAATAGTTTTGTTGGCAATGAAAAGTTTAAATTATTCCGTAACATTAAACTTCTAAGGGCTTACCACTACAAATCTCCATGTAAATATAGCGCCAAAATATGGATGAACGTGCCTTAAACAATACAAAATTTCCGTGATTTTCATGAAATTTTAAAAAGTTCCCTGACATTTCCCTGATTTTTTTCCAGAATCAGAATTCTCCCTGACATTTCCCTGATTTCCAGGTTTTCCCGGTTATGTGGCCACTCTGTAGTAATATTGATAACCTGTGCATGTAGCTCGGTATTAAACTCTTTAATATATATTGATAAATATATATTAATTCAATATATATAATGATTTAAGCTGATAAATCTTAATACTTTACTTTTCTAAACACGGTTACTATAAGAGTTTTAAAGAATCGTATGGCTTTGACGAAACTATTTCATGACATCATTCACTTGGCGAAACACTATTGGATAACGCGGCTAACCCTGTCTCCTCCCATTTCAAGACGTCACATGTAAGATTATTACACAGCCAATCAGAGCGTATTTTAATCGGATTGCACATCACTGTAGCCTATTCAATGAGGTCATTCTGACAATGCCTTCTGACCCATTAAAAACAAAATTAAAGATAATAACACCATCAGAAGAGCCAATTGCCTTTTCAACGAAAAATCCCCATATCTTCCGGAGATTTTTATCTCTCTACAATTTAATAACTATTTGCACGACTAGAACAACACTAATCCGTTTTGAAAACGTAACTGCTTAGAAAACATCCGTTTTTATTTGATTATAAATCATTAGAAAAACTATTTTTTAAAACTGATAATTAAATCGTATCTATAACAAAACTTGACTATAAAAAGAAAACATGGCTTTCATATATATAAAAAATAGTAATAATAACCTACTCATAGTATCTTTTTATAACATTACCCTAACTTGCCTATACAAATAGCCATAACTTATTTACAAATATATTTAATCTCCAAAATAAAACAGATAAAATTATTCTCTGAATAAAATTAAACTGGAAATAAAAATATTAAGATATATGTATTTCTGGTCACTTACTTCGAATCTCGCAGAGATTCGTGATTCTGCGATGGCTTGTTTGAGGAGCCTAAGGGAAAAGTACATAGAATATATATAATTAAGAAATATATGTGCTAATGGAGAAGGTTAAAAAAACACTTAAAGACATATATATATATATATATATATATATATATATATATATATATATATATATATATATATATATATATATATATATATATATATATATATATATATATATATATATATATATATATATATAAAGTTGTTTGCATATGAGCATATGACACAGAGATCTTTTTAACTTGATATAAACTTCTGAAACAGATACTATTTTTTTTTTTTTTTTTAAGTTGCTTAGTGGAAAGCTAAATATAAAGAGAAATGTATACTTTAATGAAATAAAAATTTATACTTTAATAAAAAAAAAATACATATACTTTTGGTAGAAGAGTATAAACTTTGGCATAAACAGTAAAAGTTACAACAAAATTTGAGTGCAAAATTTCAACAAATGAGCCTTAATTGAAACTTTTTTTTCAATCAAAATGTCAAATGTTGGCATATGGCACAGAGCTTTTTAACCTTAGTGTAAACTTCTGAAACAGTTACTATTTCATATTTTTTTCCTGCCCCCCCCCCCCCCCTTCTTTTAAGTTGATTAGTGAAAAGCTAGATACAAAAAAAAAAAAAAAAAAAAAAAAATAATGAAGGAATCAAGTAGGTAAGGTGTTGGTTCAGTCGTTCAGTGGATTTACCCCCCCCCCCATCCCTCTCCTTCCTTCACCATTTATTATTCATGTCCATGGAATACACCACAAGGTGGCGACAAAATCCAAGGAAATTTCCCTGATTTCCTTGATAGCTTTCTAAGAAATTCCATGATTTTACGGGCTACTTCCCCCCCCCCCCCTAAATTTCTTTAACTTTTCCAGGTTTTCCAGATGTGTAGACACCCTGAACAGATAGAATATGTATGCTTAAGAGATAATATGCCTTTTTTTATTTAAAAAAAAAAAATAGTTTTGGCGGTAATGGAAAAATAAAAATTATTAAGTTATATTAAACTTCTAACAATTACCACCACAACTCTCCAAGAAAATAAGGATGAAAGAGGAAGCGCACCTTAAAAACAAATCAAAGAAAATTCCCCAGATTTTAGTGAAATTAAAAAACTCCCGAGATTTCCGATTTTTTTCCCAAAATCAGAAAGCTTTCTGACAATTTCCTGATTTCCAGGTTCTG
Source organism: Linyphia triangularis (assembly GCA_963978545.1). Classification (NCBI taxonomy): domain Eukaryota; kingdom Metazoa; phylum Arthropoda; class Arachnida; order Araneae; family Linyphiidae; genus Linyphia; species Linyphia triangularis. Next base: position 13,370,519 of record OZ021727.1, read on the forward strand.
TGGTTACTCTCCGGAATGTAGTGGGGCCTGGTACGGCCAGAAAAGCACATGTGACGTAAGCTATCTTAGCAAAAGCAGTACTTATAATACCGCCTCTTAAAGGGCGGGGCTACACATTGGACCAATCAACAAACAACAAGATTACCTTACTTCCTCCTCGTCCTCGCTTGATGGTGGGGACGGAAAATATGCCACAGCTCCTCCTGAAAGAGAAATTGTGAAAGATATGAGGGGAGGTTTCTAGTGACAAAGCATTATGATATTTTATATAGCATTTTAGTTTCTCCAAATTTTAAAAAGATCATAAGGATAAATGTACGAAAGAGAAGGAACGTCATTTATTTTTTCAGACCGAAAATCCTAGAACATTTTCTAATCAATTAATTTAAAAAAAAAAAAATATGTTTTAATCATTTAAGCGAGTCACATTAATAAAAGTTAATCTGCAATAAGTTGGACTATCTCGAGGCTAATATAATGAATAATAAGTGGTTAACGATTGTGCCGAAAAATAATAATACTTATAACCATAAAAACGAAGTTTTTAATAAAAATCCATATGCATATATTAATATTCATTAACAAAGCGCCATTTCTGTTGCCAGCGTGTGCTTGGAGTTGGCATCTAATTTTAAATATTAAAAACATCTCAGTCGACAAAATTTATTTTTTGAAAAAGAAAATGCACTCATATCCAAATATCTTTATTTATTCGGATAAAACAATTTATTTTATTATTTTTAATGATAGTTACATCCCTAAAATTTGATAGAATGCATGGTCATCGACATCGAATCTATTTGCCAAGTTTCAGCCCGATTGGATGACGACAAGGGGGTTATTTAGGCCTCTGCAGATTTGGCCGCCATCGACAAACATACAAAATCGAAGCTGCTAAAAAGGATTTAAAAATAGCAGATGGGATGATACTGGTGAAAAATTTTATAATATGACACGCAAATGTTAACGCGAAGCATTTAAAATGATTTAATTCTGGTGTTGGTACAAACTTGTTATAGCATTACATGTATGCATTTTAGAAAACCGCTAAATAGTAAAATAGAGCATTTTGATTTTTAATAATTTAAAAAATTCAGTTTTGGTTATTTGAAATTTTTATTCAATTTTATGTTTGCATTTTAAAGTTTCCTCCCCCTCTCCCCCTTCCCATCACATACGACAGCCAATCGCTGCCACTGAATATTTCCACGCAAAAAAAAAAAAAAAAAAAAAATGTTATCAAACACTTCATCAAGGAAAACAATAAAAATATGAAATCCCATTGTTTGAGTTCCTATAGGTTTTTAATTAAATAAATTATTTTAAATCCCAAAAATTTAGTATCAATTAATAAATAATTTAATAAAAATTCAAAATAATTTAACAAAAATTTTAAATAATTTAATAAAAATTTAAAAATAACTTAATTTACTAAAAATTTAAAATAATGATGATAAAACTAATAAAATAAAATTAAAAAGTTAATTTAATTAATGTGTAATTAATTTAATTAATGTGTAATTAAATTAATTAATGTGTAATTAATTTAATTAATGTGTAATTAATTTAACTAATGTGCAATTAATTTAATTAATGTGTAATTAATTTAATTAATGTGTAATTAATTTAATTAATTCAATTTTAAAATTTAATCAGAATAAAATCCTGAACTTACTTGATGTTGAGGCGCCTTCATTTATGGCGAACTGGTGGCGAGACTCTGTTGGTATTGTCACGATCGGGATTTCTAAAAGCAAAATGAAAATAATTGTATAAAGGCTAAGAGTTCGAGTACATGACTTTAATTAAAGCAGAGAAACGTGTCTTGTTGTTTTTGTTGTCTTCATGCAGGGCTCGCACTGAAATCATAGAATGAAAATCTATGACTTTTCAAAGACTTTTAAAGTACCTAAATAATATTTTTAAGGACTTTCGAGAATTAGTTTTCATTCATCAGGATCTTAATGTGTGACATTGCAGCTGCTTTACCTATACTAAACTTCAACTTAACTAGACATCACTTAGACTATAGATCGTCACAGTGCTCATAGGTATTTAATCCATTTTGGCGGAGTGAAGACATAATTCTCGCCAAACCTTATCGCCTTTTGTTCTCTACAGGGTTGTGGTTTGGCGGACATTATGCTTTCACTCCGCCAAAATGGATTAAATACCTATGAGCACTATGACGATCTACCGTCTAAGTGATGTCTAGTTAAGTTGAAGTTTACTATAGAGTTTTAATATCGTAATCTTTCATGCTCAATATGCATTTCGCCTTTGAAATAAACTTTTATGATGGTCTTTGATCTTTTGGGTCGCAAAATATTAACACTAATCTCACGTGTTAGTCTCACTTTTAAGGACCTCCAAGCATTTTCAAGGAATTTTAAAAGGACTTCCAAGCATTTTCAAGTACTTTTAAGACCTGTAAAACCAGTTAAAAAATATTAAGCACTTTTAATGACCTTGGGAGCCCTGTCATGGAAGTTACAATTTTAAAATAATGTTTCTACTTTTAATAATAAAATCAGGAGAAAAACGCTCGAAAAAAATTAAAATTAAGATTAATATTTAAAAAGGAATTTCTAAATAACATTTAAGAAATTAGTTAAACTAACAGTGGCAGCCACCAAAATTTGATAGAAGGCTTCGTCATCGAGATCGAATCTAACTGCCAAGTTTCCCCGATTGGATGAAGCCAAGAGAGTTGTTAAATAGGCCTCCGCAAATTTTGCCTCCGCATAAATTTTGGAATTATAATGACTTTAATGAAATGAATTTATTTCATTAATTCAAGTAGTATGTATTGGGAGTTAATGAAATTTGGCGAAATAATTAACGCATTATATTACTGTGGAAAATATTACCTTACTTGGTTCTTTTAAAATGGTACTACGTTCTTTACGATCTGAAAATGCTTTTTAAACTACACGTTCATTTATATGAAGGCACACCGTGATAGAAGATCTCTACAGCAAACTTTAAACTTGATTCAATGAAAAATTTATTTCATTACATGTAATGTCTAACGGTTACCGCCATAAATCTCAGGGTAAATGGCACCATAATACATACGGATAAACGAAGAAACGTATCTTCAAAACAGTGATAGCAACGTTCCCAGATTTTAGTGAGATTAAAAATAATAATAATAATAATAATAATAATAATAATAAAATTAAAAAAAACAAAAAAAACCTGATATTTCCCCGACTTTTTTTTTTTTCAGAATCAGAAAACTTTCTGACATTTCCCTGATTTCCAGGTTCTGTGGCTACTCTGAACTAGGTGCTAAAAAAAATTCTCGCCAAGCATAAAACAAAGTTGTTCATTCACAAATATTGACTTAAGTCATAGACTGAGAAGGTACCTCATTAAACAGCATTCTGAATTTTTTGTAGAATGTATAGAGAAATACAAGTAGATCATGAATCCACTAGTCTGCCGGGACAAAAGTGGCCTGAAACTATCCAAAAATCGACTTTCAATTAGTTGATCCGTGGACTTACGTAAACTTGGCTTACTTTTAAAAGATGAAAGTATTTTTCGCCAGAGGTCTGCCCTTTTACTCATTGAAAATTAAAAAGCAATGGGTTAGCAGAAAAGAAAAAGGATGCTCATTATTTTTCAAGTTATGACACATTTAACTATCGGTTGTAGTTCAATAATTGATTCAAAATCGGTTTTGGAATATTTTCGGCCATTTTTTGCTCCGGCAGACCAGTGGATTGAGGATCTACTAAACATTTCTCTACATTCTCAGAATGTTCTATGGGATACCTAAAAATTGCAGTGGCTCTCGGGAAAATTATTTTTTTTTTAGTTACTTTGTACTCGTTGAACAGAAGTTACCTGTTGTTGGGAGAACTGGAAAAAAGTTCTTCCGGGGTCTTTTCCCCTTTCCCTCTTCAGTCCTCTTGGGCCTTTTCCTATCTGACCCGTCTGGGGAGGCTAAAAGTAAAATGAAAATAATTATGCGAATGCTATAACATTGGGACAAGCGTACTTGAGGAGCACATTGAATACGCTGCAACGATGTGTGAACCGGTTTCACTGCGCCCTGATTGGCTGATTGGAACGATGTGCGACCGATTCGTTAAAACTCATTGATTAGAAATATGAAATATTAATTGAAACTTAAACTTAAGAGTGCTTATTTTCTTGTCATTATCAACATATACTTGAGTTTAATACAAAAATTATATGTGAAGGCTATCCATGTTACTGTAAAAGTTGCAATTTGTCCGGAACTATATCTTCACGCGGAAGGATCGTACACTCAAAATTCAAGTAATATTGTCTTATCCTGAAAATTTATTTTTATGTATAAGCGATACTATTTATATTGATCTTTGAAATAATTTTTTATATATATATATTGTATTTTTTTTTTTTTTTTTTAATATTTAAAAACTAAGAAGAATTCACAATAATTGATGTTTGCATGTTTTTTTTTTAATTATTATTATTATTATTATTATTTTTTTTTTTTTTTTTTTTTTTTTTTAAAGTGAAAGCTTTCTGCAAAATATTCTTTTTGTAAAAGGATATGTTACATAAAGAAAATATTGTCCTCACAGAATTTTAATGACTGATTTAGAAATTATTTTTTTAAAAATCTCTTAAGTTAAATTTTTCTTTTTTTTTCCTTCTTTTTTTTTTTTTTAATTTTTTTTTTTTTAAGTGAACGCTTTTTGCAAAATATTTTTTTTGTAAAAGGATATGTTACAAAAAGAAAATATTGTCTTCACAGAATTTTAATGAGTGAATTATAAATTCTTTTTTAAAAATCTCAAAGTTAAATTTTGCTTTCCCCCCCCCCCCTTTTTTTCCCCACGCTCAATGTCATATTTGAATTTAAAAAATAAAATTCCGTGAAGATAAAATTTTCAGAACTATATATAAACGAAATGCTCTACAAATTTGAGCAACCAATTGTTTATGGTTCTGGAGATAAATCGATTTGAATATGTATCATCTCTGAAAAAAACTAGACCTCGAAAAATGCAAATTAAGCAGATGTTTCAATGCAATACGCTCGTTAGCGATATCTAAATAACAGATAATTTCAGACCGTTCTAATCACCGGAGGAATAAGATAAAATGTTCAATCTATTCAGAAATGTATGAACTATATTTTCAATGCAAATTATTATTATTATTATTGACGAAATTTTGGTATTGTAACCCCTTAAATTAATTTTTCTAATTTTGATTTCTAGAAAAATCATTCTAAATGGTTGAATGATTTATATGAATGGTTGGTTTAAACGCTCAACGACCTATTTTTATGCACTATAAAGGCTAATCAGGCCGGGACCAATAACTTAAGGTGGTTTCCGAAACTTAACGAACATCCATACCTAATCCGGGATTCGAACCCGGCACCTTTGGCATGTGTGGTCATTCTAAATGAAAATTGAGATCAGAAAAAAATATTTGAAAATCGATGTCAGAATCATTTTAAAATTGTTAGCACACATGTTAGAGGTTAATCTGAATCATTCCACAAAATTAATAATCACAATGAACTTTCTGCCCGATTGCCGTCATCCAATCGAGCTGAAACTTGGCAGATAGGTTCGATGCCGATGACAATCATTCTATCAAATTTTGGAACTGTTCTGTTACTAAAAGGTTGCTTTTACGGAATACTAATAAACCAACTTGCCGTCATCCAATTGCACTGAAATAGCATTTAACCGATCGTTGTTGAAACTCCATCTTGTTGCCAAAATGTTTTTAAACAAATAAATAATAAAATTGCTTTAATCAGAAAAAATAAATGATATTTGGATGTGAGAGCATAAATTAACTTTAATTTTTAACAAATAAATTTTGAAACGTAATTTGCTGCACATTTTGCTGATAGAAATGTTTTTGATTTTGGCCCTGTGTTAATGAATATAAAAATTGGCAATGCCTAAAAAGAATTTTTTTAAAGCTCTCGTTTTTACGAGTTATATTAATTATGTTCCCTCCAAAAGTTGAAAACTGCATCCCCCTTTTAAAGCAAAAATTAGTTTAAAATTCTTCGATAAAATTTTCAATATTTCATTTCTGAATTTTAAAATTGAAATGGAAAAGATCGAATAATTTTAATGAATTGAATTCTTATTTTTATAGCTGGAAGAGAAGAATGATTTTTTTAAAGCACAGTGATGCTTTTAAGTGTTCCTCGAAACATATCAAATTACCCGTCTGATGGCTGTGAGGTTATCGCTTTGGTCTCGCTTTTCAAAGGTGCCAGATTCGAGTCCCTAGTAAGGCATGGATGTTCGCAAGGCCTGACTTCCGCACAAGCCAACAAAGCCCAGGCCTCGAAATTTTATAGGGGCCCCAACAATTTCAAAGTTGTTGAAATCTCGACAACAAACAATTAAAACAACTAAACAATTAACTCTCGAAAAACCATGAGCTAAATATTCAAGTGAATCTACTTTGGCATGAAACCTTGACATTTGGTGCGTAGGTACGAAAAAGATCACTTAATGAAATGACATACATTGTTTTCATTTAAAGTCTTATCTAAAACAAAGGAAAATTTTAGTAGAAAAAGACAAAATCAGATGGAGCCACTGCATTTTTAATGACGAAAGGATCTCAAATGAAAAAAAAAAAAAAAAAAATGTATAAAAAGTTATTTTCGTTTTTTTTTAATATACTCCATTCTAAATGAAGTGGGGTAGAAGTTTGTAACATAGCGGGTACAGTGGAAAATTATTTACCAGCGATTGCTCTGTTGCATTTGCACCCGGTATGGTATCTATGGTATTTTACAAGATACGTTTGATTAGTCCAGTTTTTAAAAAAATCAAATGAAATCCAACATTAACTTTGAATAAAAATTACTTTAAGACAATAACTTTTACATCTAAGGACAAGTTCATTATTTTTGATTTATAACTTATATTATATTAAAAAAAAAAAAAAAAAAAAGTGGCCACAAAATTTAGGAAAAAAATTTCCCTGATAGACTTCTAAATAAATTTCTGAATTTACGGAAAACTTTTTTTTAAATTTTCCCAACTTTTTCTAGATTTGTAGACACCATGTTCAAATAGAATATGTACGCCAAAGAGGTAACATGCCAATTTCTTAAAAATTGTTTTAACGGTAGTCAAAAGTTTAAATTATTCCGTAACGTTAAACTTCTAACAATTACCACCACAATTTTCCTGGTAAATGTCGCCAAAATACAGAAGAACGGGAAAACATACCTTCAAAACAATCATAGAAAATTTCCCTGAATTTCTTGAAATTTTAAACAAATTCTCTGGTATTTCCCTGATTTTTTTCCAGAATCAGAAATCTCCCCGACATTTCCCTGTATTCCAGGTTCTGTGACCACTCTGGTCTAAATTTTTCAGCAAAAACACAAAATCATATAAAAAAAAAAAATATTTAATTTAAGGAAGTTTTTTTAAAAAAAAAATGTAGACTTACTCCCACGGCGTTTATTTGATTTTTTCCCCATGATCTGTCTTTAAATCTAAAAGAAACAAAATAATAATGAGTAAAAATAATTCAAATAAAATTTATAAAAATTAAAATTCTCTGAAAAAATAAAGAATGCAACACTTTAAACGGGAATGATTTAAAAATGCATGCTTACAAGGCCTGATTTCTGCACAAGTCAACAAAGCCCAGGCTTGGGGCCGCACTGAAATTTTAGAAGCCTTTTTTCAATATTTTCAATTGGGTTTTAAACTCAAATAAATTATATACATAAATATATTTTAAGATGCAGCCGTTATGAAACCAAACGTCGAGTTCACGTCAGCTTCTAGTATTTGAGTGTATCTAATTTTGGTTTATTTTCTTATGTGCAATTTTTGAATTTAGAAATGGTTATCAATAAACTTACAGACTTGATGTAACTGGTTGCTCGTGGTTAATAATTACTTTGGCAAATAAATCGTCTGCATTTTTCTCAAATGTTTTTTTATTTTTTTTATTTTTTCTTATTGTAAAAACATTTTTAACCCTTTGCACTCCAGGCCTTTTTCGCGCGGAGGAATCAGCAACTCGAGACATTTTAGGTTCGGTTGGTGTTTATGGATTTGCTTCATAGAAACTAAACACAGTCATTGGCCTTGCATCGAATTTCCGCATCACACCTAATGGTCCTCTCGTGGTTTGGCATCCAATCTAAGAGGCGCCACTGGAGTGTAAAGGGTTAAACTAAAAATACCCAATTATTAAATTAAAGCCATATTCCTTGACATAATTTCAAAAGTCTAATGTCGTACCTACCGAAATGAATTTTGATTCACAGAATTCTAATAGGTTAATTTTTTATCTAATAATGTTTGTATCTAATGCTCTTCTGTTATTTTGCTCTTAATGTTAGAATTTCAGTACCTCCTTTCCTTAAGCATGCTGTTTTAAACCATGCAAGGTTGAAGAAAAATCTCTTCCTACAAAAGCAATACGCTCCCCCCCCCCCCTCCCCTCATGTAACTTTTAAAGGGGTTCTGAAAACAGGCCGTGCCCCTAGTGATGCAACTCAGGCCTTGTATGAGAGATATTCTTCCTCACCAACCTGCACAGCAGGGATAAGTTGCAAAGGGGCGATATATCAAACAACAATAATTCACAAAACCAAAAGTGCCTCCGATTTTACATTTTGTATTTCTCAATATTGTTAAGAGATGGCGCGACAATAGTCCTTCCATATTGTATTGTACCATGCTAGGAGAACAGTGGATGTTGCTTACAGACAAAAATTATTTTGCTTTGGTAATTTTTTGCGATGCCGAATGTAGGATAAAACATATAACAGCTGTTATGAATAAAAAAAAAATGATTTTTATTTATCAGAAATTTGAAACACATTCGACCAAGAAATGGTTAAAAGATTATATAGCACAGCATGCAATTGCAATAAATTTTTAAATATCATGCAAATAAACAATAGTGTATTAATATACTAATTGCATTTTTATTATTTTTTTATAAGTTTAATTTTTTTTCATTTATGTATAATGCTTGCAATTAAATTAATATACATATATATGATCATATAGCAAACATAAAAAAAAAAAATCTTAAAAAAATATCTTAGCCAAACATTTTTGGTGTTAAATACGACTTTTCAAAAAAAGGCAATATAATCCATAAAAACAAAATTTTTACTATTAATTCTTTAACTGCATCGTTAATTTTTATGTACAATTGCATCTTATTGAACACAGATCGAGTGAGTTGTTTTCATAGTGTTCGCCTACTACTCCCCAAACTTAATTGCATGCATTGTCATCCACAGCGAATCTATCTGCAAAGACTCAGCTTGATTAGATGACGAGAAGTGGGTTAATTAACTCGCCGAAGAATTTGCTTCATCAACCTTAACAGGGGAAAGTTTCAGTCATTAAATATGACCAAATTGAAAATGTTTGGTAAGGAGATAGAAACACGTTTAGTAGCGGCCTTTGAGTGGCAGTTTCAAAGCTTGATAGAAAGCATTGTTATAGACAGCGAGTGTACTTGCCAAGTTTCAGTTTCAGCATGATTAAATGACGGGAAGTTAGTTTATTAGTATGCGAAGTGATAATAGAAACGTGTGTAAAAGAGATCTTTTAGTTACAGTGACAGACCCTAAAATTTGATATAATGCATCCTTATCGATAACGAATATACCTGCCAAATTCCAGCACGATAGAATGACGGCAAGTTGGTTTATTAATATTACGAAGCGATAATATAAACGTGTGTGAAAGGAGTCTTTTAGGGACAGTGGCAAGCACTAAAATCTGATGGAATGCATTGTCACCAACATCGAATCTATCTTCCAAGTTTCAACTCGTTTGGATGACGACAAATGGGTCAATTAGTCATCCGTAAGTTTGCACGTCACAAACAATAATATAAGGGAATTAAAAAAAAAAAAAAAAAACTAGTGGAATTGGTATGAAACACAGGTAATACATATGGAAAAATTAAGAGAAGTTAGGATAAATTGATGCATGTTTTAAATGCATGTTTTTTTTTTCTGAAAATAATTTTGGAAACATAAATTTAGATCAGGTTAGAATTTTTTTTTTTTTTTAATCCTGCATAATATGTGATAAAGTATGTAAATAAGCACACATTCACCGTAGCGATAAGTAGTAAAATCAACACAAAATACATAGAATATCGTATGCAGAACACTTATAATTTACAATTTATAGGTGAAAGTATTTTAGTAAGTTCGAATTATCACTTAGAAGACAATTACATGATAGTTTGATCGTTTCATGACATTTTGATCTAAAACTTCATAAAAACTTAATTATCTTACTAATTAGCGTGATTAGTTCATTAGAAATCATGTCAAGTGGTCAAAAATCACCAAAGGCAATGTTGCGCTTTAAAAAAAAAAAAAAAAAAAAAAAAAAAAAAGGAGATTAAGAAAGATAATTAGGAAGAATATTTTAAAATGAGGGAACCAGGAAAACAATCGATATATTTAAAATTTAACATATAAACTTACTTAAAATGATGATAAAAAATATTGTCTTCACATTCTTATTTCACTAATTGATTGTAATTGATGTTAATGAAACAAACTTCCAGATCTATCAAGATCGCTAATTACACATAGTATGATTTAAAATCCGAAAATGGAGAAAAATTAGTTCACTACCATATTTTCTGAACAGCTAGCTGAAAGAAAGAGAACGGTTGATCCGTCAGTAATCCGAAGATTATCCCCCCTCCAACACGTGTGCTGAAGATTATCCCCCTTTCCCCCATCTCCAACACGTGTGCTGAAAAGAACCTGTGCTAACAACTTTGGCAATTAATCGCCAACCTGGCGAGATTGTAAGTTGCCTCTTGTAGAGTATTATGTAGATTTTTTTTTTTTTTAATTATTTATGTTTCAATTACAGAAAAATGTTTTGCTTTTTAACTATCAAGACCTTTCGATCTATTTTAGAAATCCACTGAGACTCTCCCATACTGCTTATGTTTCATTTCAGGTTTTTTTTTTTTTTTTTTTTTTTTTCTCCCCCCCCCATTATTTCTGTAAGTTACAAAAATAATGAAATAAAATGTTACTCTTTTTTTTTGTATTTTTATGTCACCTGGTTTGTCTATTCCAAATATTGTTTCTTGAATACCACGTGAACTAGTTGGATGATAAAAAAATAACATAGTAAAATAAGAAAATCGTTAAAAATATATATACATCAGTGGGGTAAAAAAAAAAGTTTCGGCACGGAAGCCAAAGTAACCAATAAATTAGCGTAATTTCTAATCTTTTGCTTCATATCTTCAGTAACTACTAAAATATGTTTAATCTTAATCTTAAAAATGAGTTTATAATAAAAGTCTGCTTTAACAACACGCGGCAAGTGTTTTAATTGAAATATTTAGGAGATATTGCTAAGTGTCATGCAAAAATTGTTTCCGGTCTCAATATGAAAATTAATTCTGACGTCTTCCACAACAGAGACATACAGTAAATTTTCGAAATTGAAACGTTCTTAAATGCCACGAAGACATGATAGCAACAATTATTTAATTCTTAATTGTAGCTAATCGTCTAAAAATGATTTTTTTTAATATTTTTTTCCCCCGAGGGGTTTCAGAGGAAAATCGGGGAATTTTTTGGGGGATCTTTAATTTTTTTCTTTTTAAATTATCGAATAATTTAAGCACAATTTTAGGAATTTTAGGGAGAAACAAAAATTTTAGGAATTTTAGGGAGAATGAGACTCCTGCATTTATGGAAAGAAATCGCTCGCGAACTCAAAAAATATGAAATTAAGAACAAGGATGAACTGAAAAAAGCAATTCCAGACATCTGAAGAAACATTTCGCCCGAAACAAAAATAATAATATTAACAAAACTCGTGTAAGTCATGCCACAACGTTTGCGAGAAGTAATAAAGGCCAAAGGTAGAACTACCAATCACTAAATACAAAACTTGGTTATTATGAGAGTGATTTTTCATAAACTATATGTAAACGTACCGAAATCGTTTTTGTTACTTATTAGTGATATTTTTTGTTTTTTAAATTTATTTCTTAATTATTCCGATATATTTTCTTCATAATGTTCCTAAATGTTATGCAATTGTATTGAACCAATTTTTTAATTTTCATTATCTTCACAAAGGATTTTATGTGTCAAATAAAACTTTTATTGATAGCAGGGTTGGCATGGTTGCTTTAAACCATGGTTTAAACCAAATGGTTAATTTTTTTTTACAAAAAAACTTTTTAAATAATAATTTGAAATTTTATCTTCATCTATTTATTTTTTACTTTCTTTTATTTTTTAAGAAAATAATGCACTAAATGAAACATCTACATTCTTGGTATAACATGACAGAGGGATGTATTTGTAAATGAAATATTACACGAATACTATTGATAGAATAAGTTCTAATGCATTTTAAAATAAATCTTATAATTAAAGATCATTGAAGTTTTATAAGTATCAAAATAAGTTTTTATATTAATCTAATAGATATATTTATGTTTAAGAATTATTAAAAATTAAACTTTAATTATAAGTTACATTTTAAATTTGTTTCTAAAATAGAGGTTTTGTGTTCATATGAATTGAATGTCATAACTGCAACAATTGTTAATTTATTTAGTTTAAATTATTTTCAGAAGTGATATTAAATGTTATTTCATTATTAATCATTCTAGTGAATGTCAAATTTTATTTGAAATACTTATTCATATAATTAAAAAAAAAAAAAAAAAAAAAAAAGCCCGTTAACAACTTTACTTTTTTTCAAACTCTGATTTTAAGTCGCAGCGTACGGAAATTTATTTAACCCACTGTATACCGCAATTTTTGTTAGAATTAGAAAATGTTATACACCGGATTACATAACACATAACATTGAGCTTACAAGTAAGCTTAAAATGTAAAAGTAAGCTTAAAATATTTGTTTATGAAATTTTGGTCTTTGTTGTATAAAAAGGGTAACAGATTGATTACTAAGTTATTTAAAAATTATGGTACTAAATTGGCCGGGTGATTTGAGATTTATGCCGCCTCAAATTTTCAATATAATCATTATTTTTTTTATTAATTATTCATAATAAAATAATTGCAATAATTAATTAATTAGTTTTAATAATTAAATATGTTTTAATACTTAATAGATTTTATAGTTTAAATATTTCTATTAAATACTTTATAGATTTCATTATTTAAATATTTATATCTAATATTATTAGATTTAATGATTCAAATCCTAATTAGATTTTATAATTCAAATTAAATTAAATTTTATTTTTCAAATATTATTGTTTAATAATAATATCAATCATTTAATAGTTTTATTTGTTAATTAATTTTAATAATTGAATTATTTCAAATATTAGTTTAAATAATATTTTCTGTTCCCTCAGTATTTTGATACTTAGCTTTGCCGGGAAACTTTTATGGGTAGTAAGAAGCAAAAGAAAATTGTTGTAATTGAAAACATATTTTGAAACAAAGTATTTTAAATCATATAGATGGGTTTGCCCATCAATAACACAGACAGACCTACAACATATTCTAAGTATGCTAATATTTATCGAGGGTTTATGGTGAATTTTTAGCTACATTTATTACTTGAATGGGTAAAAACCTATTTCCAATTCTTAAGCCTCTTAAACCATTTAAACTCGACAACAAGATAAATAAATTAAAAAAAAAAAAAAAAAATCAGATGTATATTAAAATTTTTGTTTCTAATACTGTGAATTGTTCATAAATATTTATTACAAAAAAATTGACTGAAACAAATGAAATTATCATAAGTGTTCAAGCAGTAGCGTATCCAGAGGGGGGGGGGGGTCGAAAGGCTGCAACCCCCATACTAACTGTTATTTCGGTCCCAAATCCAGAAAAGGTTTCAAACAAAACACAATTATCATTCTTTTGGCTTGTCATGACTAAGATCATTGAAAATATATGGCTTCAAAAGTTCCTAAAATAAAAGCATTGTCGGAAAAAGATTCTAATTTAAAATTACATTACCCAAAGATTGTGACAAAAAAAAATTACCTTTATTACCTTAAACTTTAAGTATATTATAATAAAGTTTAAATAACTAAGTAATAAAGTTTTGTCATTCAGTAAAAAAACAATAACTCTATTATATATTGAAGGGAACAACACTTAATGAAATTTCATAAATTTATACTAGCCAAACAAACAATTAAAAAAAAGTACCACAGTGTTTCCATAGCTTAGAGAGAATGATTTTTTTTAATAGCGTGTAATTTAGTTAAAGTGTGAAAAAAGAGTATTTATCAGTATTTTTTTTTATCATTTTTTCATATCTTAAAAAGACTTTTTAATGTTAGTTTATGTAACTATCTGTTTGACTGTTTGGTCGTCAGTCAAGTAAAAACAACGGGACGACATTTTAATAGGGCTTAAATTGTTTGAGACATAAATAGTGAAATACATGAATTTTCCTGCCTGGAATTCCAACAGGAAATTATTCTAAATAAGCTGCGTTCAATCATGTAAAGACGTTTCAACAACTCTTGCTTTACTACGTCGAGCTAAAAGCATAGAATTTAAAATACTCAGATATTTGGTACCCTTGAACCCATGATACTTTAATTATACAAATGGCATTACCGCATTTATAATTGAAGGTAATTTTTGTTTGCAAACTTACAATGGCTCTTTACATTAATGTAGATTATTGTATAATAGTCAATTACGCAACTAGTTGAGAAAGTAATACTTTTTCAAACGTGGCAAAATTCTTCGTTGCCGAGTGAATGTACATAAGTCAAATAATTTACTGAGTTAATTTGCCGAAATATTACATAAGAAAAAGCACAGCGTTTTTCTGATTAAATGGTATCAGGTTACGAGTTGTTTCTCATTAGAAGTCAAAAGATGTCATATCTCTCATACTTGAGGAAGTTACGAAAAACCTTCAAATCATGATATAATGTAACCAAAGGGTAAAATCTGCGCTCCTAAGCATAAGAAAGTCATATCATATTTTAAAACCGTAGAAAATCACTAATCTAATAGGACTTTTCTCAAAGAAGGGGTAAAAATTACATTTACTAAAATGCTCATAGCTTAGATTTAGTTTTTAAGGTACATCTTTTAGATCTGGGATGGCGATGTTGATGCATTTTGTAAATAGATATATCACAGAACGCCACGTAACCTAAGTGTTGTTGTTGTTGTACATCAGTGTATACAGTTACGACAAATAATTTTAGACAACAACTATTAAAAGTACGATAAAATATACTTAGTCCATTAATATTACTTTATATAAAATGGCAGTTATATATTTATTTTAATATATCAATTAAGAGCTTATATAAATTAATATCAACGGGAAAAATTAATGCAAACGGGTAGAAATTCCGTCCGTTAGACCAAATCAGCATATCAACGAGACATTCAAGACTTAAAAGAGCGGCCATATTTGGTCACTAACAATTTTGATAGATCACAGTATTCGGAAAATAGGGAGTGGTTCAGCATTTCAAAATATCCCTCTCCCTCCAAGAAGAGGTTGTAAATTGTAAAAAGTGTTGGCTAACGTCGCGATTTTCGGTTTTGGGTTTCTGTCCCTTGTTGGTTTTTGTCGCACAACCGCGGGCCTTACAGGCCTTATCGAAAAACAGGCCCCGGGTATTCAGAGAGCAATTAGGAGCGTGACCTTTTGCCTCACGGTAAGTCGCGTGTGGGAAACAAGCCCCCCCCCCCATTAAAATGTTCATGCATATCATTAAATTCGTGACCAAATATCAAAGTAAGTGGGTATTTTAATTAAAAACACAACATTATTGAGCAGAATAAAGTAAAAATAAAAAATATATATATAAATTAAAATATTAATTTAATAAATATTAAAAATAACTAACTAAAATTGCAAGAAGGCTTTGATCGTGTGGATGTAGTATAGGACATTTCATAGGCGCAATTTTATTTGGCATTTTTTTTTCCTTTTTTTTTTCTTCAGGTAAATGCTGTTTCTGGCAACGAATTCTATTTTAAGTTATATTTTAATTTAGATTCCCTATTTATATTTTATTTTAATTCAGTTACTGCATTTTTAATTTTGGCGAATTTTCTAAACACCAAATATAAAAAACAAAAATTGTCATATGTCCTATACTACATCTGTTCCACAAAGTTGAACGAATTAGCACTTTTGTCCATTTAAGGATACATAAAAAACACCTAATGACATATTTCTACATAAAATTTAAAAAAAAAAGCTAGAAGGTTGGACTGAATAAATATTGCAAACAAGTAGTAATTAATAAGTTAGGTCTCTTAAATAAAGAATTAATTATTAGCTTAATTTTTTTCTTCATTAATTAATAGAAAAAATATATTAGTTAAAATGGTTAATTAAAAATGTTTAACCGCTCCGAAGAGGCAACAATAACAAAAAAAGCTGTACTTCACACAAAAGCAAAGATCACCAACAAAAAACAAAAAAATTTCCAAAAAATTCCGGAGCCGAACAACTTTAAATAATTATAGTAAATTAAGCATCATTAAAATATGCAAATTTACTTAAGTACGAACGTGGAATTTAAAAATTTAAGCAAAATCATGCTATGTGCAGATACTCAACTATCAAACATGCTGCAGATACTATTAAATATATCACATTTGAGAAGTTAAAGACATATGGCCAACTAGTAAAAAAAGTTTTGCCTTAACAGAACATTTTATGTACTTCACATAATATTTCAAAACAAAGTGACAGAAACATGGCAAAAGCCTGTGAATTACAGCACACGTACATGAAAGAAAACATAAAATTTATATAAACTCACCAATTATGAGAATAATCCGAATGACATCGGTTACTGTTATGTGTTCTTTTTACATTATTTACAAAATATTATACATACATTTTTCAATATTAATATTATTTACAATTACTATTTAAAACACGTTAATTTATGTACAAATATTTAAAAAACTAAGCCATAGCTTTAAATTTTTCAAAAACGCAGATTACGCGCTACTTGTTTCTGCAACAACTTTCATTTCAGCATAATTAATCACTTTATCATGGCATCAAAAAGAGATCGACCCATCTTTGACAAGCGATAATCTCAAAGTGTGAAGAAAGGGGTGGAGCCATCGCCCTCTTCCAATTCACTTCACTTCCAACAATCATTGCAGCTAGATCTGGCTATAAATTGCCAATTTGGAAATTTGTCACGGTCTGGAGATAAAAATATTAGGGTTTGGCGATTAAAGTTCTTTTTAATAACATTTTTTTTTCGGGGGAGGGAGGGGGGATGAGGAGGGGGGGGGCAAGACAAAACATTTTAAAGAGATGATGTGGCGAATTCATACTTTTAGACTGATTTCTTGTCTCTTTTTAATTACAAGAGCTCAAATTGATTTTTTGTAGCGTTCGGAAAAAAAAAGGGGGGGGGGAAGGGGGGGGGGATCCATTAAATGTTATCCACTAACTTTTTCTTTTGCCCCGAAAACTTGATAAAATGCATCGCCATCGGCAACGCGTCTAACCACCAGGTTTCGGCTCGATTTAATGACGACAAGTGATTTAATTAGTAACCCGCAAATTCTCCCACCATAAACATGCAAACAAAATTGGCACGTGATCGTGAACTTGTTTTTGTCATCATCATGTCATTGCGAGTACCAGATAACGAAATGGTAAACAAATGGCCTTGTAAGGACGGACTGTCTTGTTAGATGGTAAGCAAACGAAGTGGTAATTCAATTACCGGCGGTGTTTTCTCATCGCGTGTGAATATGCTCTCGAATTTCTGGATATTTTTCATCGGTGGTGGATGTGTTAATACCGTATTGTTAATGGACAATTACCGCATTTTTTTTTTATTCAATTCTAAATGTTTCGAAACGGCCATAAAAACAAAAGTTTTTGCTCACTGCGCTTTTTCTATTCCTTTTTTTTTTTTCTCTTTCTTTTTCTCTCTCTCTCCCCCTCCCCTCCCCCCCCCTTTTTTTTTTTTTTTTTTTTTTTTAAATTTACAACCTTTGTCCACCAGTGGCATCCTGTAGTCGAAAATGTTGCTGCAGCCATAAACATGCGACTTCCCACAATCATGTACAATCACACTTGAAATTTTTTTTTTAAATTATAATTTTAAGAATTAGATTTTTCTTTTCTTTTTTTTTGCATTTAGAAGTAAATAATTAGTAATGATGTTTAAATCAAGAAATTTTCACTTTTATTAAAAAATGAATTAACTAATTAACATTTAACTCGTTACAATTAGCAAATTTTTGAACGGTGATTATTCGAGTTTTATGGGGCCAAGAAAATAACGAAGTTTTCGGGCATTTTCTTTTCCTTAATACTTAAATAACTTTTTTTCTTAAGGAACTTTTGTAAAATTCTTCATAAATATAAACTAATTTCACTTGTTTTTTTTTTAAAAATTAGTTTTATTAGTTGGTAATTGAAACTACAAAGATATCGTTCTTGATTTTCTTTTCCTAGCGGCTAGTTTAATGAAGTTAAAAATAATAGTAATAATAATATTAAAAGAAATAGTAATTAAAGAAAAGCAACTCTAGGTAAATGACCCCATGAAGAAGTTAGGTTCTATACTTAAAAAAAAAGAAGAAGAAAAGTGCTTTTGAAAGAAAACTAGGCTTTTGGAACATCGCACATGTTTCAATTACACTATTATACTGACTTGTATTGGTGTTATTTACCTTTTTCATATTTCCACCATTCATTCAGGAGTTCACCATTCATTCAAGAAAATGATAATTCTTAAATGGGCTTTTTTTTTAAAAAGAAAATAACACCATAGTTTTTTTTTTTAAAGAAAATAACACCATAGTTTTTTTTTGCGTACTGCACCAAATTCTTAATTTACTCGTAAGATTGTTTAGCAAGTACGCAAGTGGCACACATTCCTCTTCATCGACCCCCCCACCACCACCACCACCACATCTCCCTGGGTCCTCACGGCCGACCAAACGGTATAGTGGTTAGCGTGCTGGCTTCTAGACCGCGAGGTTGCGGGTTCGAGTCCCGTGTTTGGCATGGGTGTTTGTAAATGTATGTTGGCTTGTCTAATGACGAAAGTTTCGGCGCATTATAGCCCTCGTGTTGCTGACGGCGCCAGATAATCTGAATACAACCAACCAACCAACCAACCAACCAACCCTGAGTCCTCACCTATATGTAAACAAAAGCTTATATACAACCCAATATGCATTCCGATTCGGCATGAATTTGTTAAAAAAAAAAAGTATATTTCAATCGGTCCATCAACATGATCCACTTATAAACTGTGTCATTAATGATATTACTTATAATTACATCTCTGGATATTTTTATGATAGGTCTAACCTGCATATTACTAACAGTTGTGGAAATGTTTTGCAATCTCATGCTTAAATTCAACAGGAAGGCGAAACATAGTCAACAAAAAGTTATGCGTAACACGTAATTAAACAGTAATTTCGGCTTTTCTTTTTAAAGAAAATATGTAATTTATAACAAGCACATTTCTATTGCATTTTAATTTAAATAGAATGTTTTTAGCTTCCCCAACATTTGAAAGATGCCATAAACAACCCATTCAGACTTATTAAATTTCTGAAATTACTCCCAATTCAGACCCTCCGAACGTCTGAGAATCCCCCAATTTCATACGTTTCAAGTGTTTTAATAATTAAGATTCTATTTTGCGTCTTAAAACAGAGCGACTATTGAAGGACACTTTTGTGTCTCATTTTAAGACATTTCAATTTGCTGCGCACGAGTCCCATTCTTCCACTAAAGTACCAAAAATTGAGTTTATTGTTTTAAAACTAACTCTTAAATATAACTCACAGTACAAATGTCATATCAAGATTATATTAAACCTTTTTTGAAAGAGTTATGTAAACAAAAATAAGATTTGAATTGTATATTCTTATCACCACCTAGAAATCAAGCACCGGATCACAGATCAATAATTCATTCACATGTAGATCAACAGATCACACTGGATCAACCTATTCATTTCACAAGTAGCACATTAGGTGTGTTTTTATTGTTATGAATTTTCCTCAGAGCCAGTGATGGCGCAGTTTTTACGGTATAAAAATATTTATTCTCTCTTCAAGAGCTCACAAAAGTTATTCAAAGAACATTGCAATCACTATCAAGCTTCAATCAAAACAACTCCGAATTCAGCGATAATTGAGGTCAGGCACATTCAAAGCGTTCAGCTTTCATCGAAATCCGAAATCAAAATGTCTGTCGATTTTAGGTGCGGTCGAATTTATACAAACGCGTGAGAACCTTCTCGAAATATCCAGCCAATTCGTCGGAAAAAAACAAAAACATCTCGAAATTGTCCGATTGCTTTAGCTGTTGCCACCTTTTTCTAACCTGTATTAACGCTATTAATAAATAAAATGTAATAAAATAAATTACATTAGAATTTTAAATTAATACGTCACTATTTACAACTATAAACCAGAAAATTTACGTTACAATATATATAAAATATAATAAACTACATGGTATGTAAGGTATTTATATGTAATATGTATACATGTCGTATTTGCCAATGTCGGAAATAGGTTATGTTCTGGGAAGATTAGACAGTCGATGCCGTATCTCAAGCATTGAGCATGTTTTTTTTTTATATTTATTTTTTTAAATAAACGTGTCGAAATCGTCACGAAAACATATTTTTCGTCTTTTCCTATAACACTATATTTCAATTTTAAAACTCTACATCAACATTTCAAAACTTCCAGTAAATTTTACTCAACACTGGACGAGATTGGCCAAGGTCCGTAGCAATGGCCAATCTACCAACAGTCCATATCGGGATTGGTCAGTGTCGAGCCAATATTGGCCAGCGTATTTGTCCTACAGGCATTGTCTAATCATAATCAAACTTATTATACATCATCCAATACTATCCTGAAATACAAAATTACATAGACTTCGAAAAGTTGACAAAATAAATATATATATATATATATATATATATATATATATATATATATATATATATATATGAATCGCCAGTTCAGTCTATGTTCTACACTGCAAATTTTTCTTGGGCGATGCCATAATTCTTTGTTTACAATTCAAAACCGTCACATAAAACACGTGTTCGTCAACACGAACTCGTCCCAAGAAACATCTGCTAAACTATAATAAATGGCCCTAACACTTCCATATGGATAGTCATGAGAAAGCTCATTTGAAATTCAAGTTCTTATGAAATGTTGCTCTCCTTTCTCCACGGCAGATGCAAATTAAAAACTGCTGTCTGCTGCAGTTTTATACAATCTGCCCATTTTTGAGTCGCCGTTATGATAATTTCTCTTCTTCACTTCCAGATTAAAACATTTGTTGATTCAGTGAAACTTCCTCATGAAAGAATATGAATTAGTCTGAGATATTTATAGGAAGGATGTGAAGGAAAAATATTATTACTTTAGTACCTACACGATTTGACTTCCCCATGCTATAAGCCCATATAGTACGGATAAAATAGAACGAAGAGCCGTAAGAAAAACAAAGAAATTGGTCCGTTGATGAAATTTGGAAAAAATTTTCCATATGTCATGAAAAAGAACAATCAAAAGAGTCCAGAAAAATATCTGGCAAGAAAGGGTGTTTTGGGGGGATCAGGGGGTTTTATAGCTGAAAAACTAATCCTGGCACGTGACAAATTGTTTTTTTTATAGTATTTTTTTTTACGCTTAATCGAATGGGGGGAGGGGGGGGGGGTTAAAGAAAAAGAAAAAAAACCGATATAACTAATCTAAAAAAAAGGAGCTTTAGTTCTCTTTTGATAATTCATTTTCATGACATATGAAATGTTTTTGCCAAATTTCTTGAACGGACCAATTTTTTTTAAGTCCTATTTTATCGGTACTAATATGCTAACATTATATCTTCTACTATCTTTATCAAGCTTATCTCTTCTATCTATCTATATTTATATTATCTTTCATTAAAGGGGCTGGTAAGCATCGGACATTTAGACTCTTTTTTTCAACTCATAAACAAATTCGAATTCTAAAATTATGATGACTATTTTAGTTATGTTTTTGTTTTATACACTACTAGCTGGTTGCAAAGTTTATATTGAACAAAAAAAAAGTTTTAATTATTGAAAATAATTAGTTTTAGCACCCGACACACGGGGCACAGAGGTATTAAAGTACAATTCATCAATGGAGCAGAAAATTACTACTGAACTATATTTTAAGATTTCATTTGGAAATTGAAAAAAAACAACTCAACTAGGATTGTGGAACATCGCACAACTTTCAATTACACTACACTGTCTACCAATAAGTATTTGGACACCCATTCAAATGAGGATATCTTCTCAGTAGAGAAGCAGAAGCATAGACACATGAAATTCACATAGCAAAGACATCTTTACGTAACATATCAATAAGTAAAACAACTCAGTCGCAAATTGAAATGCAAAGTGTACTGTGGGGGACATGCAAAAGAATGG
The DNA here is from genome assembly GCA_963978545.1 of Linyphia triangularis. Taxonomy (NCBI): domain Eukaryota; kingdom Metazoa; phylum Arthropoda; class Arachnida; order Araneae; family Linyphiidae; genus Linyphia; species Linyphia triangularis. The sequence goes on from OZ021727.1 coordinate 13,392,968, forward strand.
AGTACCATTAGCGTGCAGTTGTACAGATGCATTTACTTTAAAAATCGCTCAAGTCATTGGGTTGACTTTTAGTGTGAGATATAATCTCCCCTGTCATCAGTGTTTACTTGGCACTGTATTCTCATACTTAACATGAGTTTCTTGATGAATTCTAGTGACTAAAGGGTTCGTAACATGTTTTGAACAGTTTGCAAGTCATAGAAAGTTCCCAATACATAAAATCTTTACACAATGCATATCGTAGAAGCGTCCCACACATGCTTGCTAAAATTTAGATTAGAGGAGTAATCTGGCTTACTTATAGTCGCAATATTGATATTTTTTAATAGTTTATACAAGGCAAAAGTGGAATAAAATTTACCATAAGTATCAATAAACATGGTTTAAAAACCGACATTTCACCATTAACGACTTGTCTAGATCAAGTTAACATAATTTCAGTGAAAGAGTCGAATTTAATTATCTTTTGAGTTCTTGGGGAACTTATTAAACCAATTCAACATATGGCACCCAAAGACCAAATCTTTTAAACATCAGATACTGTTTACAGAAAATAATTTTTTCAGTCTAATGAGTGATATTGGACATCAGATGATCGGTAGAAACGATGGGAACATGATATTTCATGGTAAATGCCAATTCAAGTTAACGATTTTGTGGGAAAAGAGTTTTGGTCTTTAGGTTCAATATAGTGAAATTGTTTAATAAGCTTCCCAACAGTGCAAAACATAATTAAATTCCACTTTTTCACTGTAAATGCGTTACCTTGATCTAGACAAGTCTTTAATTGTGAAATATCAGTTTCTAAATCGTGTTTATTGAAGGTTATGGCAAATTCAATCCCACTTTTGCTTTGGACAAATGATTACAAAATATTAATACACCCCTATAAGTAAACCAGATCACTCCTCTGATCCAAATTTCATTAAGCAGGTGTGGGACGCTTCTACGATATGCATTGTGTAAAAATTTAATCTATTGGAAACTTTCCATCACTTGCAAACAGTTCAAAAGGTAGGAAGAACAATTTAGCCACTAGAATTCATCAAGAAACTCATGTTAAGTATAAGAATACAGTGCCAAGTAAACACTGATGACAGGGGAGATCATATCTCACACTAAAAGTCAACTCCGTGAGTTGCGTGATTTTTAATGTAAATGCATCTGCACATTTGCACACTAATGGTACTCCATTCTTTTGCATATGCCCCCACAGTACACTTTGCATTTCAATATGCGACTGAGTTGTTTTACTTATAGATATGTTGTATAAAGATGTCCTCTTGATGTGAATTTCAGGTGTCTATGCTGGCAATGTTATTCCACAGATATTATATTATGCTTTCTTGTGCGTGAAAAGGAAGAAAAAAAAAAAATCAATCGTTGATGAACGATGCTCAAGTGCAAAGAGCTATGTGTTAAAGGCACTCGTTTTTCGACTTATTACAATTTTATCACATTTCTACGGGAATTTCTAACACCTTAAGAGGCATTAGAGGGATAATTAAAACACCTTAAGAGGCATTAGCACAGAGATTTCAACCAAAATCCTTAGAGCTGTTTTTTTAGCAATTACTGAAAAACATGATGTTTTCATGATTTCAATCTTATGCGCATGCGCGATTTTGATGAAGACCTTAACGGTTTATCCATTAGCCACCACTAACACGCACATCAAATTTTAACATCGTAGGTCAATTTGTTCGGGAGTTTATGCGGACCACGTCCACACAGACAGACATATTTTCTTGACCTCTTTTTTGAAATTAGGATGTTTCAAAACGTGGAGAAATACAAAATAATAAAAAAAAAAAAATCGAAATTTTTTTAAATGCAACTTGATCTTTTGCTTGTATTAGTTGTCGATATTGATATTTAAAACATAACTTTTGTAAATTAAAGTTTTTGGATAGTTCTAATAGTTTTAATAACTCCCTTCAGTTTAAAATATTTAATTTAGGCTGGTTAGTTATTTTCAGATTATCTGGCGCCGTCAGCAACACAAGGGCAATAATGCGCCGAAACATACGTCATTTGACAAGAAAAACATACATTTACAAATACCCATGCCTTACACGGGACTCGAACCCGCAACCTCGCGGTCTTGAAGCTAGCACTCTAACTACTATACCGTTTAATCGGACCTATTTATTTAATATAGGCACATTGATAACCTGATATTCATAACAAACACATCAACAATAATTTTGACTGCTATTTTTTTTTTCAACACACCCATTAGATTTTTTACAAATTGTAATTTAATTTGCCTAAATTCTAACTATATTCTAGCATCGACATTTTGTGTGTTTGTAATGCGGTGGGCAATTCAGCTAATGTTTATTATTTAACCCACTTACCAGCATCCGACCAAGCCGAAACTTGGCAGATAAACCTCAAGTAAATGTTTTCCTCTTGTTTGTTTTGTATGCTGATTTTGGCACCTGTTATGCAGCTATTAGTCTTTGACTAAATTCGGGTTCTCATCATCATTAGAATATAAACTCTTTTCTTAAAAAACAATTTACTTGCTTCCCGAAAGAAACTGCTCGCCGTCACAAGTTAATACTCATTCAAGTATTTTCTACAAATTGCATACCCACCTAATGCCTTCGTGGTTAGCACTATGGCCTCGCATGCCAATGGTGCCGGTTTCGAATTCAAGGTTACGCTTGTAGTTTTGTGCTCTCAACGACTTATTACTTGAGCAAAATAACAGCTAATCAGGACGGCTTAACGTGGACTCTGAACCACAATGGACATCCATGCTTAACTCAGGATTCGAACCTTTGGCGTGCGAAGCCGGAGTGCTAACCATACAGCCATCACCGAATGCCGTGTTAGGTATAGATGCTCGTTGTGGTTCGGAATCCAAGTTAAGCTGTAGGTTCCGGCCTGATTAACCGTCATTGTGAATAACAATAGGTCGTTGAGCGTACAAGTCAACCAACTGCAAATTGTAATAATATTTACGTTGTTGATTGAGGGAACTATAGAGAAACAGTGTTACTCCTAAGCTTTATCATACTGTTGCACAAATTGTCTGTATATATTGTAAATAGTGACGTATTATTTCAAAATTCTATTGTAATTTATTTTTATCTTATTTTATTTATTAATTAATAGCGATTATACAAGTTAGAAAAAGGTGGCAACACCTAAAGCAGTCGAGAAGTTTCGAGATATTTCTTTTCTATGAATTGGCTGGAAATTTCGAGAATGTCTCACGCGCTTGTATATAAAAGACTGGAGAACGGGAAAGTTTGGAGATTGACTTCGGATTTCGTTGAAAGCGGAACGCTTTGTTTACCTATTGGAGTGAGCTTGTATAATCGCTGAATTCGAAGTTATTTTTGTTGAAGCTTGTGTTGAAGCTTGAGAGTAATTAAACTGTTGCCTGTGAATAAATTTTGTGAGTTTTCTGAAGAGAGAATAAATATTTTTATACCGTGAAAACTGTACCATCATTGCCTCAGCGGAAAAATTCGTAACAATACGCAATTTGACCCTTTATGTTACCCTTGCGCAATGAAAAGTCAAACCATCAACTACCTTAAGCTTTATCATTGAGTGGTACATGTCATTTAGGTTTACGTTAAAATTGCGCAAGCGCATCAGGAAACTGCCATTGCAAAGTTTGTTTTTCAGCATTTCCCAAAAATGGTTCTAGCGAATTTGATCAAAATCTCAAAACCGCTTTTTAAGGTGATCTAAACATCCTCACACATAGAAACAAATGTCTTTAAACGTAAAATTCTCTTTCTTTGAGTATTGCCCATCTGCGGCTGTTTTTCCTCTATTTTACTTACAAGAAAGGATAATGTAATAACTATCAAATATCATACCTCAAACTGGCCACCTTTCATGAAAATGAAAACGAAGATGGTAAATTATAACAATCCATTCCAAATTAAAATGAAAGCGACCAGTATTAAAATGTAATTGAAATTTGTGCGATGTTCCACACTCCCGAGGAAATGTAAGAAATGTCTTATCAATTTGTAATTAGTGCATGAGTGGTACAAAATTAAAATGTAAATAACGGACAGAAATATTATTAATCTGCCATTGAAAAAAGTTAAATAATCTATACGCATAAATAAATGGAAATAAATTTCAAAGTAAGATATGGCATTTAACAAAAAAACAAATAATAATAATAATAATGAATACATTGAACTACAAAATCCGTTATAAAATAACCCATAAAAACAGAGTTTTTTAAAAATCCGTTATAAGCATTGTCAATTTTTATATTCATTAACACATCGCCTATATCAAAAACCTTTATATCAGCAAAATGTGAGGCAAATAACTTTTCAAAATTTATTTTTTAAAAAATGAGCGTGAATTTATGTCTCTCATCCAAAAGTCATTTATTTATTCGGATTAAAGTAATTTTATTAGTTATTTATTAAAAAAAATTTGGCAACAGGAAAGAGTTTCAACAATGGTCGGTTAAATGCTAGTCAAAGCGCGATTGGATGACTGCAAGTTAGTTTATTAATATTCCGTGAAAACGACCGTTTAGTGATAGTTACAGCCCAAAATTTGATAGAACGCATTGTCATCGACATCTAAATTATCCGTTAAGTTTCAGTCCTATTAGATCCAAAATCGATGTTAATATAAAGGATTTACAGAAAGAAAGGGGGGAAAAAATAATAAATAAAACGATGAATACGTTGAACTACAAAATCCGTTATGAGAACTTTAAAAATTAACACTACTATAAAAACTGCCATGTAAAGAAAATCAAACAAAGCAAAGAAAGAAACGCTGACTATAATCAATATGAAATACAATTAATACAATGAGAAAATATGGCAACCCTATGATGCAGCGGTTATTTGTCTTGCATATTCAGCTGCAATGGTTTTTGAAACTTTTGTTTTTGGTAAGTTTTTTCGGGTGAATTCCCGTACGTGCCGTATGTCCCGCTTTTTCTGTATTCCCGTGTGACACATAATTTCTTTTTAACCTTTAATTGCTGTCTGTCTCAAACCCAGGGTCATAAACAGGGGTGTAGTGGAGCGGAAACGACGATCCTTAACCTTTTTAGAAACAGAAAAGACGTTCCCTCACTTAATTTGTATTTTTTTTTTTTTTAATTTGTATTTTTTTTTTTTTTTTTTAATTTGAATTTTTTTTTTTTTTTTTTTTTTTTTTTTTTTTTACGTGACACTAAACTCAAAATCAAGTAAGTTGGTTGTTTTCAGATTATCTGCCGCCGTCATCAACCCGAGGGCTGTAATACGACGAAACATTCGTCATTTGACAAGCCAACATTCATTTACAAACACCCATGCCTTACACGGGACTCGAACCCGCAACCTCGCGGTCTAGAAGCTAGCTCGCTAACCAATTTACCGTTTGGTCGGCAAAAAAGTCAAATAAGAAATCAAATAAATTCTTTCGTGAGAACTATGCAATCAAATAAATTCTTTCGTGTGGACTATGCTTTTATTTTCGATCCACAACTTCAGCGCTGAGCAGGCAAGTTCAAGTATTTGCAAAACACTTAAAAGGCCAATCCATCAACAATCCGACACATGCATTAAACTCCCTCCATACCCTCTCTTTGAATTTATTAAGTGATCTTTCAACGTTTCATTGCTCCTTCATTAGAAATGAACTGACATAATATGTTTACATCTATGATTCATTCTATGCCAATTATCTTCTTCAAGGAATTATCTGTAGTAGGGGGCTTCGCCCCCTGCTCGCTAACGCTCGCCAACCCCCAAACGCCTCGCTGCGCTCGGATTGAGCGGCTTTGCCGCTCGAATTTGTGGTTAAAACATCTTGCTGCGCTCGAATAGGTTTGCCAGCCATAAAAAATGTAACCAAATTTTTATAAATTTAATGTAAGGCCTAATAGAGAAAACACCCAAATTGCAGTTTTATAATAGAAAGTTAAATATACTATCCGCTAACATTCTGACTTAAAACTTCATTAGCTATGCCCTTACAATGAAGTCCCAATATCTTTTATTTATTCTGATAAGTCGCCCCGTTATAGAACGACGTCCAACGCGAGGCATTTTCTGGATAGAAATACTTCAAAATAATAATTACTCTAATACAAAAATGCTTCAGAAAAACAGAAAAAATCAATTTTGAAACGAAGAGTTTAAAAAGAGCTTTAAAATTAGCAACGGATTTGTTGTTTACATACGTAAGGATGTTGCCATTCATATATTCAAAATCATTGAGGCTTTGTAGTAGCTTAATGATGAAAAATATTGAAATTTAACTAATTAATAAAATGTTAATACATTATTTTGGCACGTTTTGGCAAATCTACAGCTTATTTCCTTTAAAATGACACCTTGATCATTGAAATTGGTTGAGCAGTTTAGGCGGACGGACTAACCCCAAAAAACGTATTGCCTATTAAATATATAGATTTGTGGATGAATTCCATACGTCCAATTTATATGGCTCGTCATGAATAAGGACTAAAACTTCCATACACAAGTTCACGCCAACTATCTCCATTTTTAAACAAAACTATGGTCTGCAACATTCAGTTCTTTGTGCCCTTTCCTTGAAGAATGTTTCTTCTCTAATTTTAACGGGAACGCTAACAGAAATAACAACAAAAGTGACGTACGTGTTTTTTTTTTTTTTTTTTTTTTTTTTTAAATTACCTACTTAATAATATATTTGTAGACCTCTCTCCGAGCCATAGAAATGAATTTGTACAATAGAGAAAAGAATGACAATAAAAGATGCGTTTTTTGGACAATCCTAAAAGGCTAAAAAAGCCTGCGATTCTGACAGAGGTGAGAGTGAAGAATGTCAATCTTTTATATTAGCTTTTAGGATGTTTTGAGATCACGGAATTATGCATTTATATTGACTGACCAGATATTGAGAAAATCAAACTGATACGTTGTTTGAACATAACAAACTATATTCAAAACAGTGTTGTTTTTTAAACTCTTACTTACTTTAACTCAATACGTAAAAATAATGAAAATGAGTGGCGCCAGAAATGTGTATGAGAGGATGCTTGTATTCCCCTAATAGTTTACATTTTTATAAAAGTGGAGAAAGGGCAATATTCACCGGAAAAATAAACTGTATGCCATTTAATAATGGATTTTATATTTGTCATTGTGATAAGCAAATTATTTTGGAAAAGTCAAGGTTTTTGAACTAAAATTTTTTTATTTCCTTGCAACCTTCTACAGATAATGCTGCCAGCCCCCATGCTAATGAATTTACCTTAAAGTGAAGTTATTCACATTTACTTTTTCTGAATGTAAGTATACGTTTGTGCTATATATTTTTAATATAAAACAATTAAAGGTTTGTATAATACATTGAAATTGGGCTGTGAAATAGTAGGAAAGCAATTCAAATGTATTTTAAAATGCAAAAGTAAATTGCTTTACGGTTTGAGAATGGGAAAGCTTACATTTACAGTTATTTAAGAGTTCATTCCAAAAATGTAGCAGCAGTTCTTAAAAAATCTTTTTCCTCAAACAAATCAACACTAAATACAGAATACAGTGGCGGCATTAAGGGGGAAAATTGCCTCGATCTTTTTAAACGCTAGTGATTTTGAACTACAAAACTCGCTATCTTTTTAATGCATTTTAAAAAACAGATTTGGAAGAGCTACAAAATCTGGGAATTTATCCGAACCCATTGCTTTTAAGGTATCTCTGAAAATCTGGAAGTCAGATAATAATGTATTTAGGCTCCGAAAACTTAGATCTGATGATGACGCTATTAGTAGGGTGCGTTCTAAATCAAACTTGGCTGATACGAAACTCGATCTCAAAATTGTTAAAAAAAAATCATGTAAATAATCTGTTTAAAATTTGTGTCAATAGTATGTTTGAAAATGTCTTATAATCTATTTATAAAGTGTCAAACAATCTCTTAAAATTGTTTATGCAAGGTAAATTGTCTAAAAATCTATATAATTTAATAGTTTAAAAAATTATTTAAATAACAAAAGTTTAAATACACATTTTTCTTTTTAATTTTTAACCCCCCCCCCCCCCAGCGCCATTCTTCCCTCGTCTCCACACAGAAAGAAATAAAAAAAAGTATACGTTTCTAACGACGCGATAGCATTCCCACATCTTTTTATTTTTTTCACTACACCACTGGTCTTAAGCAGAAAATTTCTGCGGGAGGGGTTTTCAATCGAACCATAAGTTTGCCCCTTTATTTCTCTATATAAAAAACAACTTCCATGGAGAACTTTTTTTAAATATTTGTCACATGTTATCAATATTTTTGCAGTTTCTCAATCTGTCGCATACATGCGATAAAATATTAAAATGTTTTTTGCCCAGTTTTCGAGTTATACAAAACAACCCAGCATGGGGCAACATTTCATTTAGATTCCGCATCATCTAAATTTTCTATATTATAAACTAAAATGAAATTTGTCTTGTTTCAATTGCAGAAATTATTTTTTTTTTCAGATAAATGGACAAACACCAATATCAGGTTGATTTTAATATATTTATTTTTATATATTTTGATTTAATATATATATATATATAATATATATATATATATATATATATATATATATATATATATATATATATATATATATATATATATATATATATATATATATATATATATATATATATATATATATATATATATATATATATATATATATATATATATATATATATATATATATATATATATATATATATATATATATATATATATATATTTATGGTACTTAAAATACAATGGCATGCAGCACTGAAACACTAAAACAGAATTTGAAAAACGGAAATCTATATTAGTACATCTCTTTGCATCTTTTTTTACACCTCTTTGACATTTCATGACATTTTATATTGGACTTTAGGTTGAAAAAAAAAATAATTAATGCGTAATGCCTTTTTGATGCTAGGAGATTTACAAATTCGTTATTTATTTCAAAGTTCCTGGACCTAATAGTTAGTTGAGTGCTATACGGTAGGCAAACTTGGAACGCGCCAGCTCAGACCCTTCATCCAAAGGAAAGATTAAAAGTTGACTAATATGCTAAATTAATGAAATGTTCTTTCGCTACGTATTATTTAGATGAAAAGGGTAGGGACCATCGTTCATTATAAGGGGTGGAAAGAAACGTTTAACGAAAGATGACTCGCGGTCTATCAGACTGCATACAAGAGTTAAAAGTTAGAAACTATTCCATTTCTTTTGAGTGGGTGGTTTTAATAAGATGAAATGTTTAGGAAATATTTTATTGTTCAAGGCCGGATGCGGAATTGTATACAGAGAGGTTGGTTGTTTTCAGATTATCTGGCGCCGTCAGCGACACGAGGGCTATAATGAGCCGAAACATTCGTCATTAGACAAGCCAACATACATTTACAAACACACATGCCTAACACTGGACTCGAACCCGCAACCTCGCGGTTTAGAAGCTAGCACGCTAACCACTATACCGTTTGGTCGGCTGTATACAGAGAGGAGGAAAAAAGGCTAAGAGTAGGTAAGAAGGGGAGGGGGGGGGGTACCTTAATTTTTCAAAAAATTTATTCTGAATTACAAAAAGAAATATACAATAATTTCCTGTTCAAATGAATAATAACTTAAAGCCTGTAATACACGTCTTTATGTCTGAACATTGTATTTGTCTATTCACCTTTTCCGTAATTTATAAAAAGTAAATAGTAGGAAGGATAAAAGGTAGTAGAATGCATCCTCAATCATTCTTGTTATTAACTTAAAATTTTCCTGGGTAATTCTCAAGATAACGCACGGGACATTTTCGCTCTTCTTTCTTCTCGTAAATGAGTTAGAATTGCAAAATTATGATGAATCGAGTTGTTATGTTTTTGTTTGATATAAAATTAGTTTGTGGCTAAGTTGCATGGAAAAGTAATTAATTTAACTACATCAAATATACATTATATGAGTCATCGACCCACGGGAGACCAATCGGTGCTATAAGATGCATATTTGACGTAGTTAAAATAATTATTTTCCATGTAATTTTGCAATAAACTAATCTTAAATGAAGCGTTACTACTAAATTCATCATAACTTTGAAATTATAACCTGTTTACGAATAGAAAAAACTAATCAAAATGCTCCTTGCGCACAGCAGAGAATAGTCCACCTAATGTATTTGCAGTAATTCTATTGTTACGAATTTTTTTGTATATTTGTAAATATTTCCTAGTGTTAATTTTGTAAATATTTAAATTTCTGTACATTTCGCATAAGGCAATGCAATAGTTTGTTTCCCAGCAATATGAGTGTTATCGCTTGATAACGAGTTTTACAGAGGTAACTCTGGGAAGCGAGTTTCAAGGGGTAGGGCATTTAACATTATGGTAATGGGAATCTCGCCAAATTGGCGAGATAGAGCCAAGTTGGCGATGGTTTTGGCGACTAATTTTTGTCGCCAAATTTGGTGAGAAATCGCTAAATGTCACCAAACTTGGCGACCATTTGGCGACATTTTCGGTACATGTATGTACATTTATAGGTATTTTCGACTACTATCTGGAAGGTTCTCCAGACATCCATCTCTAGAAGGTTCGTGAAGATTCGCAGCCTCCCCTATATAAACCCGGTCGTGAGTGAGTCAGTCAGTTAGTTGATTTTGAATCACTGAGTTAGTTGTCTCTCAACGTTCATTGTGAGAGCTGTATTCCTGACTGAGTGAGTTGTTGACTGTTTTTGAGTCACGGAGCTAGTTGTTAGCTGAATCCGATAGTTGACTGGAGTTAGTTGATTTTGAATCACTGAGTGAGTTGTCTCTCAGCATTCATTGTGAGAGCTGTATTCCTGACTTGAGATACTGAGCGAACTGTATTGCATTGTCTTTTGCGGCGATTTAGCAGTTGTCAAGTTTTTAACTGCTGTTTTGTGCTCTATTGAGGTGAAAAGAGCTGTATTGTGTCTACTAGAACGAGAAGTTCTGGAGCTGTAAGAGAACTGTGAAGAGTTATTTTGGAATAAATTTCTGCAAGTTTTGATCTGCTTTGGCGTCAAATCTTTCGAACCCTTACAACGCAACACTATTGATCACTTTCAGATTGAATTGGTCTTTCAAATTACTCAGCATGAGTGAAAAGGCTCCCATTTCACCCTAATCAAAAAGGAGGTAACCAGGGGTATAGTAGGCCGGTATGTCGTATTGGTACTACGGCGTACCACCGTGTTTTTAAACTAATTAATAATAATAATAATTCAAAAATCTTTTTGCATGTATTGTGATATAATTTAGTGGGGAAACAAATGCGAAAATTAAGAGCATTTAGCTTCTTTGTGTATGATAAATTATGTAAAATATTGTGAATTTTTATTTTATAATTAAAAAAATCTCAGTTAAAGTTGGGGTTACCACCACGATCGGGAAGCTTGTGTACTCGTAAATTTCTTTTTCACGGCGAAATCTTTTTTCCTTGTGAAACATTTTAAGTTCGACACTGGCAAACGAACTGACTCTCCTCTTATCTTTATAACACCACGCACCACATAAAGATATCAATGTCTAAAAATATTCTATGTTCCCTACTTCCCCCAAACCCCTTCCATTCCCTTCGTAGAACCCAGCTGGCGCAGTTAGCTCCAGTATTGTTATTGCACCACATAACACCAAAAACAACAACAATCCTAGAACCAGCAGCTTCCAAATGGACACTCTACATATTCTCCCAGGGAGGTCACTATGATGTCATTTGAAATCTGGGGGATGACTGGGGACTTCGTAAAGGACCTCCCTCGAAAGGATGTATATGGGACGAAACGTCATGGTCTACAAAGGGAAATGCCGAATTGGGGGAGATTCGGGTCCGCAGGTGTTTTTTGGGATTGTTTTACACAAATTGGCATCTTTATGGAAGTGAGGGGCGATGAAACTTTTCGGGTGTTAGCTCATTCCCAGCAATTTCAGCATGACCTTCGCATTGAGTAAACAAAATAAACGCTTGATGGAATCCGAGAACTGGCCATCCTCCCATAAACTACTCTGCTAGTCAAGCGGGTTACCAGGTTACCACCCACAAAAGAATTTCAAAGGGTGGCGAGGGATTGATGGTGTGGGGAGACAGATTTGCAGCTTCAAGTTCGCTGAAGTCTCGAACTTCTTTACTTCTTTGTCCCGTCGTGGGATTAGAATCTGGCAACCAGTTTCAATGTTTATGGGTGTGTTTGTTTTTACATCTTTAGATGTGGAGTGATCTCATCTTTCTATCTTCTACTTCAAAGATTCAAGGGACGTGGGTTAAGAGGAAGTCCTAGTAAAGCTATATATTACAATCTTCAAGCCCAGTTCATTTTGAACCTACTTTGTAGAAAATCTTGGCATCTGGCGAGTAAAAGGATTACTTAATGAAATGACACACATTGTTTTCATTTAATGTGCATCTATTATAAATGAAAATTAAATTGGCAATGGACAAAACTAGGTGACATATACATTGACGTGAAGAATTCAAATATAAAATAAAATACACTAGACGCTATTTTCGAGTTTTTAATTTATGTCGTTTCATGAAGTAGTCATTTATATACCCACTCAACAAATTTCAAGGTTTAATAAAGAGTAGTGTCTAAATGCACTGACTAGATTGGTTGCTTTCAGATTATCTGGTGCAGTCAGCAACACGAGGGCTATAATGCGCAGAAACATTCGTCACTTTACAAGGCAACATACATTTACAAACACCCATGCCTAACACGCACTCGAACCCGCAACCTCGCTGTCTAGAAGCTAGCACGCTAACCATTATACCATTTGGTCGGCCACACTGGACTAGAAGACTATAACATAGCGAACATAGAGAATGATCCTTACTACTAAACTCCAACTTAACTTGACATCACTAGACGATAGATCTTCACCGTGCTCGTAGGCAAATAATCCATTTTAGCGGAGTGAAGACATAATTCTCGCCAAACCTTATAGCTTTTGGTTCTCTACAGGGTTGTGGTTAGGCGAACATTATGCTTTCACGCCGCCAAAAGGGATTAAATGCCTATGAGCACTGTGATGATCTACCGTCTAGTGATGTCAAGTTAAGTTGAAGTTTAGTATAGGACTTCCTCTTAAAGGGAACTTGGTATCCCTTGTTTTCACAAAAAATTATAAAAATAGAGATTTTCAATTTTTTTCGCATTCGTATCTTTGAAACTTCTCTTTATTCTGGCAAGTTTTTGAGCTGATCCGATAGCTGCAATCCCGTGAAACTTTTTTGTGTCATTCTAAAGAACTATTTGACAAAGATAGACATGGATATTTTAATTAAATATCAACTTTCTTTTTTGGCAAATTATACGTCGAAAAATATCCTTCGTTTACAATTTTTTACGTATAGGTACAGAACTTATTTTTTCTCCAAAATTATTTTACTTATTCCTAATCCGATGCCTAAAAGTTTAGAGGAACATTTTTTAAAAAAGAATAAAAAAATTTTCAAACAAAATACAATTTGAAGTTTTATGAAATTAAGTAGAAATTTTTTTAATTTAACGGACCATGTGAACTTTTTTTTTTTTTTTTCAAATAAAATTTAGTTATTATCTAATAATACACCGAATATGTAAAAATTATAATTTTATAGGCTTAAATTAAAAAAATAGTTTAATGGGCACCAAGTCCCCTTAAAAAAAACTTTTTTGAATTGTTGCTTCGAAACAAAGACCAAGGGGAAAACATGAAGAAAGTGAATGCTCTTGCATAGTGGGTACCGATTGGGAATCCTTCTGGACAAATGTCAAATTTTGAACAGGAGCTAAGTTATATAACCCATAAGAACAAAATAATTTAATGTAAATCCTTTATATGCATCGCCTATTTTTATAATCATTAGCACAGCGTCGATTTTGTAAACAGCGCGTGCTTAGTGTTTGTTTTGTTTTGTTATGAAACCACCGACTGTCTATTTCTACCACTTACTATAAAGTGCTTAACACAGCCAAATACGTCTCGTAATTTTGAGCATCTAGAAGAATACGAGATCGAAATCTTCTAGTGTAAACCCCTCTCTCCAACCCCACCACACCAACGAGAGGACATTGAGGCCACGACAGATTTAATGTGCACCAGCCCCCATTAGGTACACACCGATATTTGGCGAACGGTGGCCCGAACACACAACCCTCCGGTTATAAGCTCGATACTCTACCGCAAGATTATCGGGAGCCCCGATCTAATTTTAAATATCAAAAACATTTTTATCAGCAAAACGTGAGGAAAACTACGTTTGAAAATGTCTTCATTAAAAATAAAAGTGTCTATATGCACTCACATTTATTCATTCTGGTTTAAACAATTTTATTATTTATTTATAAAAACAATTTTGGCAACAGGAAAGAGTTTCAACAATGGTCAGTTAAAAGCTATTTCAGCGCGATTGGTTCCAAAACAGGAAAAAATGCAAAAAAAAAAAAAAAAAAAAAAAAAAATCTAAATTTTTTTTTTAATGAAAGCTATACTTTCATATTACCCCATGTACCCATTAAAAGTAAAAATGCATAATGTGCTTTTGCAGCTGCCATTGAAAATGCAGACGAACTGGGCCGTATTTATAAAACATTGCTGGAGTGACAGAATTGTTTTGGGAACTTTTGAATGATGCTGAATTGTTTGGAGAGGATGTTTTTGAAAAATATGCTTTTCTCAGTAATTGATGCAGCTGCTTGTTCCTCAATATAACAGTTTTGTAGCGTGTTTTAAAGTACTTTTTTTAGAGTTGCTCTTATTTTACACAAATCGCATTTGATTTTGAATATTATAAACAACAATAGAATGAAATGAAATCATTTTGATTTTACACGGCGAAAGTCACGAGGTACGTTTCTCGCTAAATTCAAAATATAATTATCTATTCAGCGGTTCCCAACCCATGGGCCACGGCCCATAAGTGGGCCGCTAGTAACGTGATAGTGGGCCGTGGACGCTGGTCGAGAACCTAAGCTAAGGTAAATATAAGAACTTCAAGGTAGAGATGAAAACAATTCAGTCACTCAATTGTTAGCATATTAACAACAATCGAATTATTTGTTTGTATTCCTGGATAGTGTAGCGAGTGAATAATGAGTGAGTTCTATGGCTAAAACTATTCAGTTTTAATAAAGATATTGACTCTCCTCGTGGGGGACAAACAATGGCAAAAATCCCATTTTTTAATTTTTTTTTTAATCTTTAATTACTTGTTTTCTAGTTTCTTAATGTTTCTTATAGTTGTACACTGTTAAAAAAAAATTTCCGCCTTGCACCAAATTTCGGATCCTATTTAGCTGCAACCAACACTTGGTGCATAGTTTCCCGATTTAATGGTGTTTACGGTCCAAAGTAGCGCCATTAAATCGGGAAACTAAGCACCAAATGTTGGTTGCAGCTAAATGAGAACCAATTTTTGGTGCAAGGTGGATAAATTTTTTTAACAGTGTAGCAGCTACGTGAATACAATAATGTTCCTTTCTTTATGAAAAATTATCTTTTAACCTGTAAGGTTTCTGAATTAGTAATGCCTTCTTGTACAGTTTGTTTTTCTAATTACTGACGCATGCACACATATTCTATTAGCTAGTGTGCCCCTATGTTTTATATTACAGAGTAGGTGGTCCGCATTCGCACAACTGTAAAGTTTTGGAACCGCTGATCCATCTTATTTTGTAAGCAGGGCGATCCAATCCTTCCGACCTTGGGCATTGCCAGGGGCGCAACAGGAAAAATTTTGTGGGAGAAGATTTCAATCAAATTTTAAGTTTGCCCCTGTATTTCTCTATATAAAAAACAACTTCCATGAAGAACTTTCTCCTATCATATTTGTCACATGTCATCAATGTTTTAGAAGTTTCTTAATCTGTCACCTACATATGACAAAATATTAAAATGGTTTTTGTCCAGTTTTCGAGTTCTACAAAACAATTAAATATTGGACTACATTTTATCTAGATCCCGTGTGATCCATATTTTCTGAATTATAAATTAATATAAATTTTTCTAGTAATTCATTTAGAGAAGAACAAACTCCAATCTCAGGCTGAATTTATAATATATAGTTCCGCTTTAAATAAAAGGGCATGTAGCACTGGAACACTATACATTACATTTGGAAAAACGGAAACATCGATATTTTTTTTTTACATTTCTTTTTTAAACGAAGCTTTATATTGAATCTAAGTAGACAAAAAATAATGCAAAATGATTTTTTGATGCAGGAAGAATTATAAATCCGCCATTTATTTCAAAGTTCTTTGACCTAATAGCTGTTTTAATGCGATACGTTAGACAAATTTTGCTTGAATTATGGTAGATTAAAAACGTTTTCTTTTTGAATTATGGTAGATTAAAAACATTTTCTTTTTGAATTATTAACGATTGCTAAATGTTTCTTTTTCAATCACATCAAAACACAGGGATGTAATAGTGATCCTAAGGGGGTTCTGACTCTAAAAACCTTCCCCCTGGGTGCGCGCCTGGGCAGTGGTCACCCCACATAAATTGCTAGAAACTCAAAGAACAAGATTCATGATCTGAGGAAGGGATCCGAATTTCCTAACGGAAATCGGACACCACTCCCAGTCCTCTTGTAAATCATACCACCCCACTTTTAAAAAGAAAGGCCACACACTGGCTTTAGCTAGCTTATCTCCCCATTCATTTATTAGGTTTTTAAAGGAAGACACACCATTAAAATGACCCTTTCTGGTCAAACACTTCAATTATGACTATTCATGGCCCGAGCCCCAACAAAGAAGATTGGCGCAGTATTTCCCATGCACCGTTAAACTCCAACTAACTCAACTCAACCCAACAAAGAAGAAAAAGATTTCTGAAAATGGTACTCAAGATGAGATCAGATTACCAAAATTTCTCAGTATCACAAGAAAAAGGATGTTTTGCTACTGGGTGTTAAATGACCCCGGCCTTCTTATTTTCCAAGATACCTAGGCCGCCTATACTCCATTCAGCTACAGCGTCAATTAGGTAAAGAAATGCTAAGCAAGGAATATTTTTTTTTCAAAGAGCCTCTTGTTTTCAGACAAAACGATTCCGCGCCATTTTATAATAAATTCCTCTTCAATAAGGGCAGACCAAGTTTCCTAAACAATTCTGTTTCGGATGTGTTTACAGTAGAGGTTGGTGATATATCGATACGACGATATTTTAATCGATATTTCTAAAAAAATATCGATATTAAAAATATCGATAAAAGTAACCGATATATCGGATATATCGATATTTTCAAACATTTTTAGTTTTTTAGATGATCATTTTGTAGTTCCATGTGTTTTTTCGATTTTATTTATTCCCTTTTCAGAAACTTCAAAACTAAAGTTTGATCTTGGCTGAGAGACAGTTAAAACGGCACCAATATTCAATATTTTCCATACACTTAAAAGCTATTGAATTTTTTCTTAAAATCACTGCACCAATTAAACGGAAATATATATATATATATATATATATATTTTTTTTTTTTTTTTTTTTTTTTGATCCATTTCAGTTGAAAAAGTAGTCACCTTACAAAAAAGCAATCATGAAAAGTAGATATTTGCCACAAAAAATTTTGTTCCTAGCAAAATTGAAAATCAAATAAAAAAAAAAAGTCATGTATCGATATATCGATATTTTTTTCTATGCAACGATATAGAATCGATATTTATTTTGATCGATATTTCCGACCTCTAGTTTACAGGCGTGCAGCTAGGAGAAGGGTTT
The DNA here is from genome assembly GCA_963978545.1 of Linyphia triangularis. NCBI lineage: Eukaryota > Metazoa > Arthropoda > Arachnida > Araneae > Linyphiidae > Linyphia > Linyphia triangularis. Next base: position 13,410,654 of record OZ021727.1, read on the forward strand.
TTAGGGACAGAACCCCCCCCCCCCCCTAAGACACATTTAGCAATCGGAAATAATTTTAAAAGAATACGTTTTTAATCTACTATAATCCAGACTGAGTTTTCCTACAGTATTGCATTAAAGTAACTGTGAGGTTCAAGAATTTGAAATAAGAAACATATTTGTAAATCTCATTTCATAAAAAAAATAAATCATTTTGTATTTCAATACCCATATATCTATCGTAAAATAAGCCTGATATTGACGTTTGTCCGTTTACTAAAGAGGAAGTCCTAGTAAGGATCATGCCGACCAAACGGTATAGTGGTTAGCGTGCTAGCTTCTAGACCGCGAGGTTGCGGGTTCCGAGTCCCGTGTTAGGCATGGGTGTTTGTAAATGTATGTTGGCTTGTCTAATGACGAATGTTTCGGCGCATTATAGCCCTCGTGTTGCTGACTGTGCCAGATAATCTGAAAACAACCAACCAACCTAGTAAGGATCATTTCCTATACTCACTATATTACAATCTTCTAGCCCAGTGCATTTAGAAACTACTTTGTAGAAAACCTTGAAATTTGGTAAATATAGGTACGAAAAAAATCACTTACTAAAATGACATAAATTGTTTTCATTTAATGTCAATCTATTGTAAATGAAAATTAAAATAGCAAAAGACAAAACCAGATGGAGCCATTGCATATGCATTGACGTAAGGATTTCAAACATCAAATAGAATATATATTAGACACTATTTTCGAGTTTTTAATTTATGTCATTTCATTAAGTGATCTGTTTCGTACCTAACTCATCAAATTTCAAGGTGGTTATAGAAAGTAGTTTCTAAATGCACTGGGCTAGAAGATGGAAACATAGCGAGTATACAGAATAATCCTTATTAGGATTTCCCCTTAAAAATATAACTCCTTCTCAAATTGAATTTAAAGAAACAAGGAAAATTTTCTGTTAATTTATTACCAAGATAATATGTGTAAAATGTTGTCCCAGCATATTTGGTTGTTTTTATAAAAACTCGAAAACTGGACAAAAATCATTTTAATTATTAATTACATTTGTCACATGTAATTATTAGTTACATGTGACAAATATGGGATGAGAAAATACTGTATAGAAATTTTCATAGAGAAATATAGAAGTAAACTTAGTACTTTATTAAAAAAACCTCCCACAGAAATTTTCTGATTACGCCCCAATGTGATGGTTATTATAATAATCGTCAGGTGTTTGATTCATAAATTCAAACTTACAGACTAACATTTTTTTTTTTTTTTTTTTTAAGAATTTGTGTTTTCCGAAGAAACTTTATCTAGGTTCATTTAATATAGAGAAAGTAAGTGTAACGTCCACTGCCTTACACATTTAAAAATGCGTATTGACAATGTTTGGAGCAAATAAAGGGATGTTCAAGCATTCCCCCCCCCCCCCACCACCACATCTAAGACTGAAACAAGTTATTGAAAAAACTCAATTGCTTAATGAGAATTTATTTCCTATCACGATAACAATAATTAGCCCCCGAATATCAAAGATTTTTTTTTTTTGGGGGGGGGGGGGGCATAATTGATAATGCTTTGCTATGATGTTGTCCAATTGCATAATTAATTAAAATTACCGAAATTTACGCCATAACCTTTGAATCCTAATTTTAAACGAGTATTAGGTATGAAGCCGTTTTCTTTTTTTGCGGTATTTTTATATTTTGAAATCTTGAAACGTTCTTACTACCAACATCTTTTCTTTCCACAAATCAATGTTATATGTTCTTAACTATTTATTGATAATTATTGATATAATTGTGTCAATGATACATTTTTATCGGGTCACTTGGATCAAGACACAATAATAATATAACCCATAAAAACAAATCTTTTAATATAAATCCTTTATATGCATTGCCAATTTTTATATTCCTTAACATAGCGCCATTACTGTTGCCATTGTGTGCTTGATTTAATATTTAAAATTATGAATGCAAACACCATCTCTATCAGCAAAATATGAGGTAAACTACTTTTCAAAATTTATTTATTAAAAATGAATGGGAATTTATGCACTCCTATTCAAATATATGTTATTTCTTCTCATTAAAACAATTTCATTATTTATTTATTAAAACAATTTTGGCAACATGAAAGAGTTTCTTCAACGATCGCTAAGGAGGTCCGGCACACATCCATAGGAGCATATGTTAAAATCAACAACTTTGGAGGATCTCACTTAATAATCGATTTTTCAATCATCATGAAACTTTTACGGTATAATATTAAGATACTTTTGAATACTTTAACACGAGATTTTTGCTATTTTTTAAAAATTAAAATAATTATGATTTTCTAAAAATAAGTTTCAGAAATTTTTTAAAATTTTAGACTAATTATTATTATTATTATTATTATTATTATTAAAGTATGCTACTTATCAATAATTCCTTGTATTGAAGTACTTAAATATATTAGAGAAACATGTATACAAAATTTCAAGAATTTATGACGTTTAGATTTTAAGCTATGTGCCCCCAAACATGAAAAAATGGCATTTTGAGAAATTCTGGTTAGAAGTTAAAAAACATGCATTAAACACCTACATTTTAATTAATTCAAAAAATTATTAAAAATACTTTAAAATAAGATATAATTACAAATGTGGCATCATTTTAAAGAGAAAAATTTGTATTCTAAAAACAGTAATAAACTCGAAATTACTAATCTAAAAATTTTTCATGTGCGGACCCCTAATGCTATTTCAGTGCGATTGGATGACGACCAGTTGGTTTATTAGTATTCCGTTAAAGCGACCTTTTAGTGACAGTTACAGCCGCCAAAATTTGATAGAATGCATTGCCGTCGACATCGCATCTATTTGCAAAGTTTCAGCCCGATTATATTAATTAGGCCTCCACAGATTTGCCCCCCCCCCCCTCAAAAAAATTGCACAAGATCACAGTTAATATATTAATATAAAGAATTTAAAAATAATCGCTGAAGTGAAACAATCTCTCTCTCTCTCTCTTTTTATATATATATATATATATATATATATATATATATATATATATATATATATATATATATATATATATATATATATATATATATATATATATATATATATATATATATATATATATATATATATATATATATATATATATATATATATATATATATAAAAGTTGTCTGTACTCCTGAACCTTATACAAATCCACAGTTTTAAACTTAGAGGTACGAAATTTGGTACATGGAAGCTTTAGTATGGAGATTGTAGAGAACAACTTTTCAATTCGATTAAAAGTTGCTTTCATTAAAATTTAATGGTACGAAAAAAAAATTCTTGGAATGGCAACGATATTTTTTTATTACATCATAATAAAACCAAAAGTTTTCTTAAAATGTCCTCCTTATTTTTCTGATCATTTTTTATTGATCCGCTGACAGACGATTATTACAATCGTCTGTCAGCGGGTATTGACACTTTGATTTTATTTAATGAATTTAAACAAAATAAATTCGTTAAATTAATTTGCATTTTATTAGCAAATATCTTGTGCATTACAGTTGTCATAAATATCTAACATCTAAAAGTTCGTTTACCAACATAATTTAACACTAATACGTGGGTGCCGTTATGAGATGTTTTCAGTCGGATTTTGGTCAACTTAATAAATCAATTAAATATTTTTTTCCAGTATGTGTCCATTACAAAATCAAATGTAAGAAGTCCATCGAATGTGAAACACGTATATCATTAGGTGTGTATTGTGACACACCGAGTTGCTACACAGCTATAATAGTAAATTATAAAGACAGGACAAATTCTGCTTTGCTAGGTGTTGGAAAAATCAGCAAGAGAGCGTTTTTGAGGGAATCCTTTTCCTTTGGGGCTTGAGGGGTCCACGGGATTTAGGAAGGCGTGACTGGTGTCATCTATCAACGAGTTCGACATTAATGTCACTTTATCTTCTCTCGGAAATGAGTCAAAGAAGTTTTGAGGTTCTACTTGACTCCTTTAACCCCCATCGCGATTTATTGGTTGTTTACTGAATACATCGCGCAAGATCAAAAGGACTGTGGAAAAGATTTCGCAGCTGTGTTGGAAATAAATATGTCTTCGTCCAACGTCGGCGTTCGAGTGCAGGCTATAAGTATTTATTACAAGATCTGAGACTCGTTTTTAAAAGTGGTGCTTCTTAAGTTATTATGATGCTGATTTGGGTGGGATCAGATTTCGGCAACTGGGATCTTCTTTTAAAAACTTGAGCGCCACGCGAATTCTTAAGGCGAAAACACACAGGAACGGTCCAGGCACGGCACGGTTACAAGCCCCCTTTTGATGAATGTCGAAGGAGGAGATAATACATAAGGAAATCCCCTTCAGACCACACGTCAATGTTGCCAATTGGCGGGTAATTACCCGCAAACCGGGTATTTTAAAGGTTGGCGGATATTTTGAAAATGAGGTTGTTTGCGGTTTTTTTTTTCAAAAAGGGTGTATTTTTTTTTTTTTTAAACTATGGAAGAAGTATTTTTTGGGTAATCTGATAATGGGAAGCTTGTGTTGAAGAGACAAAATTGATTACAACACCAGCAGGCGACGAAGCACGAGATCAATTCAATTTACACCCTACCCAGCAGTAATCGTTTCAGTTAGTTTACAGCCATTTTTACTGTTTACTGCCCCTCCTTATTTATCCTCGGATTTAAAGTATACTATATGAATGATAAAAGACTTAAAATTATTACTTACTTTCAAATTGATTTTGATCAAAGGAAGCAGTACAAATTGAAGAAATGTTACTAATTTAGTTGGTTGGTTTATACGCTCAACGACCTATTTTTATGCGCAATGACGGCTAATTAGTCCAGAACCTACAGCTTAACGTGGATTCCGAACCACAACGAACATATGCTTAATACGGAATTCGAACCCAGCACCTTTTGGCATGCATGACCAGAGCGCTAACCACGGATGCTGGACATCTCATCCCTCGGATAAGTCGCCACCGGAGAACTCGACCCCGGACATCTCACCACCGGACATCTCGCCACCAAGAAGGCGCGGATCGAGGGTGTTGTGTGTGGAAAGCGATTTTCTTAAGAGGAACTGTCGTAGCTGAATGGTGGGACTTGCGTACGTATTGAAGAAGGCACAACATTGAAGTTATCTTTTAACCCCTCCTTAATGCTGGATATTGATGGTGTTATTTAAATATTAATGAAATATTTTATTATAGATGTTATTCTTTCAAAAAAAGTATTTAAAAATACTTCGGCTGAGCGCATTGCCCACCATGTTAAACCATTTTGTAGATAACATTTCAAAAATTGTGATGTGCTAAAAACTTCAAAATGGATTCCGAGAAAAAATTTTGACTTCCGACCCCTCGTTACTTATAATAATGTACGCTACATGTGAGCAATTAGCATATTCTTTCTAATAAAACCTCCCTAGATCCTTGCCTGGTTATAGTGTACACATATTCTTAAACATACATCAGTATTGTCTGTATCAAATATACGAAGTGGCATAACTCACTCATGTCCATATATTTCCGATACTATTAAATGTGTTTTCATTCTCGTCAAAAAAAGAAGGGAAAAAACTCCAAAATATAAAAACTCCATAGTTTAATAACTCAATACTTATTAGAGATATTAATAAAAACTTTCCCCATATATACGCAACGCGCATCCCCGCGTCTCCTAATATATGTCTCTAGATCCGCGCCTGGCAATTATCTGACACATCAGTCTTACCCGGCATCATGTCTTGTATTCGAAGTGTCTATATATTCTCGATGCTATTAAATATCTTTCGCCAAATCAAACAAATGTCTCTACGCCAAAAAAAAAAAAAAAAAAAAAAAAAAAAAAAACCGAACTATAACGATTCCACAATTTAATAACTTATTAATTATTAAAGATATTAATAAAAAGTTTCACCATATGTACGCAACGCGAACCCTCGCCTCTCTAGATCTGCACCTCACAGTCATCTGACACATCAGTCTTACCCATTATCATATCTAATATACGATGTGTCTATATATTCTCGATGCTATAAAATCAGTGGTGTAGTGTAAAATAAAAAGGTATGGGAACGCTATGTCGCATCGTTATAAACGTATACTTTTGTTTTTTTCTGTGTGTGATTTCTTAAACAATTATCATTCAGAAAAATGTCCATAAGAGATCGAGTTTCGATTTTTCGAATGGCTATATGTGTGGGTTGCCGTGCCTCTTTCAAGTGTTTGCAAATTCTTGAACTTGCTTGCTCAGCTCTGAAGTTGCATATCGAAAACGGCAGCATAGTTCTCACGAAAGAACCGTTTCGTTTTCTTTCTTGACTGTGTGTTTAATGTCACGTAATAAAATTGGAAAAAAAAAAAAAAATTTAAAAAAATTAGGTGAGGGAACGCCGTTCCGCCTTTTAAAAAGGTAAAGGATCGCCGTTCCCACGCGTTCCCGCTCCACTACACCCCTGTATAAAATGTCTTCTCATCTACTTCAAAAAGGAAAAAAAATTGGAAATATCAAAATTCCATACTTAAATTACTCATTAGTAATAAAAAATATTAATAAAAACTTTCCCCATATGTACGCAATACGCACCCCTCCCCTAGTATATATCTCTAGATCCGCGCCTGACAATCATCTTACCATACATCAACTTGCTTTGCATCATATCAGATTTATGAAATGTTATAACTCACTCATATCTATATATTCTCGATACTAGAAAATGTCTTTTCATCTAGTCAAAAAAGAAGAAAGACAAAAAAATAAAAAAATAAAAAATCACCGAGCTATTAAAAATATTAATAAAAACCTTCCTCACATATAAGCAATACGCACCCCCCACTCCCCAATATATATCTCTAGATCCGTGCCTGATATTCATCTTACACATGCATCAGCTTTGCCGTACCAAATATACGAAGTGTCTATATATTTTCGACATCTACAATGGTCAACAGTGGTGGTGGGGAGTCGGGGGGGGGGGGGATACATCTTCTATGTTGTGCCTTCTTAAATATGTACGCAAGTCCCACTATTCAACTACGCACCTCCCTCCTAAGAAAACCGCTTTCCTTAACATCCCCCCCTTCTTTGGTGGTGACTTGTCCGGTGGCGAGATCTCCGGTAGTGACTTGTCCGGTGGGGAGATGTCCGGAGTCGAGATCACCGGGGGATGAGTTGTCCGGAAGATGGTAGCACTTCTCAAGACATATCGTAAAGTAAAATATTACGGGGAAAAAAAATTTGAAGTACCCCGCCCGCACTTGGAACAATTCCATTCCCATGACCGTCAGTGGGTTAATGCGAAATCGCGTAACATGATATCCCATTTAACGAGAAAAAAAGCAGATATCCTAGCGATTAAGTTTAAACTTGCATAAAATTATTCGCTTAACACGAAGACTAGCTTTAGGTATTGTGTTAACATAAGAAATCATGCTGCCATCTATTGGTGATTTTTCTAAATGATTGATGCCGTGGTTTTAATTATGTCCAAAAAAATTTATACTTTCTTGTTAACTTTCGAATAAAGAGGAATTCTAAAACGGTATTTGAACTTCAATATTTTCCCTCAGTGTAATTTATAGTGCTGAAAATTTTGTTTTCATATTCATTGCTAAACATATGATCAGGAAGGTTCTGTGTCGAAAATAATTTCGTTCATCTAAAAGGTTCACATTCAAATATTATATTTTGCAAACAATTTAATGAAAAATTGTTTGTGCAACAATTTAAAAAAGTAATCTCCTTGAAAACTTTGAATTCTTAGTGAAATTTTTATAAATTTCAAATTATTAGTAGTAACAAAAGATAAATTGTTAATAATATATGAAGAATAACAAAAACAATGATCAATAGTGGTAGTTGTGGTGGTTAGGTGCAAAGCAAATCATGACAAAAATTAAATATATTCATTAAATTAATAATAGTAAAAAACCATCTTAACACGATAATGATTTCTAGATACGTTTTTATTCTTCCTCAAATCCTGATAGCATTCGTGAGCTGTGACTATATCATCTTAAAAAAATTTTATCCATTAAATTTTTAAACGTAAATATTGTTTAACTTGTTGAAAGTAGTAATTGCGTAATTAAGGAAAAAAAAACCTTTTTAATCACAAATCATTTAAAAATTAAAATAGGTTGTCGCTTTGACTAAAAATATATTCATTTGACATTCCAGTGATTTTTTTTTTTTTTTTTTTTTTTTTAACCGATTCACCGAGTAAATAGTAAAACTGTAATTTGTCAAAATTTACAGAAAATAAAATTCAGGATAATACAGTTCTACCAGGCGCGTAGCCAGGGGGTGGCTGATGGGGCTGCAGCCCCCCCCCCCACCCGAAATTTTCAAACCTCGAAAGTCAGAAATAGATCTATTTATGCTTGGATAATTAAAATTTGAAAATAACACAAGTTTTCGTTATTTTCTAATTTTTTGAAATTGTATATAAGCCCATCAATTCAAAACGAAATCATAAGTATTTTTGGAGAGCTCATACAATCCGAAATAGTTAAAAAAGTATCAAATTCAGAGTTTTTTTCCATCATTGTCGACGAGAAACAACAGATATTTCTCAAATAGAACAACTGTCTTTATGCATAAGGTATATTGATGAAGCAACTGTACAAACTAGAGAAGATTTCCTTGCGTTTATTCCTGTCACTGATTTAACTGGTGCAGGTCTTACAGCTACAATTGTAGAAGACTTGCTAAAACTTGGCTTTGATTTAAACAAGCTACGTGGCCAAGGATACGACGGGGCGTCAAACATGCGTAGGCAATTTCGTGGTGTTCAAGCTATGGTGAGAGAAAAATACCCGAAAGCTGTATATACCCATTGAGTATCTCACTCTCTCAATATCTGACGCAACGAAAGTTCAGGGCATCCGAAACGCCTTTGGTGTAATTTCAGAAGTTTGCAGTTTCTTTCATAAATCTACAAAACGAACAGATATTCTGAAAAAGAATATTAAAGACTTGAAACCCAACACAAAACAGACGAAACTTAAGACGTTATGTGAAATTCGTTGGATTTTACGTCATGAAGCCATTTTAATGTTCAAGGAGTTTTTAGAGCCAATCATCGCTTCGTTAGAGGAAATCGAGGGCCTCGCAACAGACGATTCGTCCAAAAAGCCAAACATTTTGTTGCAAAGCACATGCCAGTTTTCTTTTCTAGTATGTTTGTGCATCGCCAATAAACTGCTCGGTTGCACATACAACCTATCCGAGTATCTGCAAAGTACTAACATTGACTTGGCCAGTGCTTTGGGTGAAGTCAGCAACATAACGACGATGTTGCAATAAATGAGAAACAACCATGTGGATAAGTTTAATTCTATATATAATGAAGCTGAAACCTTAGCTGAAAAACATAATATAGAAGTCAAAACACAAAGAGTGTGTAAAATCCAAAAGAATCGCCCAAATATAGCCTACAAAACAACTGAAGAATACTATAGAATAACAATTTTTACGCCCTACTTAGATTATATGATATCTTCATTAAATGAGCTCTTTTTGCCTCATAAAGAAACAATTTCTTCCTTGCAAAACCTTATTCCGCAACACGCTGTTGGGAAGAGTTTTCAAGGTATTGAACCATGCATCTCCTTTTATGAAGATGATCTTCCTACTTACAAAGATGTGATTGAAGGTGGATGGGAGCTGTGGAAAAGAAAGTGGATGTCGGTCGAAATGTTACCAAACTCAGCGATTGGGTCGCTGTATGAATGCGACCAAAACATCTTCCCCAGCGTATACGTTTTGCTCAAAATCCTATCCATTCTGCCAGTGTCAGCAGCCACAGCTGAGAGAAGTTTTTCTACTCTTCGGAGATTGAAAACTTATCTTAGAAGTACGACAAGCGAAAATCGCTTAACTGGACTGGCTTTGCTGAATATCCATAGGCAATGCTCAGTTTCAGACGAGATGGTCCTCAACAAATTTGCCAGCAGTGGAACTGTTAGAAAATTCAATTTAACTTTGTAATGCCTCTTAATTAAATACAATTGTCCCATTATTAAACTTTATTTTAAATGTGATATTTCTTCTCATTTCCTTATTTTAAAAAGCATTTTTATTATGTTTCATTAAAGCATTCTTAATCAAGTATTATTCATGCATATTAACCCTTTGCACTCCAGGCCTTTTTCGCGAGGAGGAATCAGCAACTCGAGACATTTTAGGTTCGGCTGGTGTTTATGGATTTGCTTCATAGAAACTAAACACAGTCATTGGCCTTGCATCGAATTTCCGCATCACACCTAATGGTCCTCTAGTGGTTTGGCATCCAATCGTGGGGCGCCTGAGAGGCGCCACTGGAGTGCAAAGGGTTAATACTTAATGTCACGATTGTGAAAAGAAAGGGTCATTTGATTATTACTACATTTAACGAATACATTTTCTTTCCAGTGAACGCTATATGTGCTAAAAGTATTACAATCCCAAAAAGTGTTTATTTGTTTTTTAGTTTGATTAATTTTGATTTGTAAATTATTGAATGATAAATATTGTTTCCGAAGTTGACATTTATAATTTCTCAGCCCCTCCCGAAAAAAAATCCTGGCTACGCCCCTGAGTTCTACGATACAACAAATACAATCTTCAGTTGATTCATTCTAAATTCCTATATGTTTCAAACAGTAAAAAAATCATATAGTTTTTCTTTTTAATTAAAACACTGATGTGTCATTATACAAATTTTAATTGATCTTGAAACATATGCATGACCTTTATTGAATTGAAATACGTTGCTGAAATTACATATTTAATTTGTCCATTTAGGTCGTTAAATTAGTTCATTACCTAGTTAAGAATATTAGCTATCATTTCATAAAAATAACTAAGCCCACCACTTACAAAATGGCAAATACATATATATATATATATATATATATATATATATATATATATATATATATATATATATATATATATATATATAAGTTTATTTCAAGCAGAAAAAATTCATATAAAAGAAATAAATTATGAAATTCAAAAACTATCATGTCATATACGCCCTGGGATTCGAACTCGTCACCTTTCCCTCCAACTTAAACTCAATTTGACATAATTAATGAATATTAAACTTATAAGAAAATTTAACTTTAATACTTCAATTAGAGAATTTATAGGATCAATAAAAGTAAGTGAAAGAGTACAGGGACAAAACGCAGGACTGCGCCAGTGGTCGGGTAACGAGTCTGAAATTTCAAGTTTCATACGAAGTAACCACTCGGCTAAGCCTACGCATTAAATGTAGGAGAAAAAATTGATTATAAATAAAAATATGGAAACTCATGCTGCCATCTAGTAGTAGTTATTTGATTTAATAATGGATGGCCTAATCTTAGTTATGTTCTGAAGAAATTATACTTTCTTGTTAACTTTTAGATGAAGCTGAATTCTAAAACATTATTTAAACTTTAATATTTTATTTATGAGTAATTTATAGTGTTCAAAATTTATTTCAATTTTCATTGTAAAACATTTCATGGCAATTTTTTTTTTTCGACATCAATCATGTAAAAGATTCAAAATGAAAAATTGGTCGTATACAACTACTAAAGAAAATAAACTCTTTCCAAACTTGCTATTCTAAATTAAATTTTTTATAAAATTCAAACTTTTTGTACTAATAAAAGAGAAAGTGTTAATAATATGAAGAAGAACAAAAACAATAATCAATAGTGATGATGGTATCATCACAAAAATTAAATATATTTACTAAATTAAAAATATTCGAAAAGCATGTGAAAACGATAATGATTGATGAATACGTTTTTATACTTTTTCAAACGTTTGATAGCATTCGTGAGTTGTGTTCAATCATTTTGAAACAAATCGATCCATTATATTTTTAAAAGAACATTTTCTTACTCACAAATCATTTAAAAATTAAAATAGATTATTGCTTTTATCAAAAAAATATTCATTTTATATTCCACTGGGTGTTTTTTTCTTCTACAAATTTGCCGCTAAAATAGTAAAACTGTAATTTAACGGAAACTTAGAGAAAATTAAATTCAGATTTACACTGGAAGTGTCTACAGCAATTAAACTCTTCTGTTTATTTATTATAAATATCTGTATTTAACAAACAGACAACATTCTTCTTCTGTATGATATAAATAGTTAAATCAATTTTTCATTTTATATTTTTTCAAAAATAAATTTATTTATATATATCTTATTACAATTTTAATTTGAGTAGTACTTGAAACGTAAGTATGGTTATTAAATTCAAATACTTTGTTGAAATGACATATTTATTCCGTTTAATTAAATTAATTTGATACAATTGTAAATTTGAATGCATATTAATAATTGCTTCTTCAGAACATGCATAAATAACTAAAACACCTAAAATAAAAATGATTTCTCAGACCTGGAAAAAAAACCAAAAGAAAAAAAATATGAAAATCTCTTTTCACAATCACTGGGATTCGAACCCTCAACCTTTCTGCCCAATTTTAACGCAGTGTAATACTTTCAAGGAAAATTAACAGTGTAATCAAATTTTAAATGCGTGTGAACTAGGATATGTCTATTATCATCCAAGTCAAACAAAAAAAATCCAGGCAAAACACAGGACTGCGCCGGTGGTCGGATAACGAGGGAGAAATTTTAGGTTTCATTCGAAGTAACCACTAGGCTAAGCCTGTGCGCATTGTCATGGAAAGAAATTATTTATAAATATGCAACTTAGATGCAAACTCATGCTGCCATCTATTAGCTATTATTGTAAATAAATTTTTAAATATTTTAAATTTTCTCTCAAAAGAATTAAACTCTCTTATTAACTTTTTTGGATGAAATGGTATTTTAAACCATTATTTAATCTTTAATATTTCACTCTGTGTACTTTTTAATGTTTCAAATATTTATGATCAAACAGATAATTAGGAATATTTAGTGCCAAAAATATTTTTGTTCATATAGCAAATTGACGTGTAAATAGTATATTTTGTTAAAATTTTAGTAAGTAATTAATTGTACGAAACTACTAAACGAAAGATGATCTGCCTTCCAAGTTGTTATTCCTTATGTGTATTTTAATTATTTATTAATGACTTGTAAGAGCTTGTAGGATTTTAGCTGAAATGTGCTTTATTCGCTGAGCATTCCCTCGTATTCACAAGTATATAACAAATAATAAATAAAGTATTAAATATGAAATACATATATAACGTAAATTATTATTAAATTATTGAATTTTGCACATTTTATTACCGGGTGTATTTTTTTTTTTTTTGTATTAATAAAGAAACAACTTGAACATGAATCAAGTATTACAGATTATAAATCACATCATTAGTTTAAAATTAATTTTTATTTTATACAGTAAACAACCATTTATAAACGCAACAGATAAAACCATTTTACAATTTCTTATGTGCTTTTTTAATGCGTAGTGGAAATCTATATGGGAAAAAAGAGATATGTTTGAACTTATCTCAAACCATTAAGATATTGATTTGGCTGTCCTTATTCGAATTATTGAAACTTTCGGTTTCTGATAACAATTCATTCACCAAAGTTTTACAGATTTTACAATCGAATATTAAACAAACTACTATGTTTAAATACAATACGTCTTTAAACAGTAAATGCTGGAAAAAAAAAAAAAAAAAAAAAAAAAATTAAAATCAAAAACTAAAGATAATTATCAGGGATAAAACAAAATTTATAAAAATTCACTTGCATTGTCAGAAAAAAGTAATAAGTAGTTTTTCATTTTTCTAAAACTGTTCCTACTGAATTTTTCAAAACATTTAGCGTTGACTGAATGGTATTCACTAAGTACCATACAATTAATTTAACACATAATTAATGCAACGTATATTTTGCATCAATAACCAAATGCCTCAAATAAATGAAATATCTGAGAAAATATTTTCCAGAAATTACTACAGAGTCGTCAATTAAATACACATCCTATATACACTAGTAAATATGCCTTGAATCCCACGGGCTATGTAGTTTATTAAAATTTAACAAACCAATTTCAAATTTTAATTTTTTAAAAAGCTGACAAAATTTTTTACTTCTTCATGAATAAAAAAAAAAAAAAAAAAAAAATAATGGAAGCCACTTCCCACTTGATGACTAAACCAACAAAACAATAATTATTACCGCCGTAATGAAAAGAATCAAGAAGATATCTTTGATTTGAATTATTATCAGCTTATTCAAGATAAATCTAAATCCTAATCGGACGACAATTTCATTGCTAGTAAATAAGTATATTCACAAATTTAAATGGAGATATTGATTTCATTTATGCATGTCTGTAAGTAACCTCCTATCATTTCGTTCTTGTACATTTTCATTCTGCCCCTGCGCTATTCCGTTAGCTGTTAAGTGTAGTTGTTAAGTTTGTATTCTTCGTTTTTGTTTTACTCAATTCAAAGTATGTAACCAACCAATCTGTAATCCAACCTTGATGAACGGGTATAGCGCCTTCGGGCCAACATCCAGTTAAGTAAATTATTGGGGAGGAAGTCTCAATAAAGATCATTCCCTATACTCGCTATTGTTACGAATTACTGTATATTTGCAAATATTTCGTAGCATTAATTACGTAAAAAGATAAATTTATGTACATTTTGCATAAGGCAGTGCAATAGTTTGTTTGTTTGTTTTCCTGCAATGTGTCTCTTAATGCTTGAAAACGAGTTTTACAGAGATAATGCTGGGAAGCGAGTTTTACAAAGAGCAGGCCATTTAACATTATGGTGATGGCAATCTCGCCAAATCTGGCAAAAAATCGCCAAATGTCGCCAAACTTGGCAATCATTTGGCGACATTTTCGGTCCCCATGTACATGTTAAGGGTTTTTCGACTACGATCTGGAAAGTTCTCCAAAGTTCTATCTCTGGAAGTTTCGCGAAGATTCGCCTTTCCGATATAAGTCCGGCCAAGAGTTAGTTGACTGGAGTTATGGAGTTAGTTGACTGGAGTTACTGAGTTAGCTGTCTTTCAGTGAACATTCAGAGTAGTTCTAAAAGCGAACTGTATTGCATTGTGTTTTGCGGCGATTTTTAGCAGTTGTGTTGTCAAGTTTTTAACTGCTGTTTTGTGCTCTATTGTTGTGTAAAGAGCTGTATTGAGTCTACTAGAATGAGAAGTTCTGGAGTTATATCGGAAAAAATTTCTGCAAGTTTTGATCTGCTTTGGCTTCAAGTCTTTCGAACCCATCCACACAACACTATGTTACAATCTTCTAGACCAGTAATTTAAAAACTCTTTTCTATAAAACCAGGAAATTTGGTGAGTAGGTACGAAAACTTAATGAAATGGCATAAATTGTTTTCTTTTAATATCTATCGATTACAAATGAAAATTAAAATAATATCAAAAGACAAAACCAGATGGAGCCACTACATATGCACTGACGTAAGGTTTTCAAGTGTAAAAGAAAATATATTAGACGCTATTTTTGAGTTTTTTCATTTATGGACATTTCATTAAATAATCATTTTCATACCTACTCACCAAATTTCAGGGTTTCATACAAAATAGTTTCTAAAAATGCACTGGGCTAGAAAATTGTACTATAGCGAGTATAGGGAATGATCTTTGTTAGGACTTTCTTTTAAGTTTTAAGCTAAGATCGTGCTCTGCATATTGTTGTGCAAAAACTATTTAATTATTAGCATGTTTTACGACTTTTTATGATAAATTTAAGGATTAAAATGATGAATGAAAGCGCAACTCTTTTGGAGGATACTATAAATGATCCATTGAAGTCGTTCCGATTCAAAATCTTAATCTCAACGACTGCCGTGCTACTCATCGATGTGCACATGTCGTAGTAAGGACTTAAATTCAGATACCGTAGATGTGTAAGATGGGCCTCGTTGAAACGGCCATCGATATAGATAAACAACTATAGATGGACTGCTTAACGCTGGGAAAATGAAGCAATTGGTGGGATAAAAAAATATGGATTGCCGAGGATTGAAAATAAAATGTTGGGTTGTACACAGCAGAAATGTCAATAGTAGACCTTAATTAGTAATAATGTGCAACAAATTATATACTCTAACACTTTACTCACGATCCCCGGCGCGTTTTTCTCTTTGCATTGACAATAAAGCAGTCTATCCAGTTGTTTATCTATATCGATGGAAACAACAGAGTCTGTAATAAATTTATAGACTTTTCAAAACAGATTGAATTTGTCCAGAGTAATTATTAAAAATAAAAAAAAACGCCCTCAAAAGGGTAAATCAATCTAAAGTACATCAGAATAGGTGTACATACAGACAGCAAGTTGATGGTGACAACATCTAGTAGCACATTCACGAATAACGGTGAAAGCATTTTAAAATAATGAACAGAGAACGCTGCAAATGATATTGGGACAATATGTATCGTCTGAGAGCTTACCTAACAGTTTGTCTATTATTGGTATGAAGGAAAAAATAAGTTGCTATTATTGTAGTTTTGTTGATCATTTCACGTAGAATTCTACTATTTTTTAAGCATTTCCCCCTTTTTATGTTCAAAATTATATTTTATTGCATTTCAACTGGTATGAATGTAAAGAAATATAAGCAACCTGATACATTTTCAAGCTGTAAAGATTGTTGGCTTCTTGTAAGAACGTCAATAACCCCAATTTGCAAAATTATTAAAAGCCATAGCGAACAGATATAGAGACCGACTCCGATACAGCTAACATTTCATTGCAAAAATACTATGGGCGAGAGAAAGTTTTAAGAACTCCATAGATAAAGCGCAATTATTGTGACCGAAGGGCATTAAAGAGAATTGTTATCTGAAATAATAAGGCTGCTGAAATACAGGTAACAAATAAATAAATGAGTAACAGTCAAACCCCGTTAAAGCGAAGTCGATGGAGCCGCCAAAATTGTTCGCGTTAACCGAATTTCGAGTCAGACAAATTAATGAACGTTAAGCTTTAAGTACGGAGAACTGCTTTTACTTCGTGTTAAACGGGATTTCATGTAAAGCGATTTTGCGTTAACGATTTTGCGTTGACTGTAACATCAAATTGAGTAAACATGAGCAATAGTAGATCATACAAATATTACTATTAAAAAAAATGCCAAACTTTTGACAGTTTTTTTATTTTTATAATTAATTTCATATTTAGTGTTGCTCTTGGTAAACTCAAAACCTTCTTGTTTTTCATGTTCAGTTTACCCTATTAAGTAGTAACACAATTGACAACCTTATAAGAAATATTTATAAATATGAATAACATTACGTTAAACATCTAATCTAAAATAACAACAAAATCTTCAATTTATGTGATTACTCAACGCGGAAGGTAAAGCATTCAATGATTTGTAAATTGTATAATGTTTATGTTATTAACGTAATTTATTTTATAATATGAATATTTCAATTCTATTAAAATTTATGCACTTTAAAGTATTGAAAATTTTATTAAAAGTCTAATTAAATACATAAATATGTAATGCAACATTAAATGGTAAATTTATTTAACCATTATAAATATTTGCTCTTTCCTAAAATAAAAATGAAACTTCTTTTCGACCTACTAAGTTTTTTTATAAAAGAAAAATGGCAATTGAAAACTTATTAAACTATATCTTATTCTAATTTAGTCATCCAGACATTTCTACCATGCAACATTTGCGATTCTGATGATGTACATAAAAATATAATAATATTAAAATAATAAAATACATGGGTTAATCACATTTTCCTTTTCGATTTACTAAAGTTTCTTAAAAAAACTTGTATTTTAAAACTTACAAAAGCATCTCGGGTTCGGAATTTTGTCATCCAGACAGAACTTGAAAATTTTTTACCAAACATTTACAATAGTAATAACGAAACCGAAATATATATTTTGTGCTCACAAACTTACTTTACATAAAAGACCAATGGACAATTCCCGCATTTTTTTAAAAACGAGTGAAATTAATATATATTTATGAAGAATTTCTTTCTGAATCCAAATATTTAAAGAAAAGTTCTTTAAAAAAATTAGTTATTTAAATATTAAGAAAAGAAAATGCCCCAAAACTAGCCCAATCAAAACATTCAACAAAATCCGTGACGTCAAGAGATCCCTATCGTTTCTATGGTTATCGTGAGATTTCTGCCAAATAGTTGGCGTTGGTAGACCATTGACATATCCCTTACAATTTGGCCCGATCTGCGAGAAACTTGCAAAACTGGTTGCCGCTGCCGCATTTCAAGCCAAGATGTTTGGGAAGCATTGACGGCACATTCAATTCGAGTCGTGTGAATCGTTTTCTCCCAACGTCTAACAACGGAACTTTGATTGTAAATTAAAAAAAAGAAAAAGCGCATTGAACAGAAATTTTTATGTTTATGGCCTTCTCGAAACATATAGAATTGAATAAAAAAAAATAAGATAAAAAATGCGGGAATTGTCCATTGTTGTCATTGTGCAGCCCACAAGTAACGTTTTCCTTGAAAAAATCTATGTGGGAAAAAACTTTTACGGTTGAGACTTTTTACGATGTTTAACTATTTTGTAGTGAGATAATTATCAACAATCGATATAATAAATAGATGAACATAAAAGTAAAGTCATTTATGTCTTCAAAATATTCCTTATAACATTTCAGAATTACAATGGCAGAACTATCTTTCCGTGTCAAACTGACTTCTATTGCTGCAGACACAATGAATGCGATAGTAAGTTTAGGGTCGCGTTTCAAAAGGGTACTTATTCTTTCCATTCAAACACGCAATACTGTTTTCCACGGGTGCAGTTAAAAGGGGTGTGGAAGAGATTAAGACTTCCGTAACGTCAGCCGGAGAATTATTGAGTTATGAATTTATCCTATACAGTTCTAAAATTACGACTAAGACAAAAGAAAAATACCAATAGTAACAATCACCGGGTGTCAATAAAAGTGGGGAAGTGTGGGGAGGGGGGGGGGGAGTAGAGGGCTTTCAAAATTGTGTTTATGAGAGGAAAAAAGTCATAAGAAAAATTTAACTGAAAAAAAAAATCTTATTTAAATAGTATTCGAATTAACTCTTTTTACCTCCCCCGTGGAAACGCTTCCAATTGCATGTAAGCTGAAATCTAAAAGTAGAATATAGCTGAACTATTGAAATTTGAAAAAAAAAAAATTCACAACAACACTCAAGACGTTCGATATCCAAATGATTCTGGGGTAGAATTGTTCTCTAATTTCCCTTCTACATTTGAAGCGTTGAGGAATACGAAGGGCGAACTCAACAAAAAGGTAGTTGTCAAAAAAAAAAGCGTTTAAAATTTTTTCCATGCATTGATTTTTCCCCGTATTTGCTATTCTCTGAGGGTTTTTAGAGGGAAAGAAGGGCGAACTCAACATGAAAAATATACCTATAGAATATGTGAAGGATCTCGATTCGGATGGCAAAAGAAATTTACCCGATGTTGAGTTCTCTCTTTGTCATATGTTCTGCTTTTATTCTACGAAATGAGTCATGTGAATGTATAAATCTTTATGATAGTGATATTAATTCATTATTATGAGTGCTTTTGCAGTTAGATGAATTAGATTTGATATTCTGTTGATATTGTTGCATGGAGGGTTTCGAAAGACTTGAAGCATAAGCAGATTAAAACTTGAAGACATTTATTCCGATATAAGTCTTCGCAGATTCGTTTACAACTCCAGAACTTCCCGTTCTAATAAACTCAATACATGTCTTTACACAACAATGGATCACAAACAGCAGTTAAAAACTAGATCCACAACTGGTAAAATCGACACAAAAGACAATGCAATACAGTTCACTTTCGGAACTTCTATAAATGCTCGCTGAGAGACAACTAACTAACTCACTCAACTCACTCGGACTTATATATAGGAAAGCTAAACCTTCGCGAATCTTTCAGAGATAGAAATTTGGAGAACTTTCCAGATCGCAGTCGAAAAGCCCTATACAGGTGCATGGCTATCGAAAGTCTCACCAAATGGTCGCCAAGTTAGGCGCCATTTGGCAATTTCTCACCAAAGCCGTCGCCAACTTGGCGAGATTGCCGTTAACCATAATACTAAATGGCTTCTCCTTCCAAAACTCGTTTTCCAGCATTAGCTCTGTAAAACACGTTTTTAAGCATTAAGACACGCATTGCAGGAAAGCGAAGACAAACTTTTGCACTGCCTTATGCGAAATGAACATAAATTTTTCTTTTTACATAATTAATACTACGAAATATTTACAAATATACAGAAATTCTTAACAATATGAACGCATACGCGCAAGTTGTGTAACAGGAAACACTGGATCCTGGAGAAAAGATGTTACCTTGGTAGAGAGTAGTAATCAGCTCTGCTGATTTCAATCCATTTAGTTATTAAATACTAACACGAGTAATAGTTTCAAATCTGCTCTAAATTACACTAGAAGAATATTTTTAAATTTCTCACACCTACAGGAATATGTTTCTTTCTTTTTTTTATACAAAATAGAAGAAAAAAAAAGTGTCAGGGTGGCAATCGAAAATGTTTGAACTGATCTTGTACATCAAAGCATTGTGGTTTTAATGTTAATCAAATACAATCAGTATTTCGGTTTGGGATAAAGTTTTATCAAATTTACTGACTGATTAGAATAATTAATGGTTTCCAGTAGTCCATGCAGTTGTTGATGCATTTTATTATAATATATGGTTTTCTTGCCAGGTCTTTAGTCATCTATCTTACATGTGTCATTTCATTCATTGTTTCAAAGTCGTCTATCTTACATGCGTCAGTTTGTATTAATGATTTTCATCTTAAAAAACAATGACAAACTAAAACTTAAAATCCAAGGAAATAGTCGTCATCAATGGCTCTTGTCATCGCTAATCCATCAGGTGCATATATTTTTTGCAATTGCCAATTGTGTAATGGTTCGTATTTTGGGAGTACGACACTGTTTTTGTTTTTACAGTTTACATTGAGGTCTGGATACTATCGGACAGTAAGAGCTCAATCCAACATCTAAGGGTGCTTGCACAGTGGAGCCGGGATGCTTACTCGCATACTCGCATACAGGACGGTTTACCTGGAAGGTTACCAGGCAGGTTATACTCGCATAGACCCTGGATCACTCCTATGTAAACCACGTGATTTTCTTAGCAACCACGCGTAGCAACGATCTCTGAAGAAAACAAAAGCGCCAAGTTTCGAATAAAGAATAGAATCGGAAATTAAATAAAGAATTTTGCTATGAAATTGGTTTTTAGATACAGTGAAAAGTGTACATTCACAAATTTTAGGTCATGGAACTTTTATTACAGAATGTAGTTGAGCATTTTGTTTGGCTAATATAGAAAAAAGGGTAGATTTGTTGTCGATACGGTTGCACTATATCAAGTTTTGGTGAGTGCCACTGTCACTAAAAGGCCCCTTTTGCACACACTTCTTTGAACCGTTTTGAAATATGAATAAACCAACTTGCAGGGAAGCAATTGTGCTGAAATTTGAGAAATACATTTTTGTAGATAAAGATTGCATTCCATCAAATTTTGGGGGCTACCACTGTCAATAACAGGCCGCTTTTACACACGATTTAATTGGGGCTTGTGTTAGTAATAAACTTACTTCACGTCATCCAATCGAACTGAAACTTGGATGGTAGACTCGTTGTCTATGATCATTTTTTTTTCTTATTAAGTTTTGGGACTGTCACATAAATGCCGCTTTTACGCACTTTTTATTGCATTTCTTCAGACCTGTAAGCTTTTACTCACGTTCTATTATCCAGATACTAACCCTAATAGCACACATCCTCCCAGGGAGGTCCCTGGGAAGTCATTCGTAGTCCTGGGGATGACTGGGGACTTCCTAGGGACCTCCCTGAGAGGATGTGTGCTATTAGGGAAGCTAAATTCAAACATGTTCAATTTGACGATTTTTAATGAAGGAAACCTTTCCCTATTAAATTTGACGAGCAAGATCTTCGCACAGCAAAATTCTTGGCAAATAGACTTGTTCTATATATGATGCATACAATCAAGTTTTGGTGTAAAAAAAATAAAAAATTAATAAATATTTTGGAGTGGTTGTTTTTTAGTAGTTGTCAAACTCTATCAAAATTATCTCAGTTCAATAAGTTGCAATTGGTGCATGAAAATTAGAAATGCATATAAAAGGTTGATATTAAAATTTTAGTTTTTTAGGGGTTATTTTTAAATATTTTATATTAACTTCGATTTTGTGTATGTGTATGCCTGATGCCGGGCAAATCTGCTGAGACCTAATTAACCAACTTACCGTCATCCGATCGGGCTGAAACTTGGCATGTATATTCGGTGTCGATGAGTACGCATTCTATCGAGGTTTGAGGGTTGTCACTAAAAGGCAGCTTTTACACAGGCTTCCATTTTGGCTTCTGAGGACTAATTAACCCACTTGCCGTCATTCAATCGAATTGAAATTTGACAGATAGATTAGTTGTCGATAAGATGCAGCCTATCAAGTTTTTGGGCTGTCACTAAAGGGTCTCTTCTACACAAGCTTCCATTTCGGTTGGTTTGTACGCTAAACGACTTATTTATGCAAAATGACGGCTAATGAAACAGAGACTTATAGCTTAACGTGGATTCCGAACCACAACAAGCATCTATGCCAAACCCAGGATTCGAACCCGGCACTTTTGGCATGCGAGACTAGATCACTAACCACACAGATATCAGGATATTCGAAAAAATGTCAGAATAAAAATCGTAATATCTATTTGCAATACCCATGTGCAATACCTATTTGCAATACTCATGTGCAATACCTATTTGCAATACGCATATGCAATACCTATTTGCAATACTCATGTGCAATACCTATTTGCAATACACAAATGCAATACACATGTGCGATACCTATTTCGAATACTCATGTGCAATACACATTCACAATACTCATATGCAATACCTATTTGCAATACTCATGTGCAATACCTATTTGCAATACTCATGTGCAATACCTATTTGCAATACACATATGCAATACACATGTGCAATACCTATTTCGAATACTCATGTGCAATACACATACACAAAACTCATATGCAATACCTATTTGCAATACTCATGTGCAATATCTACTTGCAATACCCATGAGCAATACTCATGTGCAATACCTATTTGGTATATTTATGTGCAATATCTAATTGCAATACTTATGTGCAATACCCATTTGGAATACTCATGTGCAATACATATACACAATACTCATATGCAATACCGAATTGCAATATTCATGTTCAATGCCAATTTGCAATACTCATGTGCAATACACATATGCAATACTCATGTGCAATACCTTTTTGGAATACTCATGTGCAATATACATTCACAATACTCATATGCAATACCTATTTGCAATACCCATGTGAAATACCTATTTGCTATCCTCATGTGCAATATCTACTTGCAATTCTTATGGGCAATACTCATGTGCAATCCCTAATTTATAGCATACACATGTGCAATAACTATTCTCAATATATATGGGCAATACCTATTCGCAATACTCATGTGCAATACCTAATTGCAACAAGCATTTGCAATATACACGTACAGTACCTATTTGCAATACACATGTGTTATTACTATATGCAGTAACTATGTGCAATGCACATAATTATTTACACTAATAACCTCAATTTTAGAAAAATCCTCGATATAAAGCAGCAACGGATCAAAGTTGCACATGCGCACTGAGTATCCCCGCACTATGCCAGTAAGCATCAATCCGAGAAAAAACCTACCTGGAATCATGCGAGTATTCCAGGTAAACCGACCAGTCTCCACTGTGAACGTCCCCATAGAGAAGCATGGTTTTATTTTACCTCGCACGTGCGAGTATGCGTGTAAGCACCCATCCCGGCTCCACTGTGTAAGCACCCTAAGTGACTAGAGTACTGTGGGAGACAGGACTGGTGTTTCTATTCTTAACATGCTGAAACAGATATACATATCCCGAACAATTCACCTGCAATGTATCCCCTCACATGTAGATGTCCATGGCAATGAGGTAGCCGATTGCCTAGCAAAGGAAGGCTCCGAGGCCCCAGCACCCTTCCCGGTCTGGACTTTCCCGGAGGCCTATTCGATCAAGAAAAACAGGGCTAAATTGAAATGGATAAGCTCTCCGGCAAACGATTCGTACAGGAGAAAGAGTCCTGGAGGTTCTCTTGGCCTCATCTGTGACCGAAAGGATCAAACGGCTTTGTCCAGATTCGCTAGCGGACATCTAAAGACCCTTACCTTTCATGGAAAACTCAAGATTTTTCCCATTTGCGGAAAATGCGCTACAGAAATGGCCTCCCCAGACCACATTTTGGACTGCCTCCAGTTTTCTTGGGAAGTTCTGGCCAAAGAGCCCTTGAGAGTTTTGGACTTCTTGCGTGTTTTTAACCTCATGGAATTTGTCTAGCTGTCGCTAGCTTGGAGATTTGTATAAAAAAAAAAAGAAAGGGGAAAAAAAAAAAAAAAAAAAAAAAAAAACCAGCTTACATGTTTATGCTGACCGGACAATATTTAGAAAAATCGTTTAAATGAATTGGTGTAAACTTGGATAAAATGATAAAAAAAAACAACCCTCCAAATATTTCTTTGAAGCTCAAATTTTACAAATTAATTTTTTAAATTTTTAATTATTTTTAAATATTTTTTTTATTCTATTAATAGAAAAGTAGATACTAGTTACATCATATTTTCTTCATTGCGTTAGGACTATTTACAAACTTTTCGAAAAGCCATATTGCTTTGATTGAATATCAAAAAGGGACTACAAGAGGCTTCAGAGAAATGAAATTTCTCATTGGAAAGCAAAAGCAAAAGAAAAGAGCATTTTTTTTAACTTAATGAGAAGAGAGAACACAATTCAAAGCTCATAAGTTATCAAGTAAAAAGTAAGTTTTAATCGTAGTTGTTCACAAATGATATTTCTAATTTTACATCTGACATAAACTTGCTTTTCAGAGGAAAATGTCAAAAAGGGTGTGTGGAGCTGGAGAATAAGTCGGAAGATATCCCGAGACGAGGCATCCAGCATGCAAGGCTAAAACTTGGCTGTTAGGCAAAAGAGATTGGCTTATGTCGATGAGACGTTTTGAGTAATCACCGCAGGTTGATAAAGAGCCGCATTTAGCGGTCAGGGAACGATAGCTTTCAAAATAAACCCTGAAAATTCCGACGAAAATTTAACAGAAATAAAATCTTATTTAAACCATAGACTTATTATTATCAATAGACTGCGCGTTACCACTTCAATTATACAACGAGAATGAAACCAAAATGAATTACATGAGTAGGGACTTTTTGGGAGCAGGGTTGAAGATTTGGCAGGTTTCTCCTCACTCAGGCGATAAAGATCGTTCTCCTTCGTCTATCAGTCACGTGGTTTTTAATTTGGTTACACGAGGTTAATCTAAACATGTGGTTTAACAACCAACAATTTAACATACAAGACAACTACGTCGTAAAATTAATCCTTTATCTAATAATCTTATTATCCTTTATTGCCTGAGTGAGGAGAAATCCGCCAAATCTGCAACCCTGCTCCCAAAAAGTCCCTACTCATGTGATTCATTTTGGTTTCATTCTCGTTGTATAATTGAAGTGGGAACGCGCAGTCTATTGATAATAATAAGTCTATGATTTAAACAGTATTTAAATCCAAATAGAGAGTTTAAGACATCGATTGTAAATAGAAACACATGAACAATTTCATTCCCCCCCCCCCCTTTTTTCCCCCTTCTTTTTCTATTTTCATTAATTTTTTAACACTTCCGATTTGTTTTTCTGGAATCTTGCAATTTCATCGAAACAAGTTATTTCTAATTGTTAAATTAACGTACACATTTAATATTAAATTCTTTTTAACATGTTTTTCAACTATAAATGTCTGGTTTTTAACATTAAATGGGCATTAATATATTATCAGACATTCGAATAAGAGAGTTTGATGTTTGCATCAGTAAACCACATCGTTTTATCGTTAATTTAAGATTCACTTACAGTCGCTATCTCTTGTCTTTCACAAGTTACCACCATCATTATTGTACCTCTTTTTAAAATTTTAAACAAATGAACTTGTTCATGTATTCTGCACAGATGAGAAGCATAATGTGAACCATAAAAAGGTCAAGAATGCCCATAAAAAAAAGGTTTTATTTTAATTATCAGTAACTTTGAATTACATACAATGGTGACGATTTGTTTTTGCGCAACAAAAATGGAGCACTTGCAATTCCTAACTCATTAAAATAAAAATAAAATCTCGGTAGCTATAAAAATCTTTATCTTTATTTGTGGCATCATTAATATATCTTAAACATAATTTTCAGGTGGATGTACTTTCAAAGCACATTATGGCGTCTTCTCACTTTAGGCACCTCGAAAATAGGCTATTTTCGCGATTTTTTTTTCGAGTATTTTTGCAAACAATTATGGGATAAAATGGATCCTATATAATAAACACATCTTTCAAGTACAAGAAATTTTTATTTTTTTATTTTTTTGAACAATTATTATAATAAAACAGTAGCATCGAAAAACCCGTGTAGAAATGTAATGTTCGTGGCTTGTTGATGGTATCTCCGAGACAGGTCATCTGAAATAAAAAAATAAAACAGTTTTAGATTCAGTATGTCAGTGGCTATAGCGCATATCATCAGATTTTTGATATTCGCGAAAATAACAAAATGGCGCACGTGTTTCGAAAAAGTAAAAAAAAAAACGCGTTTATTTGCAGTTTTTTGTAAAAAAAAAAATACTTCAAATCAAAATTTCAAAAATCTGATGATATGCGCTATAGCCATAACTATGAAGAATATGTCATTCAAATTTCATGACAATCGGCCGGATAGTTTCCGAAATTTCATTAACAAGCCACTAACATTACATTTCTACACGGGTTTTTCGATGCTACTGTTTTATTATAATAATTGTTCAAAAAAATATTTTTTTTTTCTTGTACTTGAAAGATGTGTTTATTATATAGGATCCATTTTATCCCATAATTGTTTGCAAAAATCCTCGAAAAAAAATCAAGAAAATAGCCTATTTTCGAGGTGCCTAAAGTGAGAAGACGCCTTATTTTTCTCATTTTCCAATCGTGCAATTGATTTACACAACAGTACAATCGAAACAAAGCACCAAACATTTATAGTTAAAATTGGCATACTAAGCTTCCTGAAAAAAAAATATATATATATTTTACTCGGACATGTATCACATCAATTTATTTAAAAAATACATCTTATAAAAAAATGAAGAAATAAAATGCTATCATCCATTGTGAAACTTTTAGTTTCTAGAAGTATCAGTTTGCAAATGGAAACTTTTAGTTTTTAGAAACTAAAAATGTCAGGTTGATCCAAAAGTAGCAAGCTGTTTGATAAGAGATAATTCACGAATAGATTTTAATATAAAGATGAGGCTTTCACATAAATGCTCAGAAAAAAACATTTAGTTGCACCTTTTTTTAAAAAAAATAGAAAGTGCTGTTCATAAAAATCTGAATTATTAACAGTCAGCAATCCACTTAAATTACTCTGGGCAGTGGCTTACAGATACATAGAGCGCCATCTGTTGATAAAAAAATCCAACTGGTTTTTCTTGGGTGAAATGTTTTTGAAATATTGCCTGTCGAAAAGTACAGTTACTTGCATATTGTTATCAGACTTATGAATAGATAAGGAAAGCGAAGACGACACTTTGAAGACGATACTATTAGTTACTCCACTATTAGTTGCCTCGTGAGAATTAAAAGTTTCACAATGGTAACAATTTTGTATCATGGATAAGAAGCAAGGGTTATACAAGTGAATTTTTATGGTCAAGGTACGAGTGTAACTAGTATAAATGTGTGAGATATTTCCAGAATTTATTTTAATGACTGTATTCTATACAGAAATGTGGCTGAAAAAAGGGTTTTGTATTTTGAAAATGTTTATAATTGATACTTAAATTTAAAAAAAAAAAAAAAATAGCATTTAGAATGTTTTGGTCCAGAGGAGAAAAAAGTACCTATAGTGTTTCCAAACTTGTTGTTTACACCTTATTTATCGAATATCTTAATTATGATTTCAATAAAGAAAATGAACAATGAAAATACAATTCCAGTTGTGAGCAAAATAAATGCTCCAATCAAGTCAAAGAGATTCAGGGATTTGGCATTTGTAATACTCATTCCGGTGCATATGTCATAATTAAAACTCGATTTCAAGAATCTAAGATGGCCAAGGTCGCCTTCATTGAAACGACGGAGTCTGCAATTGAAAACACATAAAACAGATTAAAAATAAGTTGAAATTCTATTGTTATAATCATATACAGTATTCATTTTATATTGATTTCTGTCCATCAAGCCAAAAAAAAATTTAATTGCGAAGGAAAATTAACTATAAAAATCAAGAGAAGTGTATGGAATTATCCAAAATTATGCAATGACATGGTTTCCAAAGGTATTTTTTTTTTTTTATTTCTTTAATTTATGTGTTCAGGTCGAGAGAATTTGTGTGACGTATTTCTTAGATAATTCTCCCTCACTCTCCCCCCCCAAAAAAAATTAAAATGTTTTTACGAGAGTTGAAATTGAAATTGTAACTTAAAATGTGCTTCAAATAATTTGTCCACTCAGACTTATCTTAAATACAAATTTGTGGCCGTTCTTAATCACTGACCACTAGTAACCTGAGCATAGTGCTCGTGATCGACTTCCCGGGTGATCACCAACAAGGGTAACGGTAGTAAACTTTCTGTTGTTTTCTTTTTCGTTAGTGATGAGACTCGTATTCAAATTGACCAACTACCCGTCTATCACAAAAAGCCTGAGAAGAGAGGCAGGAAGCAATTTCCCTTCGGGCTCTACTCGCAGTCCGTGACACAGAAAAGAAAAGCAAAGCTAAGCTAAGAAAATCAAAACTAAACAAAGCAAAGCTAAGTATGCGAAGTAAAGCTAAGGCAAGAAAGGCTAAGGAAATCAAAACAAAAGAAAAGAAAGCAAAACTAAACAAAGCAAAGCTAAACTAAAGAAAGCTAAGTATGCTCAACTAAGCTGTACGTGGCGCCATTTTATCTAATTATTTAAATTAATTACTTATTAATCGTTAACAGAAATCTGTTAAGTTTCTTTTATCAAAATACTAAAGAAACGCTAAGGGAATCAAAACTACGAAAAGCAAAACTAAACAAAGCAAAGCTAAATATGCTATGAAAAGCGGCACATGGCCACTTAACTTAATTGTTTAAAATAATTAATTAGTAATCGTTAATGGTGTCTTAAGAGTTCAAACGCTTAAGATGACTCGATTATCTTCAATAGAAAAATTGTGTTAAGTTCAAGCCAGCTTGCTTCTTGTATTCACATCTCTCAGTATTGGTGTGATCAATAGCTCAAGCTTCCGTAACTTGAAAATGGTGAAATGACTAGACTTTTGATACACACTCACTTCACCCACACATTTAATGAAATTATTGTTCTAAACCCTTAATTGCACTTACATTCTATTAAAGTTTCTAAGGATGCTTGAGTTGTGGAACTCTTTTCTGAATGCAATGCCAATGTAAGTAGATCCCAAATCAATGGCTATGACTCTGAGGTCGCATTTTCCAGTCTCCACGAATCTGTTCCCTATTAAACTTCTTAAGAATCGATAATCCGCCATGAACACCTGATTGCCCTTTTCAACCAGGTCCATCCACGGCTGGATAGTTTTTTCAGGATCATGTGACGGTAAGTTGCTTTTTAATCTATGCCAGATAGAAGTGTATCGGGTTTCATCCAAATGCTGTAGAATTTCAAAATGTTAGTTATTTTACATGGAATGATCATTTATAAAAAAAGAAGAAAAACACAATTAATGCATACGTCCTGATTATATATATATAAAAAAATATTTTACTGATTGACCTTTTATCAAGGCGTCTTTATACACGGTGTGAAGCGTTAACTAGCTTTCGTTGCGGGCGACGGGATTTGATCCGAGGACCATGATGTCTCGAGACAGATACTTTACCTTTGTGCAAAAGAGTACTCCAGTGCACAGAAGTTTTATCTGTTATTTGATGTCGCCACAGGTGTTTGAAAAAAGTTGTTGCATGGTTTATTGAGACAGTTAATTGGAGTAAATTGCAAAAATGATCAAATTTAGGTATGAAATCATAAAAAAGGCAGTTGGATTTTTATTAATAAACTATTTTAAGAGTTTAAGAACTTTAATTCTATGCAGCCCTTGTAAGGGAAAGAAATCAATTACAAAAGTGCCCATGATATATAAAAAAAAGTTAGTTAAAGTAAATAACATTGTATATTTAAAACTAGATAAAATCTTTTAGTTTTAAATAAAATAATGATTCTTAAAGTGAGTGGATAGAATCATTGTTTAGAAAAATAAATTCATATGTTGCTTAGAGGAGAGTTTTAAACTATTTTTCATTAAAAAAAAAAATAGAGTTTAGTACAAAATTTCTGTTGATAAAAATACTTCTTTCGAAACAATATTTCTTAGTTTTATATAATATTTTTTAACTAGAATCTCTATATTCTCTCATCAAATAACTCTTCTAAACAGGTCTAATGAATTTTTTTAGGTTAATTATAAAGTTAATGCTATTTTTTTTTCTTGTATTAATTGTATTGGACCTCAAAAACTACTTTATAATTTTTAACCTTATTTCTGAAATTTAAACTGATACTCTATCTCTAATAGGAAAAGAAATTGACTTGAAAACAAACTCATTTTGAGAGACTTTTAAAATTTGTGACATGAGAAAAATATATTTGATGAATACTCTTCATTTTGCTTTGAGGAACAGTTGTTCATGAGAGCAAAATGAAAAATATTCTTAAAATATGCTTCCTTGATAAATTAAACTAGTAAATTTAACATAAAATTATATCGGATAAAAGTTTACTGTATTGTATTGTTAATACTACATTAGTTAATAATACAATGAGTCAATTACTTACTTGAAAAAATGTGTCTATATAGGTATTCCGATAAGTACCAACTCCTATTGAAGTGTCTTCAAGTAAATCTTCTATTGATTCTATACGAGGCTTCAACTTATTGGAAGTGAATACAGACGTGATACTGCCTTGATAAGTGTACATAAGAACAAAGCACGCGCAAATAAACCAGACGAATTGAAGAAAGCGAAAACTTGGTGACGACCAGACGTGCCTCAAGAACCACCTATCCTTCGACCCAAAACCTGAAAATTATTTACAATATTTAAAAAAAACAAAAAAAAAAAACAAAAAAAAAAAAAAACCACTTAAATATTGTTGTGTGGACGGGTTCGAAAGATTTGAAGCGAAAGCAGATCAAAACTTGCAGAAATTTATTCCAATATAACTCTTCACAGATTCTCTTACAACTCCAGAACTTCTCGTTCTAATAGACACAATACGGCTTTTTTCACAACAATAGAGCACAAAACAGCAGTTAAAAACTTGACAACACAATTGCTCAAATCGCTGCAAAAGACAATGCAATACAGTTCGCTTTCAGAACTCTCTGAAAGATCACTGAGACTCAGTAATTCCAGTCAACTAATGGACTCGGCTAACAACTCAGTGACTCAAAATCGGTCAACTACTAACTCCCCGCTCACTTGGCCGGTCTTAAATAGGGGAGGCGAACATTCTTGAAACTTCTAGAGGTAGATATTTGGAGAACTTTCCAGATCGTAGTCGAAAAGTCCTATATATGTACATGGGGACCGTAAATGTCGCCAAATGGTCGCCAAGTTTGGCGATATTTGGCGATTTCTCGCCAAATTTGGCGACAAAAATTAATCACCAAAACCGTCGCCAACTTGGCTCTATCTCGCCAATTTGGTGGGATTGCCATTACCATAATGTTAAATGCCCTGCTCCTAGTAAAACTCGCTTCCCAGCGTTATCTCTGTAAAATTCGTTATCAAGCATCAATAAGAGACTCATTGCAGGGAAACAAACTAAAGACGAACTATTGCACTGCCTTATGCAAAATGTACATAAATTTTACTATTTATAAAATTAACACTACGAAATATTTACAAATATACAAAAATTCGTAACAATATTTATGTGAGGTTTTGGTTCAAATATTAAAAAAACATACAATGAAACAAAATAATCAGCTTATCAGCTTAAAGCCAATGAACAGTTTACAATGTTCCTTAAGTCCAAGACCACTACAAAGTTGTCGTGTTTTTTTAATATTATTATTTGAGTTTTATCAAACATCGATACATCAATAAGATTGAACAACATTAGCATACATCTATTTTTATACAAGCGAGCGAAGCAGACGCATGCCCAAAGATTAAGTGGCGACGGACACCGGATCATACTTTTTACAAACTGAAAACAATATCCTTGGGCTTAAGGCCTTGGGTAATATAAAGGATGTCTTAAAAGAGTCTGGGAATTTTTTTTTTTTAAAATAGTAAATTAACCATAATTAACAGAGAGGGGTTTTTTACATTTCGAATATTGAAATGTATACAACTCCCAAATTTGTTCTATGCACTAAAATTTTTATTAATAATGGAAACAAATGAGTATTAATATTTCAAGTACTATATAATTTAACAAAAAGAAGGATAATAGCAACAATAATGATGATGATTATAACAACGATTGTAATCATAATAATGATCATGATAATTGTGATTATAATAATTACAACAATAACGATAACAGTAATTGTAATTATTAATATTATTATTATTATTATTATTATTATTATCATTATTATTATTATTATTATTATTATTATTATTATTATTATTATTATTATTATTATTATTATTATTATTATTATTATTATTATTATTATTATTATTATTAGTAGTAGTAGTAGTAGTAGTAGTAGTATCATTGTTATTATTATTATAATTACAACAATAACGATAACAGTAATTGTAATTATTATTATTATTATTAGTAGTAGTAGTAGTATCATTATTTTTATTATTATTAATAATAATAATACATAAGAGCCCTTACGTCATTAAATTTACCAGTATCCACTATTAGTTATGGTATTAGATTAACGACAAAAAACTTCTCGTGTTCAATGCTTCAATTTTTTATAATATTACAACTATTTCATCAAAATAAAAATATAGGTACGCAATACATCAATAGTATTCATTAATTTTGTAGTGAGTAACTTATTAAGCATGAAATTGAATTTATTGAATAATTAGACAGACCCAAGGTAAGAGATATTCTATTAGCGAAAATTCAGAATTTTTTCTTTCAAAAATATACCCCACGCAGGTTTGTTATAGTTACTTCACAATAAAATCTATAAATTTAGGGGTTTTAATTTGAACTTGGATAAAAAAAAAGAAGTATCTTTTAGTGTAGCTTTATGATTAATATGAAGCAGATATGCTTCCTAAAACTTACTTTTTCCTATAGTGCTTGTTTGAAACGCCCATATATATTTAAAAAAAGTTTCAGTTTTTGTTCTTTTTTCAGAAGAGGGTAAGGCATGATATATGAGGGAAGCGCAACCTGACACAAGAAATACAGACAAAAATATCGCTATCCAAACCTGTGGGGAAAAAAATCTATAATTAGTGTAAAATTCTATTAAATTAAATTACACTTATGCTATCAATAAGCTAAAGAGACTATTGTTACATATTGTTAGATTTCACCCACTTTTCTTGTCATTAGCATTGGGTGAAGTAATTCAAGTAGGACTACTACCCGGGAAGCACAGCGGTATCGGCCAATGTCGGAAACAGTAGTTCCGAAAAGATTTTCCAGTTCATGTTGAATCTCAAGCATCATTCCAAAATACACGATTAAAAAAAAAAAAAAAAAAAATGTTAAAACCATCACAAAGCATATTTTTACCCCTCCGTCCTTTCTTATACAACTATATATCAATCTTAAAACTCGTCACTAACATTTCAAAACTTCCAGTATATTTTACTCAGAACTGGGCGAGATTGGCCGAGATCCGTAACAACGGCCAGTCTAATGTCCCCTTCGTGATTGGCTAGTGTCGAGCCGATATTGGGAACCGGATTTGTGCTACTGGGATGGCTACAAAAGTCCTCATAGAAATATATTTCAACATAACAATTACAGTCTGTTTATAAGATTTTTAAAAATAGTTTATCTAAAAAAATACATAATTTGTAAAAAAGAAAAAAAGTCTACGAATAACAGTAAAAAAACTTTTAAATTTTCAAAAAGTTTCAATAAAATTCTTTACCGGTAAAGAAAATATTCCAAAAATGAGGAAAGGATATTCATTCGAAGGCACCATCCCCGTTGCAATTCCAATCTGTGAGAAACCTAAAGGTACAGCATACTGCACCTCTAAAGACCTTTCTTCAGTTACAAAAAATGGTCCAGTAATATCTGACTCCTGAAACAAAAAAAAAGTAAAGTTTCTTCTTATGTGTAGACTAATAATAATATGGCATTTCAGTTACATGAAGCCAATTTCTAAATATGATTCATTTGAATATAGTCCATTACTTTAGAAAAAAAAAAAAAAAGTATGAAAGTTGCAAATTAAACGGGATCAAGTGAGTTATATTTTACTAATTATGATCGAATATTTTCAAAAATACAACAGTTAAAAGTTCAAAATTTTACTAAATAAGACTTAAAAATTATAATGGGACACAATTGAATCGTTTGTAGTTGAAAACCCCAAAACTGCGTCCCCAGCAGTTCAGTTCCAAAACATCTACAGAAGGAACGGGACTAGACTCACTCTGATTATTTCTCACGCGAACCTTTTATATGTTGACGATATTCTCCAAAATTCAAGAAATATCCAGATAAACCTAATCGTTTCCATGACTTTACAGCTTTTATTTCCGATACTATTAATAATTTTTACATTAATAAAAAGCTATAAATAAAAGTGATTGCAGTACTAAACTAGAATTAGAATCTACCAAATATTTATATTCTGTACAATTGTTCTTTAAGTTCGTAACAATTCTTTTTGTTGTTAGAATATATTGAAAGCAGCTAGGAAAAACATAACAGTTAACAAATTACAAATTAATTAACATTAATTTGTATTTTGTCAACTCTTTTTTTATGTTTTTCCTAGCTGCTTTCAATATTTTCTAACAATAAAAAATATGTTAATAAATTTATGGGAAACTGTAATTCATTATTGTTCAAATTTGATCGATTCAAAATTTGCGTGTTCATAAACTTCCTAGAAAGAGCCAAAAGTCATGCATGCAAAACACATTTCTCACTCTCGGTGAGATTAAGATTGCTTGAACTTTTGTTCAAAGCAAAGGGGATTCTGTATTATCCGTTATGTTATGAGTATTTAGAAGCAATAATTGCACTAGTTTACTCGGGCAGATATATAAATCAACATATGCTTATAAGAAATAGAAATAATTCCATTTGAAATAGAAAATGGCTCGCCAAGTTTATTCAACATTTCAAAATTTCCAGGGTATTTTACCCAGAATAGGGCAATATTGGTCAATATCTATAACACGGATCGATTTAAAACGTTCTACATTGATATTGGCCAATGTCAAGGGTTGTAGCATAAATTAGTCTTCGGATATTTATCCAAATTCACATTTGATTATTACAATTTTTGTTTATTTAAAACTAAGAAAATAAATTTCTTCATTTATATCTTAGACTTCCACAAGTTTTTATTCTTTCCTTAAATACCTTGTAAACTATTTTTATGTTGTTTAAAAGTCTATTCCTCTCAAATAACTTAAATGAATTACATTGCGAATCATAGATCCCAACATTCCATTCCAGGTTCCATCGTCAGTTTTACTTCCAAAAGTATTGTCTGGTTGAAGTTCCGCTTCATACCTAAATTAGAAGTTAAATTGGCTGTAGAATATAATCTATTATAACAATTACACAATACTTGTTTAGTAATAATTAGATGAAATGAATGATTCGGACTGCAATGAATATGAACATTTGAACATGAATTAAAAAAAAAGAGCTAAAACTACATTGGATGTACATTAACATCAATAAGTTTAATGCTTTTTGAATAAGTTTACCAATTACATTACTGAAGAAGCTAAAAGTAAAATAAAATTTTAAGCTAAGAAAGCTTATTCGAAGTCGAAACAGTCTTGATAAAGGGAAAATACAATTCAAATGGAAGATTCGGCTCTGTTTATATCCATTGCTTGTAAAGTGCTCGCAAATCATTTTTCATAGCAAGCACACTTCATTTT
This sequence comes from Linyphia triangularis, assembly GCA_963978545.1. Lineage (NCBI taxonomy): Eukaryota > Metazoa > Arthropoda > Arachnida > Araneae > Linyphiidae > Linyphia > Linyphia triangularis. The sequence continues at coordinate 13,446,847 of OZ021727.1, forward strand.
TATCACTTTAAAGGAACGGAAATGTCAGTTTCTCATACATAAATGAATTTCTGGTAGGGCCCAATTGAACACATCTGTATAGAGTGTTATTAAGGTATCAATACATATGGGAAAATTTTATCTTTAATTTTTCAACCATGCCCACAATTTCTTTCACATTTAACAAGTGTCAAAAAACTAATGCATCTGCTTAAGAAAGTTTTTCATTTGATAACATTTAATTTATTAATTAAAATTTTATTACCTAATTAATGTCCAATTGCACCAGTCATAACTCGATATTTAATTTATTTAGAATTTTAATTTTAATTGCGAATGAAATACAATTATTTATTTCAGTGAGCTTACCAGAATTGTAAATACATCATAAATGTCAGTTTATCAAAGAATTTTGTTTTTAAGGTGTTTAAAATTACCCACATTTTATAAAAGCATCAAGATTCAAAATTAAGTCAAAAATTAATTATTACATGGACATAGTAGACTCTACATAAAACAATAACCAATAAAACAACAACAGGCAACCTAGTAATGTTCAAGGAAATTTCGGATACGTTTATATATCTATGAGCAACGTTAAGTACTAATGATGGAACAGATGATGATATTCAAAGCAGAATAGTCAAAGCTATCAACTGATTTCAATGCTTATGTAAAACACGGAAAACACCAAACCTAGCTTTGAATGTTAAACTAAATCTATTCAAATCAATAACAAGCTCACTTCTCCTGAGACTTGGAAACTTACAAAAGCACAGATAAAGAGACTAAATATCTATCAAAACAAATGCTGTAGAATTATTATAAAATCTTCTGGCCAACAAAATTACGAATGAAATGCTCTTACAGAAACCAAAATTAAGACCAATAGATTAGAAAATAAAAATTAGAAGATGGTGCCTGATTGGTCATATATCTTGAAGATGAGAAATGATGAAATCTCGATTGTTGCCCCCACTTGGGCGCCAGAGGGAAGACGCCAACCTGGACATCCTAAGTTAAAATGGAAAAGGATGGTTAAGAGTGAGAGAGATAAGGCCAGATGGGCGAGTTGTATCCTCTCCTGCAGGGGGCAGGTGAGGATGGACTGAAGGCCTTATATGCTCCTGGGAATAATGATGATGATGATATTAGACTACTTTAAGTTCGCTACACCTAATTATCGACTTTAAATCACACTGATTTTTTTTTAATTATTTGATTCAAACTTAAGTTATATCTGATGATAAGGAGTCTCACACTGATAAAAATGAGTTCATCAGAAATCGAACTTAAAGTTTGCGGATCTTTTAACACTGTGCACCTCAATAGAATTGTACTTAGTTTAAAAAAAAACTATTTTTATTATCTTACAGAACATAGCGCCATTTTAAAGCAACCAAGCTCGAGAATATTTTATAGCAAAAAAAAAAAAAAAAAAAAAAAAATGCTTTTTTTACCCAATTTCCAATATGAACCGGTATCTTAAAAATCAATTCATACTTATGCTATATACAACTTTCAGGTTTGGCAAATACGCCAATTTTATAGCAGTAGTTTTGGAATCGGAGTTATCATCTAAGACGTGAATACGCCAAAATACCTAAGTCGATTTTCTTAACAATATCCCAATAGCAAAAATCCGCTCTCCAATATCAGCTCGACACTGACCAATCCCTGTGTGAACCGTTGTAGATTGGCCGTTGCTACGGATCTTGGCCAATCTCGTCCAATGCTGGACAAAATATACTGAATGTTTTGAAATATTAATGCGCAGTTTTAAAATTGAATTATATTTTTACTAGATAACACAAAGGACTAACAAATATGTTTTGTGATGTTTTTGAAATTTTTATTTATTTTAACAAAAATCACTTATTTTGGAACGATGCTCAAGTATCGGCTAGAATAGGCCAATCTTCCAAAATCTCTATTTCTGACATTGGCTAATACAGCTGTGCTACCTGGGTAGTATTACTTTCTACTACCTCATGCATAAAAATATAAAAAAAAATATGCAGCAAACGTTACAAAGAGGCAAACATAAAAATTAGCCATTTGATTTCTTCCCCCCTCCTTCTTTTTTTTTTACTTACTCAAACCCAATGGAAGTTTTTATTCCTTGATAGATGTCCGCCACGATACCGCTGAAACTCGTCTTGTTATCCACCGTTAGTTTCACTGAATATGGCTCCCACTAAAAAAAGGAATAGGGATTACGAGGCACATATACTTAAAAAAAAAAAAAAATCATTCATAGCAATTACTAAAATAACTAGCTTTACACAGATTCATTTCTAAATATATTCGTGATCGACAGATTAAAATTTCCCTTATCTATTTACTTCAGCATTAAATTTTTAAAATTTCGAATAAAACAAGCTCGAAAAAGGTGATTATAAAAAAAATTTACTTTTTCTCAAGCCCCACCAATTCGCCACCTTCGTATGCCAAAAGTGTCGGGTTCGAATAATGGGTTAGACAGAGATGATCGTTGTGGTTCGGAATCCACCTTAAGCCGTAGGTCCCGCCTGATTAGCCGTTATTGTGCATCTTGCACAGGTATAGGTCGTTGAACGCACAAAACCAACCCAAAGCAATGTATTATCATAAAATTCTGTTGACGTGCCTTTGTTCTACTAATTATGTTTTAAATATGAAGTTAAACTCTATTTGTAATATAAGGAAATACTAAATTAAGTTTTAATTGATATTCGAAATAAACAGGCAATAGTAAAATGGAGAAACATATGTATTCATTTCTACTAATTCAAATGTTAAGTTCTAAATATGAAATTAAACTCTATTTACAATCAATCTCAGTATTAAATCAACTTTTAGTTTTTTATTCAGATTTTAAAAATGATTGAATGGAAAAAAAAAAAAATCTTCGAGATGCAAACAGTTAAATCATTTAGTTTTTTTTATGGTAAATATAAAAAATTACAAAATATAGTGGGAGCACAGTTGCAATGGCAAAGGAAACTTGCATTTAGTTTAAATGTCAGATTTTTTATGGGGATTTTTATTTCTAAGTTTAATTTGAATAATATGTTTAATTAACTTAAAAATAAGGTTTCTTTTAATGTTAACTTTAGTTTGTAGTTATGTCACTTAGGTATTTTGCTTGCCGACGCAGTTAGTTATGTCATTTTAATTAAAATAACATTCCGAATTTATTTCAGTACTCTATGTTTGAATAAGCTTAGAGTAAAATATTTAATTATTTCTGAATTTCAATAATAATTTGAGAGCATTTACTAAAGGGAAACTCATAAGCAAAAAACCTAAAATTTATATTAATGAATTTAGAGGCACCACATTTTTTATATAAGTAAAACATCTATTAATAAAAAATTATCAATATAATTTTTTCTTTTTTAAATTTAATTTAATTTTTGTGTGTGTGTGTGTGTGTGTGTTTCGGTCGAAATATACGTCTTTTAAAAAGACTATTCCTCCTTCAATTTTTAATATTTTTTTTATTTTAAAACTAATTAGTTATGTAAAGTATATTCTAAAGATGTAGATAGAGAATTTTTGCAATTTGTTTGACAGGTAATTTAATTATTATTATTTCCATATTTCATTATTTCAGTATTTGAATAAAAAATTTATTTAACAAAGTTAAAAATTTAAAAGTTCATTCACGTTCGGTAAAAATCGACAAAATTACTGATACTTTTATATTATTATTTAAAAAAAAAAAAAAAAATTATAGGTATATTTCTAAGCAATATTCACACATAAAATATAAAAGCTACATATACGGTTATGAAGTACATAAATTTATGCTTTAAATGGATAAAAAAAAAATGAATTAGATTTAATTAGTATAACATTAGCATGGATTCAATCATTTATTTCTCAATTAATTTAAAGAAAACTGCATTTAATTGAAAGCTATGCATGAACAAAAATATTTTTTTATACCTCTTTTTATTGTTTAGGATTCATAAAAAAATAGTTTGTATTGAATACTTACTATACAATACCTTATTCGGAATTTGACCATTCTGACAGAATTCAGAACATTTTATGCACTGAACATCAACGACACTGACGATAATAAACACACTTAAAATGTGTTTACAAACTTATTAAAGTATAAATAGTAAAATAACTTGAAAGAATAATTTGTCACATGCCGAACACGACAATAGCCAAATATTGAGAGTTGGAGAAAAAAACAGTTTCGCTTAGAACTACAAAATCTTTAAATGTTTCTTACGGAGTTTATTTATCTATAATCGATGTTAATGAAAAGAATATTTTGAAAAGCAAAGTCATTTAAGCTGTTTGCATGTCTTTTACCTTTCGAAAATTGCAACAGTAGCTAACATTCAGTGCCATGCAAATTTTGTTAAATTAACTTCAATTGGGCTGTATTCACATGATTGTCACTGAAGACGTAAACATGCCATTACTGTTTGCGTTAGTGTAGATTTTGTGCGATTATAGATGTGGACGAGGCGATAGGCATGGTCAATAATTCGGCCGATAGCCGTGCGACTTAATATTGCGTCGAATGTTATGATATCTATTAAAAACGAAAATTTTTTCTATATTTTTCCAGTTATTTAACTGTTACAAGAAGCCACATTTTTAGGAACAGAATGAATAAAGAAAACAAAGTACTCCTCCGTTAGACGAGTACTTGTTGTCGTAGTTGTCGCATAGCCTGAATGTTTACACGTTAAATGAGACGTAAATGTAGAGCCATCCATAAATGTTTACGGTTTGTGACAGGGTTGCTATAGCAACTTTATCATGGCTTAATATAAGGATTATAAATGATTTAAAGGTTGTTATTTATGATGAGTTATCCCTGCAATTTGGTGGTTTTTATTTGGTACCAGTCTAAGGGAGAGTACCGAAAATAATAATCTCTAAATGTTCTTCTATACATGTTTATATATCTATTTAGCGGGAAAATGTTGAATTAAATCTTCAATTCAGAATACAGAAACATTTATGAATCTCAAATGCTCTACAATTATCTGGGAAAGTGGCAGCGTTTCGTCGTTAAGTGCTTATGTTGAAATGTCGAAGCAGTAGAACCTGCAAGTGTATTTTATATTGACCTAGCACTTCCTTTAGACGAGTATAGCAGGCAATCGCTATAATGTTATAGCAATTTACAATCAATACAAAAGAACGTACTTGAAACTCTCGTAACTATCTCAAACACCTCTGTGTGTTAAGAACTATATGATTATTCCTGCTAAAACAACCATCAACCATGTGAAACGGTTGCCTATAAATGTATGTTTGTCCTAGTTAAAAAAAAATATATATATATATTCCATATAACTTTACCATTAACTAAAATTATAGAAAACAAAAACATTACTATTAAATTCATCCTTAGTTTGTAATTTTAATTTGTTTAAGAGTAGAAAAGAAACCCGTAAAATGTCTCGTACATCAGCCAGAAAAACGTCCTCTTTATTTGCTAAATAAACATTCAGCTTCTTATTCCAAGCTCGAGCCGTTTAATTTAAACTATAAATACTTTTTGGGAGATTTAAGACTAAGTGTTTCTTCCCCTTTTCCACAAGTCCTTTATGTTGTATCAAGAACAAGGTTTCTCCTAAATTTCCATTAAAGAAAGCGGTCTTGTCATCAAAATGTTTGACATGTATCTATATAATTTCCAGCTATAGCAAATAGCACACGGAAAGTCGTTTGAAAAGAAGAATATAAAGGCTAAGTAATTTCTGCAATTCACATATTCATTTTTTTTACATTTGAAAACTAAAATGTTCGAACTGTCTTAACGTATCCATAGTGTCAAATTGACTTTAATTACTGCAGCCACAATGAATGTGGTATAGTACAGTGGTTCCCAACCCATTGACAGGCCGCTTACAAGTGGGTCGCGAGTAGTGTGGTACTGGGTCGTGGACAATGATCAAGAATCTAATATAGGAGCTTCAGGGTTAGAGATGGAACCAACAAGTTTCTCGATTGTTACAACAATTAAATTATTCGATTGTGGTGCAACGAGAGAATAATGCGTGTATTCAACAGCATGGCTATAACTTTCCAGTTTTAATTCAGATATTGACTCTCTCATGAGGTACAACAATGTAAAATATCTCATTGACTTTTTTTTATATTAACTTTGACTACTTGTTTTTTAGTTTTCTTATATTGTAATTGTGACAGCAAATTGAATTTAGCAAAGTTCCTTTCTTTATAAAAAAAAAAATTGTTTCTAACCCTTCTTGTACAATATGTTTTACTAATTGCTGAAGCATGCACACACACATATTCTACAAGCTAGTCGGCCCCAATGTATTTTTTTACAAAGGAGGTGGTTCCCACAACTAATAGGGTAGGGTACCGCTGCGGTAGTAAGTTAGAGTTTCAAAGGTTAATGACTAATTCCATTTAAACATGACAATACCCTTTACACGTGTGCAATTAAAAGGGGAATGGGAGAGATGAATTCCTAATTAACGTCGGATGGAAATCTATTAAGTTATTAATTTATTTTGTAAATCTAAATTAATTACGTCTTAAACAAAAGAAGAATGCTAATAGTGACAAACAGTGGGGGGCATTAAAAGTTTGTGTAGGGTAGCAGTTATCTCGTTTTACCTCCACCTTCAGAAACGCTTCCAATTGCATGCAGACTAAAATCTAAAAGTAAACTCTTGAAATTTGAAGAAAAATTCGAAATAAATCAATAAGATTACTTGCGATATTCTATATCAAAAAGATTGTGTGGTAGAACTGCCCTCTAATTTCCCCTCTACATATGAGGCATTGCGGATACGAAAATTGAATTCAGCAAAAAGTAGTTGTTAGAAAAAAGCGTTTGAAAAGTTTTCCATGTTGATTTTCCCATACTTGTTATCATTCTTTGAGTATTTTGATAGGGAAATAAGGGAAAATTCAACTTGAAAAATATACCTGTAGAATCTGTGTAGGGTCTAGATTCGGATGGCGACCCAACAGTTGAGTTCTCACCTTCTAACCAGCAACGCTTCTTATATTATTCTACTACAAAATGTGTCATGTAGATATTTATTATGTTTATAATAGTGATATTGATTCATTACTATGGGTGTCATACGAGTAATTAGTTTTAAATCTGCTTTAAATTTTTTTAAAAGAATATTTTTAAATTCATTTACACCTACAGGAATATCGTTATTTCTTTTTTATACAAGTTAGAAAAAATAACTGTCAGGATGGCTATCGAAAATGGTTGAACTGATCGTGTACTTCAAAGCTTTGATGTTTTAACGTTAATTCAAATATATTAGTATTTCAGTACATGAAAAAGTTTGCCAAATTTAAAAACTAATTAGTATAATACATAGCAGTGACTTGACTATATAGTATGCTGATGCATTTTATTATAATATTTAGTTGTAGTCAAATCTTTTATCTTACATATACCATTTCATTCATTGTTGCATAGAAATCTATCTTACTTGCGTAATTTCATCTTAACCATTTTCATGTAAGAAAACAATGACGATCTAAAAGTTTTGATTCACGGAAACAGTCATCAATGGCTCTTGTCATCGTTAATCAAGGAGATGCATTTATTTTCGGTAATTACCAATTGTGCAATGCTTCGTATTTTGGTGGTGTGATATTGGTTGTACTTGAAGCATCTGAGTTTATGCGAATAGTATTTAAAAAGATCATCTAAATAAATAAGTGTAAAATTGGGGGGGGGGGGAGAGAAAGAAAGAAAAAAATCCAAATGTTTCTTTAATGTTCAAATTTTACAGATTAGGTTTTTCTAATTCTATTAATAGAAAAGTACATTCTTTTTTTTAAAAAAAATCGCTCGTTACATTTTGAGTAGACGCATGAGAACTAAAGTTAGAGAAATTAAGTGAAAAACTTATCTTTTAATTGATTTACTAAATAACAACTATTGCAATATAAATATATATTCAAGGAATTTTCTTTACTAATTAGTAATGTGCCTATGACCAATTTTTTCTATTGAAATTGTTTTCAAATTCATCACCTTACAAATAGTCCTTTTCACAAAACTATTTTCACTGGAATGATCAAGAACTTAACTACTTGGAAGACGACTATAGTTCAAATTCCAATCACGTTTTACTCAACAATCTAACCATGCAGGTATTTAGTTGTAATAGTTCGAAATAATAGTTACATCAATATTTTCTTCATTACGTAAGGACCATTTACAAACTTCTCGAAATGCAACATTGCTTTGGTTGAATATCAAAAAGGGACTACAAGAGACTTCAGAGTAATAAAATTTCTCATTGGAAAAGAAAAGCAAAAAAAAAAAAAAGCATTTTTCCCCCCAGCTTAATGAGAAGAGAGGACACAACACAAAGTTAATAAGTTATCAAGAAAAAATTAAGTTTTAATTGTAGTTGTTCACAAATGATCTTCATAATTTTACACCAGAGATAAAACTTGCTTTTTAGCGTAAAAAGTTAAGAAAGGTGTGTGGAGCTGGAGAATAAGGCGGATGACATCAAGAGACGAGGCATCCAGCATGCTAGACTGAAACTGGGCAGTTAGGCATATGCTGTAGGCTATGTCAAAGCGGTCAGTTAACGATAGTTTTCAAAGTAAACCCTGAAAAAATCATACGAAAATCTAACAGAAATAAAATCTTATTTATTTAGTATTTGAATCCGAATAGAGAGTTTGAGACATCTATTGTAAATAAAAACACATGAACAATTTTCATACTTTTTTTTCATGAATTATTCAGCTCTTCCGATTTGTTTTATTGGAATTTTTCAATTTCATCTAAACAAGTTATTTCTAGCTATATTTTTGAATCTAACATTAATGTACATATTTAATAGATTTTAGCGAGATGTTTTTCAACGATAAATGTCTGGTTTTTAACATTAAATTGATATTAATAAACAAGGTGAGACCGAAAAGTAAGGTGACTGATGTCATAATAATCGCTGTATTATATATTTGCAGATAAATACTTCACTGTCCTTCAAAGTAGTTCCCGTCGTCTACAATACACATCCGACAACGTTCATATAAGTTCTTAAAACTTTTGAAAAAATCCTCCTTTGAGACTATCTTAAGTTCCTTGGTAACAGCTGCTTGAATGTCTGAGATGCTTGAAAATCGGTTTCCCTTCAGTGCCAATTTTAGTTGTGGAAAGAGGGGGAATAAAGAGGGTGTAATACTAGTATTACACCCTCCTTATTACCCATATCTAGCGCCAGCAGATTTTTTCCTCTTTCCGCGACTGAAATTGGCACTGAAGGGGAATCAATTTTCAAGCATCTCAGACATTCAAGCTGCTGTTACCAAGGAACCTAAGACAGTTTCAAAGGAGGACTTTCTCAGAAGTTTCAAGAACTTGTATGAACATTGTCAGAAGTGTATTGTAGACGGCGGGAACTGCTTTGAAGGACAGTGATGTATTTATCTGCAAATATATAATACAGTGATTATTATGACATCAGTCACCTTACTTTTCGGTCTCACCTTCTACTATCAGACATTTGAATCAGAGAGTTTGATGCTTGTGTCACAAACCACATCGTTATATATTTAATTTAAGATTCACGTACAGTGGCTATCTCTTGTCATTTCACAAGCTACCACCATCCCTATGGTACCTCTTTTTAAAATTTTAAACAGGTGAATTTGTTCATGTATTCTGCAAAGATGAGAAGTATAATTTGTATCACAAAAAGGTCAATAATGGCAATAAAAAAAAGTTTTTATTTTAATTCTCAGTAACTTTGAATAATATACGATGGGAACAATTTGTTTTGGGATGGGAACAAAAAAAGGAGCACCAACAACTCCTAGCTCATTAAAATAAATATAAAATCTCGAAAGCTATAAACTCTTGACCTTTATTTGTGGCATCATTAATGTATCTAAAACATATTTTTCAGGTGGGTGTACTTCCAAAGCATATTATTTTTCTCATTTTTCAACCGAGCGATTGATTTACACAACAGTACAATCGAAACAAAACACCAAACATTTATACTTTATATTGGTCTACCAAGCATCCTAAATAAAAATAAAGTATTTTATTCTGACATGTTTCATACCAACTTATTCAAAAAATACATCGTATAAAAGAATGAACAAAGAAAATGCCATCATCATAAAGGTTGATCCAAAAGTAGCAATCCGTTTGAAAAGAGATAATTCACAAAAATGTGATACTATAATGATAGAAGTTTTACATAAATGCCCAGAAAAAACATTTTTTAAATTATTTATATTAACTTCGATTTTGTGTGTTTGTATGCTTGGTTAGTTGGTTGTTGATGGGAGCGGGATCTGTGGAGGTCTAATTATCCCCTTTTCCGTCATCCAATCCGGCTGAAACTTGGCAGATAGGTTTAACGGCGATGACAATGCATTCTGTCAAATTTTGGGGCTGTTTCTATCACTAAAAGGTCGCTTTTACGGAATATTAGTAAACCAACTAGCTTTTATCCAATCACGTTAAAAAACCATTGAACCGACCATTGTTGAAACTCTTTCCTGTTGTCAAAACTTTATTAATAAATAAATAATAAAATTACTGTAATCAGAATAAATAAATGATATTTGGAAGTTAAAGCATAAATCCACGTTCATTTTTAATAAATAAATTTTGGAACGTAGTTTGCCACACGTTTTGTTGATAAAAATGTTTTTGATATCGGCGCTGTATTAATGAACAGAAAAATTGTTCATCAAAATCTAAATTATTAACAGTCAACAATAACACAGGGCAGTGGCTTACAGATACATAGAGCGTCATCTGTTGATAAAAAAAATCAAACTAATTTTTCTTGGGTGAAACGTTTCTCAAATATGGATTGATGAAAAGTACTGTTACTTGCATATTTTTATCAGACTTATCAATAAATAAGGAAAGCGAAGACGATACATTTGAAAACGACACTATTAGTTTCTCACCTTGAGAACTAAAAGTTTCATATGGCAATTCATGGATCAGAAGCAAGGGTTATACAAAGAATTTTACTGATCAAGGTGCGAGTGTGATAACAAATGTGTGAGACTTTTTCAGACTTTATTTTAAAGACAGTATTTTGAACAGAAATGTGATAGGAAACACGGTTTTATACTTTGATAATGTTTTTATTGATACCTAAAAATTGTTAATTGTTATTTAGAATGCCTTGGTCCAGAGGGTAAGAGGGTGCCCTAGTGTACCCAAGCATTACACATTATTTATTGCATTTCTTAATTATGATTTCAATAAAGAAAATGAACAATGAAAATACAATTCCAGTAGTGAGCAAAATAAATGCTCCAATCAAGTCAAAGAGATTTAAGGGATTGACATCTGTAATACTCATTCCGGTGCATATGTTATAATTAAAACTTGATTTCAAGAATCTAAGATGACCAAGGTTGCCTTCATTGAAACGACGAAGTCTGCAATTGAAAAAAAATCGATTAAAAACCAAGCAATGTTTGAAATTCAAAAATAAATCAATGACTATTATCATATACAGTACTATACATGAATTCCAATCCACTAAGCCAAAAATATTTTTAATTGTAAAGAAAAATTATTATAAAAATCAAACGAAGTGTATGACATCCGAAATTATGCGATGATATGTTTCCCAACAGAAGTCTTTTTTATTTCTATGTGGTTTCTTAGAATTTTTATTTAGTTTTTGTATTCAGATCGAGATAATTTGAGTGGCATATTTCTTAGATGATGCTTCCTCTGACCAAAATAATATCAAAAATTTCTACGAGAAGTGAAATCGAAAACACTGTACAGGCCAAAAGTACCCGCATTCTTGAGCTCTGTGCTTATTTAACTTGCAAGTTTGTTACAAATTAACGTTTCGATGGAGTAGTCCGGGGAATAGAGACTGAAAAAGGGATCTTACCTTGCAAAAGGTTATGTAGTTCTGATTTTTTAATATGTTATAAAGGTCGGTCCCGTGGTTTATAAACCAAGATTTCGACCTCCTAACCCTTGTGCGTTCTCCGTGGTGCACCAAAAACTGAACCGTTTTTCAGTTTATAGGTCATAACTCCTTGCCAATGTATCTTAGAAACAAATATTATGTTTAAAAGTTGTAGAATATTAAATTTTCTACAACTTTTGTATACAAAGTTTTTTTGTAGACCTATTACATAAATAGTTATGTCGCATCAAAGTCAAAACTTTTTCGTAAAAATGCTAATTTTTTAAGATTTGTGTCAAGTGTTTTGATTATATCTCCATAATGGTACATCTTAGAGAAAAAGTTTGTGAATAAAAGTTGTATAACAATCAATATCCTACAAGTTTTATACATTAACTTATTTTCTAGGACTAATAACAAAGGAGTTACTCTGCTTTGTGTATTTCCCCGTGGTGCACCAAAAAAAAATACGTTTTTCAGTTTATAGATCATAACTCTTTTGCAATGTATTTTCAAAACAAACATTAAATTTAAAAGTTGTAGAATATTAAATTTTGTACAACTTTTGTGCACAATTTGCTTTTGTAAAGCTATTATGTAAAGAGTTACGTAGCATCAAAGTAAAAACTGTTTCGTAAAAATGCTACTTTTTTAAGTTTTTTGCCGAATTTTTCAATTATATCTTTATTAAAATAAGTTGTAGGGGAAAATATATTATACAAAAGTTGTAGATCTATAAATTTGCTAAAAGTTTTATACCAAAAGTTACTATCTAGGACTAATAACTAAGGAGCTACTCTTCTTTGAAGGCTTACGAGATGATAACCTATAATATTTTATGTATAGGTAAGGGTTTAAAAATAGCTTCTTACTGCATAGTCTGGCAATTTTAATAAAAAAATAAAACAATATATATAATACTGATGATAATGTAAAATAAAAAGTGAAAATATATTAAATAATATATCTATCTATAAATAATAGTAATATAAAATTTACCATTTTGCCGTGATGCTCCAAAAATTTCTGCATTCGGAAATAAAAATGAGAAATAGACTGCATTCAAGTGGCTAATTCTAAACTACGTGGGGTACAGATCTTTTGAGATAGAATAGAAAAATCTCAAGTCGGGTGGCATAAGTGACATAAAAAGGAATTCTTTTAAAATCTCAGTTTCCGCGAAAACCCCATATACTGTTGATTGATATTTGCGACAGCTGAATTCAAGGGAGAAGATTAGAAGAACCGAAAAAAGTTCCTAGTGCTTTCTTTCTAACCCCTCCCCACATCACTAACCATCCCGACAGAATATCAACCACTCAGTGTAGTTACTTTTAGTATTGGATTACATGTGTTGTAATGATGGCTGCTTCGTCGTATCCAATATTACAGGAATTTGCAAAGATCTTTCTAGATACTAATGCCAGTGTTTCAAGCATCACTGAAGCAGTATCAAGCATTCTTGTTGCTCTCTATGGTGGTGACAGGGCAACATCTTTAAATGCTTTGCGTTATAAACAATTTTCCAAATCAACAACTGGCAGCAAGTTAAATATGTTAAAGTTACAACCGACCCAAGAAGCTGCTACTCACCATGTCTTTCGCACATACCATAAAGTAAAGACATGGATGGGCCAAATGAAAAATCCTATGGTATGGGGGTGGAGGAAGGACAGTAAATGACTTCTTCCTATTACAACCAACAGGGATTCAGCTAATCAATCAATTCTCGCCTACATTTTCTGCCAGTGCAATATAAAGATGCACTAATGCCTGCGGTTATAGAAAGGCCGGTCTCAAGTGCTTCATAATATGTAAAAACTGTCATGGACAAAGCTGTGACAATATAGCGGACATCATAATTGATGACAACAATGAAGACGACCCAACAGAACCTGAAGGAGTAGCGGAGGAACTAGCCGGGCCTTCATGGCTAAACGAAAATAAATTTAAAAATTTATAAGTTTTTTAAATTGTAAGTTTTATTGATATTACTATTGTTAGATAGAGATATATACATTTTTATAATATTTATATTTTTTGTTTTATAACACTATTAATTTAGTACCTACCTTGTTTTATTTTTTATCAAACATGTCAGGTTTTCAGTAAAAAACTGTTTTTAATATTAGATCTTATCAAGTAGTTCTTTTGTTATTAGTCCTATAAAATAACTGTGGAGAGCGGGGCGCACCAGTAGAGAACCCCTCGTGGCGACACCTAACGGCAGGGAGAGGTATTCCTCATTCTGATGAGAGAGACAGATCACTGAACATTCTCGATGTGAATATACGCAAGAATGGCGATTGTGCCAAATGTAGTATGAAGTGTGACCAATAAGGAGTTATTAAAGCTGGATTCAACACTCAGCAAGTGTCCCTTCTCTGAGCGTCTACTCCCACATGGGGGCTCGGCATCACGAACTGAGTAGGCGTCAGAACGCTACGTTAAGAACCAAACGGCAGAACGTGTAAGGGCAAACCAGAAGTACGAGCGACGAGTACAAATGAAACCGAACAGCCCCGTAGTCACCCAGCAGTGAACCGGAGATCGGAGTATAAGCCGTCGTATCCCCTAGCAGTGTAAACGAAAAAACAGCACAGTGACCGGAAAGTGAAACCACGTCTCATCGGAAAGCGAAACCACCACGTCGGAAAAGCGAAGTCAGCGCCGACGAAGAGGATTGTTTAGCGGAAACAACAAGCATTGGAACACCGCTATCGAAGCCAAGAAACTTCGTGTCGAATATAAGAGGTCAACATCATTGAAAAGGGGGCCAGCAAGCACTGGGAAGCCACAACGAAACATACGCACCGGCAACACAAGTCGAGGTAACAAATCAACAGAAAAACTGTGAGTACAATTTTCTATTATACTAACATGGCGTTTCTTGCCAGAGCACGAAAGAATGACTTACTCGCTTTAATAGATGAACTGGGATTGGAACAACCCATTAATTCAAAAATCGCTCAATTCTGTAAATTAATAACAGAACACGCCGATTATGATGAAAACCTTGTTAAAAATATGTTAAACACAATTGTAAATGATCGTGAAGAAAAGGAAGCGAAAGAATTTGAGTTAGCAAAAGATAGGGAGGCGAAAGAATTCGAGTTAGCGAAACTGCGCATAGAAGCAGAAGTTCGCCAACTTGGCGCTACTGTAACAAGCGCACGGGAAAACGAAGTAGGCAGAAGCCCAAATATATTACAGTATATGAAACCGTTTGACGGTAGTGACATAAGCATCTACTTCACATTATTTGAGAGACAAATAAGTCGTCTAGAAATATCGAAAGATACTTGGGTGAATTATTTAATCACATTGCTTCCACTTGAAATAGCAAGCTTAATAACACGTGAGCCGGAAACACTAGCGAATAATTACGACCACATTAAGAGAATTTTGCTGAGACGATACCGACTTAGCCCAGAACAGTTCAGAATGCAATTCTCATTCCATAAAAAAGAACAATGTCAGACATGGAGAGACTTTGCTTTTGAACTAAACAATTATCTAACCGAATGGTTGAGCGGACTTGATGTCACAACATTTGAAGATTCAAAAGAATTAACGCTAGTAGATCAAATAAAAAGAAAATTACCCAAAGAAATTCGAGAACATTTTATGGACGAACTTCCAAAAATAAAAAATAGAGAAATTTTGGTCAACAAACTCGATGACTTTGATTCAACTAGAAATAATTTAAAAAAGAATACGATATTTCGTGAAAATAAATATGAAGAAAAAAGCAGGAAGCACTGGCAGTCTAGAGAAAATATACAGGAACGTCTATTCGTTCGTGCTCAAACCAATACTAACCATTTTTATAAGGAAAGAAATAATGGTATTGTTGATAATACAGAGTGGCCTAATGAATATAGTCAGTTTGAAGTTAAAAATCAAGGTATTAAATGTAGGGTAAAAGTATACTGAAAAAAATCCAAAATTTCAGAATGCAGAAGGTTTTTGGTGCACTATGGCGAAAATGGTAAATTGATATTACCGTTATTGTATACAGATATATACATTATTTAATATATTTCCACTTTTTATTTTACATTATCATCAGTATTATATATATATTGTTTTATTTTTTCATTAAAATTGTCAGACTGTGCAGTAAGAAGTTATTTTTAAACCGCTACCTTTACATAAAATATTATAGGTTATCATCTCGTAAACCTTCAAAGAAGAGTAGCTCCTTAGTTATTAGTCCTAGATAGTAACTTTTGGTATAAAACTTTTAGCAAATTTATAGATCTACAACTTTTGTATAATATATTTTTTTCTACGACTTATTTTTATGAAGATATAATTGAAAAATTGGGCAAAAAATTTAAAAAAGCTGCATTTTTACGAAACAGTTTTTACTTCGATGCTACATAACTCTTTACATAATAGCTTTACAAAAGCAAATTGTGCACAAAAGTTGTAGAAAATTTAATATTATACAACTTTTAAATTTAATGTTTGTTTTTAAAATGCATTGCAAAAGAGTTATGATCTATAAACTGAAAAACGTATTTTTTTTAGTGCACCACGGGAAAATACACAAAGCAGAGTAACTCCTTTGTTATTAGTCCTAGAAAATAAGTTAATGTCTAAAACTTGTAGGAAATTGATTGTTCTATAACTTTTATTCACAAACTTTTTCTCTAAGATATACCATTATGGAGATATAATAAAAAAACTTGACACAAATCTTAAAAAAGTTGCATTTTTACGAAAAAGTTTTGACTTTGATGCGACATAACTATTTACATAATAGGTCTACAAAAAAAACTTTGTATATAAAAGTTGTAGAAAATTTAATATTCTACAACTTTTAAACATAATGTTTGTTTCTAAGATGCATTTGCAAGGAGTTATGACCTATAAACTGAAAAATGGTTCAGTTTTTGGTGCACCACGGAGAACGCACAAGTGTTAGAGGTCGAAAACTTGGTTTATAAACCACGAGACCAACCTTTATAACATATTAAAAAATCAGAACTACATAACCTTTTGCAAGGCAAAATATCTCTATTCCCTGGACTAGAGTCTTAATGGAGCTGTTTAACGTTAAATAATAACATAAAATGATACATACATTTTTCATTGTTAATGGTTTGGAAGACATAAATTAGTTGGGCAAAAAGAATGGTTTATTTTGAGTTCAGTGATATTCATTGAAATTCCGTGTATCACCGAAACCAATATAACCGTAAGTTTCTAGAGTAGCATTTGTTTGTAGCTAAAAATTGTTATGTCAGCTAAAAAATTCGGCTTGAAAGTGCAAATTGCGATCATCAAGTATTGAATTCTTGGGTGCGAGTTAGAGTGCGTAATGTTGCATAAGATAGCAAAGGGGCAACAACGCATGGAACTACAGTGCATATTTATCAAGGAACGTGTCTGTCCATCCCTTGAAGTCCATATCAAGAAGTATCGACGGACTTTCAAGTACGAGAATCGTTACTGAGAAGGTGCATAAAATAATTCCTCCACTCAGAATTATTTTAAATGCAAATGTGTGGCTGTTCTTAATCATTGACCATTGGTGACCTGAGCGTAACACTCTTAGTCGACTTCCCAGGGGACCACCATCAATGGCATCCGGTGGTGAAGTTTCTTATGAAACAATTTTCTTTTTCGTTAATGTTGAGAGTCGTAAACAAATTGAACAGCTACCCGTCTAAAAGAGTGGTGCAGAGAGGTAAGAAGCAGTTTCCTTTCGAGTTCCTCAGGACTACAGTCGCAGTCCTTGACTCAGCAAACCAAAGGTAAGTAATACTAAACTAAGCTAAGGAAAGAAAAACTGAAGAAATCAAAACTAAGGAAAGCATAACTAAACTAAATAAATAAAAGCTAAGCTAAGGGAAGGAAAGCAAAACTAAACAAAGGTCGCCAACGCCAGTATGCAATCAAAGCTAAGTATGTTAAGCAAGCTAATCTGCACTAGGTCATTTTACCTAATTATTTAAATTAATTAGTTATTAATAGTTAATAGTTTCTTAAGAGTATAACGTTCAAGATGAGTTCAATTTCTTAAATAAAATTCTGTTAAGTTTCTTTAATCAAAATACTAAAGAAACGCCAAGGGAATCAAAACTATACGAAAACCAAAATTAAACAAAGCAAAACTGAGTATGCTAAGCAAGCTAAGCTGCGAGTAGGCATTTTACCTAATTATTAAAATTAATTAGTTATTAATCGTTAACAGTTTCTTAAGCGTAAAACGTTTAAGATGAGTGGAGTTTATTCAATAAAAATGCTATTACGTTAAAGGCTGCTGGCTTTTTGCATTCACATCTCTCTGTATTGCTGTGATTAATAACGTAACCTCCCGTAGCTTGAAAATGATGGAATTTTTAATACGCACTCCCTTCACCAACACATGTAATAAAATTAATGTTTAATACCTTTAATATCACTTACATTCTATTGAACTTTCTAATGATGCCAGAGTTGTGGAATTGTTTCCTGAATGCAATGCCAATGTAACTAGATCCTAAATCAGCGGCTATGACTCTGAGGTCGCATTTTCCAGTCATCAGAAATCTATTCCCTACTAAATTTCTTAGGAATAGATTATCCGCCATGAACACCTGTTTACCCTCTTCAACCAAGACCATCCATGGCTGGATTGTTTTTTCAGGATCATGTAACCCCAAATTGCTTTTCAATCTAAGCCAGATAGAAGTGTATTGGGTTTCACCCAAATTCTGTAGAATTTCAAAATTATGTTATTTTACATGGAATGACAAAAAAAAAAAAAAAAAAAAAAAAAAACACACACACACACAATTAGCGTACACGTCTTAGTTAAATAAACAAAATTAGTTTACTGATAGAGCTTTTATCAAGGCTTCCATAAACATGATATTGCAAAAAAAAAAATTGCCTGGCTTATTGAGACAGTTAATTGCAGAAAATTGCAAAAATGATCAAATTAAGGTCAATCATAAAAAAGATAGTTTGATTTGTACTGATAAACTATTTTAAAAGTTTAAGAACTTTAATCCGATTCAGTTCTTTTAAGGGAAAGAAGTCAGTTACAAAAGATCTGAAAATTAAATAATAAATTTTACTAGCATCTCCATATTTTCTCATCACATAAATCGCTGTTTCTATCATCGCTGTTTTATTGTTGCATTTATCACCGTTTTATTGGGGAACTAGGGATACTTGACCCAATATTTAGTTTTGAGTGTTTAGTTTTTATATAACATTACTTAAGGGTGTGTAAATTATGTATATTTATACTTCATTAAGTATTACACAATACTTATGACTATCTTTCTGAAGTATTAATTGTAAAGGAGGTAAAATATTAAACATAAAAAAACTTTCAACTTGGGTCAAGTATTGACCCACCTCTTAGGGGTACTTGACCCAAGTACAATTTAAAATTATAAATGCAACACTTTTACATAGTGATAACATAACTCCCATTAATAAATTCCATTAATACCTTCCTATACTTGTTCAAAGAGATTAACACTTTTTATTTGTATTAGCTTTATAATGTTAGGATGGTTCAGGTGTTTTGTGCATTGAACATTATAAAACCTTTTGAAAGGTGAGTAAACTGATACATCTAATGGTTGTAATATGTGAAAACAATGTGGAAGGAATTGTAATACCGTTAACTCATGTAACATCGATGGTAGGCAACGGCGTACAACTTTCAAGAATATCCATCAGTAACAATGCCTTTTTATCAATTGAACATCTTACATACTTAACAAAATGGCGTAAGAAGAGTAAAAAAATCAATAAAACCTACCAATTGCATTTGAATAGTACCTCTATCTTGGCTCAAATATCCCTATATGCCTTGGGTCAAGTACCCTTACTGTACATTTACTACATAACCCTAAAATGCAACCACTTGCAAGTAAGTGGATAAATACTATTATGCATCTAATATAGTGTTTTAACAGTATGCACAAAAAAATTAACAATTTAAAAATGTCTTACTTTTAAACAAAACCCCTTTTCACATCAGCGTTTACAACACAAAGATATTAGAACACAAAGAGCATGAAAATTTAATTTTTCTTATAGTTTAAAAACGGATGCAAAGATTTAGTTGTCATATTTATCATGTAACTGAAGGGCAAGAAGTGCTACCACTTCCAACTTATGAAATCTTCCAAATTCTGAGAAAATGGCATTGGGTCAAGTATCCCTAGTTCCCCTTTGATTTTTTTTCTTTCTTTTTTCTTTTTCTTTTCGTATAAATAGGATCGGACCTCGGGATTTTTTTTTTGTAGTTGACCTTATTTTTGAAATTTAAACTGATGCTCTTTCTCTGATCAAAAAGAAGTTAATCTTAAAATAATAAATCCTTTTTGGAATTCGAAGTATAATATTCGAGACTAGATGAAAATGTATTATATTATGATCACTCTCCGTTTCGCTTTCAGGAACAGTTGTCCATGAAAGCAAAATAAAAAAATTTCTTAAAATATATTTACCGGATGAATGAAATTTATAAAATTAACAAAAAATGATATCGGAAAAAAGTTGACTGTATTGTATTGCTAATACTACATTAGTTAATAATACAATGAGTCAACAACTTACCTTGAAAAAGGTTTCTACATAAGAATTGCGATAAGAACCAACTCCTATTGAAGTGTCTTCAAGCAAATCTTCTATCGATTCTATTCGAGGCTTCAACTTATTGGAAGTGAATACAGACGTGATACTGCCTTGATAAGTGTACATAAGAACAAGACACGCGCAAATAAACCAGACGAATTGAAGAAAGCGAAAACTTAGTGATGACCAGACGTGTCTCAAGAACCACCTCTCCTTCGACCCGAAACCTGAAAAATGTCAACAAAATTAAAAACAACCACTTAAATATGTATGGGAGATTTGGGTTCAAATATTAAATAGATGGGTGTCTTACAAAGGTCGGAGAAAAATAATTAAAAAGAGTAAATTATTGATTATCAACAGAGAGGGATTTTTTTACAAGTCGAAAAACACGCAACTCCCAAATTTGCAATACGTACTAAAAACTTTATTATGGAAAGCAAATGTGCATTAATATTTAAAGTACTATATAATTTAACAAAAAGAAGGATAATAATAACAATAATAATGTTGATGATGATGATAATAATTACAACAACAACAACAATAATAATAATAATAATAATAAATAAGGGCCATTGCAATTTGTCAACATCCTATATTAGTGACTGGTTGAATGCTTAACTTTTGTTCCCTATATTACAACTATTTCCTCGAAATAGAAAATAATGTATACGTTACATCAATTAGTATTCAATTATTTTGCAGTGAGTAACTTTTTAAGCTTGACATTGAATTCCTTGAATATTTCGACGGTCCCAAAAGTAAGAAATATTCTGTTATAAAACATCAATGGAGATTTTTTTTTTAAATACCTTTCCCCCACACATGTTTGTTACAGCTATCTTAGAATAAAATTTATTAATTTAAGGATATTAATTCCAACTTATAAAAAAAATATCTTTTAGTATAGTTTTACCATGACTTTGTAGCAAATATTGTTCCTAAAACTTACTTTTTCCTATAGCGCTTGTTTGGAAGGCCCATATATATTTAAAAAAAGTTTCAGTTTTCACTCTTTTTTCAGTTGAGGGTAAGGCATGATATATGAGAGAAGCACAACTGGACACAAGAAATACTGCCAAAAATATCGCTATCCAAACCTATGGAAAACAATCATATTTAATTAGTGCAAAATTCTACTAAATTAGACTTATGTTATCAATAAGCCAATAGATATGTTTACAGATTGGTAGATTTCACCTTTTCTTGTAATTTGCATTGGGTGAAGTTGGTTGGTGGGAGGTGAGAGGGGGGGGGGGGGAAGGAGAGAGATTCACCAATAGGTTAATGATACGATTTTAACATGTTCCTTGGTTTCAATTTTGTGTTTAATAAGCAGTTTATTAGTTTAAAGGAAAATAGTAGATAAATAATAGCTTATTCTTTCCTGGATAGAATTTATTTAGGGTCAGTTATTACTTAAATATATAAATATGTTAAATGAAATCATTTAAATAATAGTCCTGTCCTTTAATTACAAGGTGTTTATAAATTAGTTGGGCAATGGAGTTTAAATAGATCTGTATAAATCTTAATAACAAGACTTGATAAACAATAATTTTTTACATAGAATGTACATAGACACATTTTACATGTACATAGAATGACATGGTAAACATAATTAATTGGGGGAAAAGAATGGTTTATAAGGTCTAGTTATTAAGAGTTATTCAGATGTATTTGAACTCCATTGCCCGACAAATTTTTGGACACCTTGTATATAATATTTAAACATAATAGGCATGCCGTTTATGATTAAACTGTACGGCACAGAATTTTTTAATTATTTTCCCAGTAATTAGCTACCAAGAACAATAAAATACACTCAGTATTTTTCAGATAATTTTTAGGCATATTTAAAGCAAGTTTCTTCTACTATCCAGTCATGGGATGGCTAAGTATGTAAAGAAAATATCTTAAAACACCTAGGTGTGTTTTGATTTTAAAACCAATTTTGATACGATTTATCTAAAATATATATAATTTGGGGAAAAAAAAAATAGTCAAAGAATAGCAGTAAAAAAAAACTTTTAAATTTGAAAAAAAGTTTCAATAAAATACTTTACTGGTAAAGAAAATATTCCGAAAATGAGGAAAGGATATTCCTTTGAAGGTACCATCCCCGTTAGGATTCCAATCTGCGAGAAACCTAATGGCACAGTATATTCCACGACTAAAGACCTTTCTTCATTAATTAAAAATGGTCCAGTAATAACCGACTCCTGAAATAAAAGAAATTAAACATTTTGTATGAGTATGCTGATAAATATGTGGCGTTTCAGTAACTGGAAGTCAATTTTTCATTATGAATTTTTGTGATATTGTCTATTACTTTCTTACAAAAGTATGAATGTTGCAAGTTAAACGGGATCATCATTTTCAAGTGAGCTATTTACCAAATATGATCCAATATTTCCAAAGATACAACAGTCGAGAGCTCCAAAGTATACTAAATAAGTTTTAAAAATTACAGTGGAACACAATTAAGCTGTTTGTAGTCACAATCTACATATTTGGCGAACACGAGTCTGTTATACTAAACTTCAACTTAACTAGACATCACTTAGACGGTAGATCGTGACAGTGCTCATAGGTATTTAATCCATTTTGGCGGCGTGAAAGCATAATGTTCGCCAAACCACAACCCTATAGAGAACAAAAGGCTATAAGGTTTGGCGAGAATTATGTCTTCACTCCGCCAAAATGGATTAAATACCTATGAGCACTGTCATGATCTACCGTCTAAGTGATGTCTAGTAAGTTGAAGTTTAGTATAGTGTGTATCTGCTTAAAAAATATAAAAGGTATGATTGGGTAAAATTAATAATAGGATAAAAGAGATGATTGATGTTTGTTTCCCAATAAAAACTTTTTTTGAAATACAACGAATTGCGGTTTTGCATGTATTCATGAACACATTTTTTGTTATTGAAAAATATTGAATGCGGTTAGGAAAAACATAAAAAGAAAAGAATTGACAAATTCAAATTAACGTTGATTCATTTGTAATTTGTCAACTCTTTTCTTATGTTTTTCCTAGCTGCTTTAAATATTTTCTAAAATAAAAGATATGTTAATGAATAGATGAAAAACGTTCGTTATTATTTAAATATGTTCGATTCAAAATATGTGTGTGCACAAACTTCCTAAAAACAAGCAAAGTGCATAAAGTATGCAAAACACATATTTCCTTTTTGGAGAGGTCTACCTGAAGGATATTGTTTGTGGTTTGAATTCCAGGTCAAGCTCTAGGTACCGGCCTAAGTAGCCGTCATTGTACATAAAAATAGGTCGTAAAGCATACAAACCATTTTTGGTGGGATTAGGATTACTCGGACTTTTTTGTTCGAAACGAAAAGGAAGCTATATTATCCGTTATATTATGAATATTTAGAAGCACCTAATTTACTCGGACAGATATGTGAATATTAAAAATGAACACTCAGCAAACGCTTGTATGAGATAGAAAAAATTCCATTTGAAATAGAAAATGGAATGTCAATTTGTTTATACAAAAACTATACATGACTTCTGAATCATGCAAAAGAAATAACCATGTGAAAGCAACGGTTCATTTTGAGTACAAAACTGGGAAGGGCTTTATTATTGAGTTAGTTTTGAAAAAGTGGCAGTAGGGATTTTGATTTACTTCTCTTTAGAGGGATATTATATGGTCATTTAAGAAACCAAGACGTAGATCACTTGAATACATACGGTAAAAATCAAATTACCTAGGGAAGTATATGTTAATAGATTTCAAGTGGATTGGATTTGTGAAAGAATATCCTGGTAGTCAGTCACAATGACGACATTTATTTCCGGGTATTTTAAGGCAATGGGGTGGCGGAGAAAGGGATGGAGGAAAGTGAAGAGGGTTTTTTCAATTACGATGAGAATCAGTGTCACTGGAATCAGTGTAAAACGTATTAGGAATGTCCATCAGTGGATAAACAAGGAATGTGAGAGACAGAGCCGGGTCTGAAATTCTAATAGAGAGTTTTGAAAGTCCAAGACTTCTTAATTATGCAAAAGAAATAACCACCTGAAAGCAACCGTTCACTTTCAGTAGGAAACTGGAGTGAGCATTAATATTGAGTTAGTTTTAAAAAAGTGTCAGAAGGGATTTGGTTTTAATTCTTTTTGAGGAAGTGACATGGTCATTTAAGAAACCTAGACATATATGATCTGAATTCATACCGCATATAACAGTTTGCCTGGGGAAGCATCTCTTTACAGCTTTCGAGTGGATTGGATTTGGGGGAAATATCCTGGTACTCGCAGTGACGACATTAATTTCCGGGTATTTTAAGGCAATGTGGCGGAGGGAGGGATGGAGTGAAGTGGAGAGGTATTTTTTATTGCGATGAGAATCAGGATCACTGGAATCGGTGCAATACGTATCAGGAATGACCATCGGTAGATAAACAAGGGTGGAGGGAGATAGGGACGGATCTGAGGTACTTATAGAGCTTTTAGAATTTTGAATTCCATGACTTCTGAAACATGCAAAAAAAATAACCATGTGAAAGCAACGGTTTATTTTGAGTAAGAAACTGGAGTTATTGAGTTAGTTTTAAAATAGTGTCAGAGGGGATTTTGTTTTACTTCTTTTTGGGGGAGGTTACACGGTCATTTAAGAAACCTAGACAAAGATGATCTGAGTTCATACCGTCAATAACAATTTACCTGGTTAAGCATCTGTTAATATAATCCAAGTGGATTGGTTATGGGAAAGAAAATCCTGGTAGTCAGTCACAGGGACAACATTTATTTCCTGGTATTTTATGCAATGGATTGGCAGCGGGAGGGATGGAGGGAGGTGGAGCGGTTTTTTTCAATTACGATGAGAATCAGTATCAAACGTATTAGGAATGTCTATCAGTGTCTAAATTAGAATGGTGGGAGGAGGAGCAGCATCTTAGGTACTTACAGAGCGTTTAAAATTTCCACGACTTCTGTATTCTTTCATAGAAATAGCCACGTGAAAGCAATGGTTTATTTTAAGTAGAAAACTGGAGTGTGCCTTGTCATAATTTTGAGTGGAAAACTGGAGGGGGAATTAAAAAATACCTCAAGTTGAATTTGAAATATTTGTTTAGGGCCTTTGGATTTTCGATAATTAAAATCGTCCAATAATTGCTATGTTTAGATAATTGAGGACCTAGGAACGAAGCCTCTTTCACCTATATGTAAGAAAGTATTTACATTAGTGAGTTGGTGAAAAATCAATGAAAATTATTTACATCTTCCGAAACTGAACGTTCTTTATAAAAGCATGGATTCTAAAAGTAATTCTTGGATGTTGTCTCACTCTACGTCACTGTCGGGCTGATTTACTTTCAAATAGGGGGTGTCTCTAATTTTTGGGCCACTCAGTTTATTACTAGAAAACACCTAAAAATTATAATGACTCCTCAAATATACCCCCCTTTCCTTTTTATAAATTACATCTTCATTTTTAATTAGATGCCTCTTTCCATTTAGTAAAAGTTTCTATTTCTTTGAAAAAAATATAGAAATACCATTAAATATTTTATAAAAAAATAAAAGTATATTATAAAATATTTGTTTTATATCATACATTTAATTGTTTTATTCTGTTCATTTTCAACATCTCCCCACCCCCTCACCCTCTCCCACTCTTACTGTTTCGAAATTCACAAACATTTCTTCTTTGTAATTAACTAAGAAAATAAAACTAATACAATCTGTTAAACGAGTTAATATCATCTGAATTCATCAACTTTTTTTTTTATAAAGTAATTAATGCAACAAAAAAATAATTTACAAAATATAACTTATTTGTGAAAAAATTTAAAAACATCACTTGCTTGCGTGATTGTGAACTACGTATTTTTGTTTGAGTGAGTATATGCTGTGGTGCACTGTGTGCAGCCCTCGTAAATATGTTTGTATTCGCTATGTTTATTTTGTTTAGAAATCCAAAGGATTTTTTTAAAAATAATTCAGGTGGAAATTCTGAAAATTTCTAAAGAAAATTCAAGAAATTTCGAAAAGAAATTCAAGTAATTTCTCACAGCAATTCTAGTAATTTCGAAAAGAAATTCATGTAATTTCGGAAAGAAATTTGATTGATTTCTAAAGGAAATTCAAGTAATTTCGAAAAGAAAAGCAAGTAATTTTTAAAAAGATATTCACGTAATTTCAAAAAGAAATCAAGTAATTTTCAAAGGAAATTCAAATAATCTTTAAAAGTAATTCTAGTAATTTCGAAAAGAGATTCAAGTAATTTCCCAAAGAAATTCAAATAATTTCAAAAAGAAATTCGTGTAATATCAAAAAAAAATTCGAGTATTTTCGAAAAGAAATTCGAGTATTTTCGAAAAGAAATTCGAGTATTTTTAAAAAGAAATTCAAGTATTTTCGAAAAGAAATTCGAGTAATTTCCAATAGAAATTCAAGTAATTTCGAAAAAAGTTCATGTAATTTCGAAAAAAGTTCATGTAATTTCGAAAAAAAAATCCAGAAATTGCGAAAAGAAATTCAAGTAATTTCATAAAGAAATTTAAGAAATTTCGAACAGAAATTCAAGGTATTCCCAAAGGAATTCAAGTTTTTTTTTTAATTCCTAGGATTTTTTCACGAAATAAACATAGCTAAAACATAGCTATACGATCGCATACGCGCACTCATACACAAGAACATCAACGAGCATATCAAATTATACACCTGCGTCTCTCACAACATACACACACGCGTACCAAAGCATACACCTACTCTAACAGAAATCAAGAGGTTTATTTTTCATGTCATGCACATTAATTAATTGTATATTACTTGAATCGATTATTGTTGTTAATTGATTTTATAATGTTATTCTTGCTATTCTGTATAATTATGTTCAATAAATATTTTTATATCTCCTGTGTCATCTTTTGTCTTAACACATAAATATATTTGAAGTGTTTTTTATGCACGCGGGAATTTAAAGTCAGTTAAATGAAATAAAAAAAAAGAAGTAATACTAAGTCAGTTAAGTATTTTCAAGTATCTCAAAAATGCAACCATCGCCAAGTAGTGGAACCAAACGTCATAACTTTAAGTGCTATACAACTTACTTAAGTAGAGAAGAGGGGAGGGGACATATTTTAATACCGTAAATGATAGTGCATATCTATTTTTATATCTTAGCATTGACTCCCTAATTATAATATGGCATAAAATTATTTTAGATTTAAAGCCTAAAACGAGACTCTTTAAAAGTAACTAGAGTTTTGCGAAAGAAGTAAAATATATAGGTAAAGAGATAATAATAATAATAATAATGAAAAAATTATTTATTTTAAATTGAAAATCTATTTTTTCAATTCAGCATTCAATTTAGTATCGCGTTGGCTGTCCTCTGAAAGGTATGAAAAGTTACTGTATTTAGGTAAAATCACAATCTAAAAAATCATAATGAATTTGGAATCTAAATATCAAGCTAAAATAATCGATCATATAAAGCCTATCCTAATATAACTTATCGCATTGATTGAGGAAATATATGATTAGCGAAGAAATCGGAGAAAGTAATACCCAGGAAATGCAAACATACAATGATTAACGAATGAATCGTATATATAATTCAATTATAGTTAACCTGTCTACTTGAAATTATTTAAAACAAAATAAAGTTGTAATTTCCCAATTAAAAAACTTAAAAGAAATGGAACAAATGGGGAATATATCATGGCAAATATTCGACGTGGCAATTTTTATCCCTTTAAGTACACATAGTTTAAATTAAAAGCTTAATGTTAGGAAGGGGACAGCCCTATGAGGAACGAAAGTAGCCCACCTCCACGTGGTGTTCCTCGGGCAACACTGTTGTGCAACACACAGTGGCTAAGAGGCTACTCAGGAATCGCATTATACAGCATATATACTCATTAATATATATTAATAAGTATATTTTGCTGATGAATAATAATTTAAACAAAGACTGGGAGCACCAGGACATTTTTGTTTTAAAGATCAAGGATCTAACTTGCACTTAGTAGAAAATGCAGTTCTTTATACATTCTTGAGGAATGATTCATGGAATACCCAAGGAAAAGATGTATTTCTCTAAAAAGTGTTTCATAAAATTAGTTGAAATATTTTTTTTATTTTTAAAAATATAAGCAACTGTAGTAATCGAGCAGAACACAGGTGCGTCTCCAGATACGAACGAGTTGGAGAGGAGGGGGGGGGGTGATATGTGCTCTCGTGACTTGGCATACCATGCGGGAAAAAAAAGACTACCGGAAACACAAGCATAAAATTGAATATCTACCATTTTATGTATTGAATTTTTATTAACGCTGGAAGTTTAGAAAATTAGGGATATTATAGTTTTAGATGGGTGATTTTTTGATTTTTTTTTTCCATTTGAATCCTTTACTAATGCTTTTGATATACTATTTACTATTTTGGAAGGAGATTACTATTATTATTATTTTTTTTTTAATTAACAAGAAATTTCTGAAAAAGGATTTTATGAAATAATTGTTCTGACAGTTATATGGAAAATATATTGCAAGCTCGATCTAAGTATTTACATCATGTTCCGGATTTAGGGTGGGGGGGAGGGTCTTAATTTTATCCTCAGAATTCAGATTGCTAAAATATCGAGGCATATTTGATTAATTTAATTGAGTTAAAACTAGTTTTTTATTTCGATTTTATATTATCTAATTTTTAAAAGAGAAAATGGAGTACTGGCAGTTATAGTAATTTGAATACTATGATGTAGTATAAATTAAAGTACAATTGAGACTACGTCACCTGAAACTTACAAAAAAATTTGCTATTGGATGCAAGCGTGGTCTTGTAGTTAAATTAATAATTAGTGATTGTGAAGCACCATATCTAACAATAATATGTGATTGCGTGAATACAGGCCTGGCCTCAACTGAGTATTTTGAGTTTAGTAGAATTGGGGGGGGGGGGGCTCTCATTTCAATAAACAGAAATTTTTCTTCATTTAGTGTGATCTACCTAAAAATCTAGTCGAACTACAACTATTTACTTATGAATAACCGCCGCCCCCTTTATGTATTCAATTATAAACTCATTTAAGACTGAGCATTCTCACAAGATCTTTTAAGCACATAACTATCAGAGCAGGCAATTCACGAACAATTTATATGGGGTGCTAAAAGAATAAAACAGGATTAATGTCCATTCTGCTTGAATGCTATACTAAGCTAGTAGATGTACAATCAGAAAACTAATATGCTTTTTTTTTTTTTTTTTTAAGCCACATCAATTGAAGATAATTTCATATAATAAACACATTTGAATACATTTCTTTGAATGGATGAATCTTTTTCTTCATAGTTTTTTTACTTGATTTTTTTTTTCTTTTTCTTTTTTCTTTTTTTAATTCAACATATGTAAGTCTCAGACTTAGAGGAGGCAGGGAACCGGGTACTTTAATGACTGTTAATTAAATGTTTTGTAAATACAATTTATATAGAATTTATATTTATTTATATTTATATAGAATTTATATTTATAAGAATCCATACATGGGAAAAAATGTGATCACTCGTCATCTGTATATTGCATTAGCTACAAACTAAAATAAAATTAAAGAAAAAATAATCTGAAACATGAAAAAATTGTATAATTTATAAAAGTTAACTTTTTTTAAAGGTTTTCTTATTTTTTTATGGTTTGTCAATCTTTAATGTAGTGGGCTGGCAGGCAGTGATTCTATTCAGTGAAATGTTATTTCATGTCATTAGCCAGATTACATATTGAATTTTTACTCGGATATACATCGAATTGTGAAATTTAAATTTGCTCAGACAAAGGCCCTCTTGAGAAAATGTTTTGTTTTCTTGTAGCAAACATATAGGTTTTCCCCAGTGTGAACAAAGCAATTATAGTAAAAACCTTAATTCAAAATATACATAATTTACCAGATTCAGTAAGTCCATAACTCCCATTTTGAATTGAAAAGGCAATTCAAGCTGTTTGAATTAAATGAATTTTTTACAAAGAATATTACTACACTCTGCAGATGACGCTAAAATTTAATTAAAAATACAATGAACATCCAGCAATTTGGATAGAAAATATCGAAATGGATTTTGCTCAAAATTGAGAAGGGCTATTATATGGAAATTGAACAAAAACTTTTTAATGTCACTCACATTTACAAATAGGTGTCTATACAGCATCCATACCATATCACTTTATTTGGCATAAACGGGAGATTACTGTTTATGAAATTAGGACAAGCAACAAATAATCCCTCTATGACCAAATATAAAGCTTACACCTTACACAGCTTTTTTTCTTGCATGTTGACAATTTAGCAGAAAAAAACACAAATAAAACTCTTACTTTTTGCTCTGAGATGGGACTAGCATCCCTTTTTTTAACAGCCATATTTCTACATACTTACATCTTCAGCTGCTCGGTTTATATTTTATTTAAAAAAAAAAAAAAAATGAGCTGAGTTGTAAATCTCTGATAATCGTGATTTTATAAGACTAAATATGTGACGTCATAGTCTAAAGATCTTCGTGATTTTGGAAGCTTCAGAAATTTAGTTCTACTTTTTTATTGTTACCCTGGAAACGATTTCAGACTTAATTATATGAATTTAAAAATTGGTTTGAATTTCGTCTCGAGCATCTAGAATTGAGCATCTAGAAGAATACGAGATCAAAATCTTCTAGTGTAAATCCCTCTCTCCAACTCCACCACACCACCGAGAGGATAGTTAACCAACAGTCCTCAGAGCCCGATACCCTTCCGCTAGGCTATCAAAGTGTAATTTGAGCATTGTAATTTATTTTTAAAGGTATTGTTTTCTGATAAATTTTAGTTTATGATGATAATTACAAAAAGATGCGTTACAATTAATATCGTGCATAAAGTGCATTTTAAATTAAAAAACAATATTTTTGTAATTTTTTTTTCCTACGTCTCCTTTGTATCTAAAGCAATTTTGTAATATTCAATGCTTTCCCTAACCTCATTAAATTAATTATTTCCTTTGTTCATATTATTAAAAGAAAATCTACGTGCAAACAATATCACGCGTAGTTACAATAATATTTACCATTAGTATTATGTTTAAAATGTCTGTGTTCAATAGCTAAATTTTTATACAGCTTATAGATCCTTAAATTTGGTAATCCGTTAAAATTCCAATGTTGCATTTGTGTATTGCAATATTTATGAAAAATCAAAAAAAACTTCTGAAATCATGGTCGATAAAAAACTAGAAGTCACATCAGCAGATTACAAAGATAATGTGTAAGTAATTTTTTTAATAAATATTTGATTTTTTTTTTTTTTTTTTTTTTTTTTTTTTAATATTATCAGATGCTTATGTTTTATCCCTTCGCTAGTTGATGAACTATTTATTTACCAGTTGATGAATTTTTTTAACGGTTGATAACAAAAGTTCCCCATCAAAAGCTGAAATACCAATCTTCTGGTCCTTTTCGGAGGTTTGGTTCAGCTAGTACCAGCGTTGAACGCTCCAAGTGTCTCAGCAGATCTGCCAACTGGGTATCCCTTGCGAACAGATCGTTTCAAAGGACTAATGGAATCAACTTGACAAACTTTTTATCTTGCCAATGGCCAACGGGATAGTACCTAATATTAATAGGCGAGAAATTAATGAGTGAGCTGTTTTGTTTTTGTTTTAAAGGTTAATTTTAAAAATGAATTTTTGTTACATGCAGCTTAAAATTTCTTTCTCTTCTTCGCTAAATTGCTGATAACCGTATCAACTAACAATGAACCTTATTTGGATATTAAGATTTTATTACTTCGACTTGGGGTTAGATATCAGAACACACGTTACCATCGACAAACGGCATGAACGCGCATGAACGCCAGATGGATTTATTGCAAAGGGGTTTGCAAATCATAAACAGACAGAAGGATGCAAAACGCGTAAAATGTGTTTAAATCGTGATAATTCAATTTCCTGCTGAAATGTTAATAGTTATACTTTAATTTTCTATACACATAATTCTATACATATAATAGTTATGTTTGAAGATTTAATTAAATACATTTAACAAGTTACACAAAAAAAAAAGGGAAAGTGGTTAACCTTTGGACCTTTTCAACTGGACAAGAACTGTTAGGGTTTTATTGTGATAGATTCAAGGCCGTAGACGGGGGTCCCGTCGCACCTCCCCCCCCCCTTGAATACGTCCCTGCATCTATCACAATAAAACCCAAACAGTTC
This sequence comes from Linyphia triangularis, assembly GCA_963978545.1. Lineage (NCBI taxonomy): Eukaryota > Metazoa > Arthropoda > Arachnida > Araneae > Linyphiidae > Linyphia > Linyphia triangularis. The sequence goes on from OZ021727.1 coordinate 13,479,520, forward strand.
TTGTCCTGTTAAAATGGTCCAAAGGTGAAAAAAAAAGTCAATGACCAGCAAGCACATCATATAGGTGCAAAAAAATATTTAGACAAGCTCAAGCAATTAAACTTTGCTTTAAACGTCAGTTCCAATCTTATCACATTTCGCAGCTTCAACATAAAGAAGCGTAAACGACAACTACTAGCTACATTTAAGCCTCAATGCTTTGAAAGCAAAGATTTATTACAGTTATAAATAATAAACAAATTGTAAAAAAAAAAAAAAAAAAAAAAAAATGGCCAATCTCTACCAGCGCTGGGGAAAATATACTGGAAGTTATGAAATGTTGATGCCGAATTTTAAAATTGAAATATATTTTTATAAAAAAAGACGGAGGGGTAAAAAATATGTTTTGTGAGGGTTTTGACATGTTTTTTTTTTTTAAAAAATAGTGTATTTTGAAACGATGCTTGAGTTTCATCATAGATTGGCCAATCTTCCCAGAACCCCTGTTTCCAATATTGGCCAATACCGCTGTGCTACCTGGGTGATTCATTGCAACTGAATCTGCATTTAAATTTGAACCACAATCTACCTACTCCCAAAAAGGGCAATGGATTTCCATACTTCGTGCAGTCAGTAAAATGTAGATTTTCAAATAGGTTCGATCTTTAGCTGTGGAGGAATTGCTATCGCTTAGCATCATGTTCATACAGGGTTCGTACTCCATCTATGATAGTAAAATTCAGGAGTTACAAAGGGGTTTTTCAGGAGTTAAGTACAGTAAATTCAGAAGTTAACGGGCAAAAAATGACATGCCTAATGATACGGTTTTCCCTCTACGTGCCTAGTTGTCGAGAATCTTCTCATTCTGGGACTGTCCGTAGGTTTTTCTTTGCGGATGTTGTGACGAAGGGCATGCAGAGTAGACTCAGAAGTAAGGTAAGAATTTCAGATTTCAGAGACGTTTTATCGAGCAGGGGTCAAAGTGACAAAATAAGAATATATAGGATTAAAAAAAATATATATAGGACAATATAAAATACCAAATAACTGCACACAGTTGCTACTGAACTTTAATTTTAACTCATTATATATTTCATTAATTAAAACTTTAAATGAAAATTACTGAAATGGACATATGAGACATACTTATTTGAAGTATGAGGACTTTCACACAGCACTAATTTTCCTTCCTATAAATTTTTCTTTTTAATAGAGAAATATTAATAAAAAGTATTTTGAAAAATTACTATCTCCCTTTAAAACTCGTTATATTGAATTTAAGAAAACAGGGGAAAAAAAAAAAAAAAAAAAAAAAACACGTTAAAAAAAGAAATTGCCTGATCCTGAATATGTCATCCTTTATTCGTTATTACCTCAATATTTCATACTTGGTATTCATCAATAAATCAAGTTTATATTAGCTACATTTGCAATTTTGAGTCTTTTGTTTCTAGCATGTATAAGTGCTTGAGCTGCTTTATTTCTTGTTATCCTTATTAGCAGTCTTTTGTTGATATAGATTTATCCTACGGTGTCGGACGGATTGGCGATTTAGCACCAAATGTGGCAACCCGTTGACTTAGTTTTCCGGTAATCCTAGTGAGCGTTTAGATTTAGCAACACAGATTTTTGACGTCATTTTCAATTTTTGACTTTTTTGAAAAGTCGCTATCCGAATTCTGACACTGTACAGCAAACTTTAACCCTTTTGTTTCCTTCATTAATCATTGACTGAGCACTCGAAATGTCGATTTTAGTCCTGCAAGTGTATAATAAAGTTGTTGTTTTTTTCTTTTTTTCTGTTCTTCCCGAGGTAGTTTGTTTCTGTGTCGCTTTCTTTGGTTAAAATTCCAAGTCCAGTACGGATCGTGCGCTAAGAATTGATTACATAGAGACGCGCCAAATTATGGCAACCATAGGTAGTTCACATGCAGGGCCGCCGACAGGGGGGGGGGGCAAAACAGTGCAAATGATAGGGGCCCGCTTCGCCAAGCAGGGTCCGCAATATACGACCTCTACTCTCTCTTTTTTTTTTTTTTTTTTTTTGCTTTTTTTTTTTTTTTTTGCTACACCGTCCAACAGACGCAAACCACAAGTGGAGGGAGAGACTATGGGGGACAGTTGTAATGGATGTCTGCTTTATCAGAGTGGGAGTCATCCAATTTTTACTTTTTGTTGTTCTTTTGACGCTTAGTAAACAATCTTTTTGGTTCTAGTGAATATTGATAAACCTCTAAGGGGCCCCTGACGAGCTCTGACCTCAAATGCAAACAATATTTATTGAAAAAATTATAGTGTTATTTCGTGGACAAAGGTTTAGTATGAAGTAAGAATTAATCTAAAAAGTGGCCTTTGATGACCCATGCCTTATGGATCTTTTTGAGGGCCCCGTGCCATATAAAATACGATATTTATTCGGAAACGTGAAACTTCATTTAAGTACATGCAAAAGTTATTAATTGTCATTTCATAGACGAGAGTTCCTTATAATTTTTTAGGAATAAACAAACACGTTATAAACATCAAGTATGCCCGAGGAAACCCGGGCCCCCAAAATACAACGTAATAATAAAATATAGTAAACAATACATTTAGTATATTAATACCCACCCAAACTGTGTATACGTACTAGGAATAAATAATTTTCTGTGGTGCGCTTTACAAGTACGTCTCGCAACGTTAAAAAAATCTAAACAAACAAGAATTATACATCAAGCATTGAACTTCGAAAGGGCCCCGTCGATTGTTGTTCCAGTAGAATAAATATATTATATTTAAATTTAAACTACATAATCATCAATACGCTAATTGTTTTTATGTGCCCGCCACATGCTCATGGACGTAGGCCCTGATCATCGCCTAGGGCCACCAAGCCCGGGCTTTGAGCCCATAATTTTAGGGGGCCCCGAAATTGGCTGTAAACCGGTAACTTTTGTTTCATAAAAGATATGTGAATATCGTTTATAATCTGTATAAAAAAAAATTAACAAAAAATCATTTTGTATTGATCTTCAACCGTATCCCAGAATGTATTTATTCAGATAAACCAAACCATAATTTGAAAGCGTAAAAAACAAGCTTTCTTGAAAGATTGAGGGAAACAAAATTGAAAGGCAGTCTTGACAAATTTATTGAGATATCATCAATTGTGGACTCTGAAGTTGTGATTAATGCTGCAGATATTGTTGTCACGGATATTACCACACATTGTGATAGTGAAATGTAATGCTATACATTACAAAGTCTCTCCTCTTTTGATTTATAAATTTGATTGATTGAAATTTGTTTCTTAATTTGTGATAAAAAAAACCTTTTAGGAAACAATATTAACATTAATCTATCAACTCTTTCTATAATTAATGCTAATTCATTTGACTTTGTGTCAAGCCCATTTCCAATAAATCACGCGTTTAAATATGAGCATAAGAGGGGCCCCAAAATGTGTCCGGACCTTGGCCCCAACTTGTCATGGTCAGGCCCTGCTTGGACGCCACGGTCCCTCACTAGTACAAATATTATTTATTTATTATTATTATTTGCCAAAACGTTCAGCTCAAGATTTTAAGATTCTGTCGCTATACATTTGTAGAATTGTATTTAAAGGAAAATATTTCTTAGAATATATTAAGGGGTGATTTTTAGTTTAAAAAAAATCGCATTTTTTTTTTTTTTAATAATTCGCATTTTCCCCCTCATTCTAAATTTTTTTATATTTGCTGTCTCTATTAATTACTTTTACGAATTCCTATTAATATTAAAATATAACAAATTTTCTTAACTTTTCTTTTCCTTGATTTCAAGCATTTGGGAGAAAGACTATTTCGATAAAATTCAAAATGTATTCGATTTTATCAAACTTTTTTTTTTTTTTTTTTAATTTAATTTAATATAATACATTAATTAAAAATGGACATTTCAATGTATTTAAAATTTTATTAAGACCTACGACTTGTGAAAATTGTTCAACAAAATTCTGTGGTATTAAGCATACTTTTTTTTTTAAACTTAGTGCCATTACCTAATTCTTATCTATTCAGAGTCGGTAAAATAAAGACTTGTTATACAATAATCATGTTTTTCACAACTGTTTTTTTAATTCACGATTAAAACGTCCGGAATATTTAAAAATGTTTTCCAATTTTAGTTATATTATTGATTTTTCAACTAATACAAGTTCATTTGTTGCACATCAAAGTTTAAAGTAATACATTTTAAAATAACATTTTCCGAATTTTTTCTTAAGTAATTGCTTCGTTCAAAAAAGTTACATTAACCATTGTTGTAGAACATTTTAGATTTTGCTCATAATGGAAAACGCAATATATAAAGTGTAATATTGCCTTTCCAAGTTTCACAAGAGAATATTAGACATTTGAGAAAAAATAGTAGACATGATCTTAAGATCGCGTGAGAGAATAGGGTTATTTGCTCTAGATGTCGCCAATATCACTTTACCTTCCAGAACGTTTGCCTCAGGGTGAGACGGGGGAGAATTTACAAAGCGATGCTCGACATTATCAATGTACCTCGATGACTCTGTTCCAAATTCTACAATAGACAGGACCCAGGGGGGTGGCCATAAACTAATTGCTTCTCCAGTTGGAATTTTAAAAGTAAGGGTTTTGCTAATGACGCTTTCCATGAAAGGCCATTCTCCAAACCATTACTTGGGGGTTTGCAGGATGGGATGGAGTGGTCCAATAGGATATATCAACAGGCGAACAGACACAGACTGACAAGTACGTGACACCCAGATAGAGGTTATATGGTTACAGTTCACAATTTTAACTATTGTTGCGTTGTTACTATACTTAATACGCTTCGTGGTTCTGCGATATTTTTTTTTTTTTTTTCATTTAAATTAATTCCTAGTCTACGGTATTTTGGCAGTATTGATGATAATTGTGGTAAGTGATAAAGTTCATTTTTATATATTTATAAATAAATGTGTGGCTACCATCAATTCTTTTGAATCCCCATCGAGATTTTGACTTGACGATAAACTGGAAATGAAGCAAAATAGGTTTTATTTGGAACTAACTAAATTTTTCATAATCCAATGAAGTAAGAAAAATAGTATTTGACAAAACATTTATTATCGTACATCTATTTTTAATTGCTAACTGAACTCTGACAATGAAGTATTTTTTGATAGATATTTGCTTAAATACCTTATTAATTAACTAAATAAAAATAATGTATCTTTTGTAAGATATATATTTTATTTTAATATTGCTTTCTGAACAAAAGTTTTAAAACCACTTTTTCGCAGCGAAGGAAACGTGAATTATTTAATATTTAATTTTTTTTTTATATATATTTAATATCCAAAACAAAGCCGTCAATTTTTAACAAAAGAATGACTTTCCAACGGATTTCATTCAACAACTAAATTTGAAATTTTATTTTGACAAACGTTAATATGCAAGTAGAAATATGGCATGTTTTAATTTGTCTTAAACATTTTATTTTATTGATTTTAATTAGGCTGTTAAACATTAATTCAAGTGAATTACAATGTTTCTAAATGATTATAAGTATTTTCTTTTTTTACTTTTATGAAAATATTAAAAAGTTGTTTTAACTTATCTTATTCTATCTTTTAACTTTTATTGAAACGAAAAAATTAAAGCAATACATTGGATTTCTTCAATTACTTGTAAAGTATATTAGAAAAATTATCAAGGGGTGGTGGGGCTTGGCTCAGATGTTGATTCGCTGTGAACTTCAACTGTCACTCTAACTGCACATTACATTTCCTTTTTTGGTTTTTAATTTTAAAGCTTGAAAGTTTTTAAAAAAATAGGCCGTAGTATTCTTATTACTAACTATAATTAGTTATCTAATGGTACTCCAATATTTACTTTTGCTATGTGATTGAAAATCAGGTTGTTTTATTTAGTTACTTGATAGTTATCAATAAATTAAGCTTTTGATATCTTAAATTTTAATTTCCTCCTTCCCCTCTCTTCTTTTGCTGTCTTTTGTTAACTAATAGCCATTTATAAATTTTAGGGTTTACCAACATATTTATTAAAAATTTTGATATTTTAAAATTAGTTTCCATATTTATACTTGAATTTTATAAAATATAAATTACCATCTTTAAAAATAGATGACCCCTTAAAATGGAAGGCGGTAGCAGTTTATTAAGGGGAAGGGTGAGGGGTGCCCATATTATCTTCTTTTATAGTTAAAAAGTCCCTTTGACCGCCTTTGGCAATGATCAGTTAAAACTGTTTCACTTACAGCGTTGCTACCCACCGCAACATTAAATTTACTGAACCACAGTCCATAATGAATTTATGCATTCACGTCCAATTATATTTTATTTATTTCGATTAAAATAATTTCGGTACCAGGAAAGAGTTTCAACCATGATTGATTAAATGGGATTTATTTGTATTCCAAAGCGATTATAGAAGTGTGAGTAAAAACGATCTTTTTGTGGCAGTGAGAGCCCCAAAGTTTCAATAGAATGCATTTTCATCGACAATGAATTTACCTGTCAAGTTTCAGCCACATAGGATTACGGCAAGTGGGTTATTAGGCTTTTTCAGATTTGCCCGGCCGGTACAACACACACAAAATCGAAGTAAATATAAAGGATTTAAAAATCATGGCAGATGAAACAAGTCAGCAGTCCATTTTTCTTGGAATTAACGTATATATTTCAGTTCATTCTTTCTTAAATTCACGATTTTTCTCTTCCTTTTGGACGAAGTCGAGGCCATGTTTTCCTAATATAGTACATCAAAAGCAAAGTACCTTTTTTAACACGACGCATAATCGTGAAAAGTTAACAACAGATGCTATCTACCTCAGTTGGATACCGGAGAACAGTAAACGTCAACAAGAGCTCGATGCAAATGTAACTGTTACGCATTGTGGGGATCACTCCAATTGCGCATTCTTGTTGTTCCTTATTTCGACTGAGAAGATACAAGGGAGCACTGACTTTAAGTTGGTATTTGAGATTAATGTTACCAGTCTACCCCACTCATTTCTGTGTTTCTTCGCCTTTTCCTTATTTTTCAAGGTTTGAGATTAAGCAGTAAGTTTATAATGTGTTTACCCAAAAAAAGAATGTATCATCATTTATTTAGATTATTCTTAGGTTTAATTAGTTAGAACTTTAAGATCCACAAATATCCATAAGAAGAGCCTCATGCGGCTCCGGCGTCGTGGTCTAATGGCCCTTGTTATATACGCATCTCTATTTATAACCCCTTCCCCCTTATTTCCAAATTAATAACTGCTGTGGAAATATTACCTTTTTAGTATGGACAGCAGTATATGTGAATGGGGAGATAAGGGTGGGGAGGGGAGGGTGAGGGGCCCGAGGTGCAGTTGCATAGGGGCCCGAAAGTCCTGTCGGCGGCCCTGTTCACATGTGATTAAAAAAAATGGCAAGGCTGTTATTTTTTTGCAAAAATCACCTTAACGTAGAATCCGTACCTGACTTGAGATTTTAACCTTAGCCTATTCGCTTCTCTTTTTGCATTACGACCAATTAGTTTACTACGCGTGCTATGGAAAAGTTCACTTGTTTACAACTCTCCTCGGTCGAGTACAGTTGAGTTGTAGGAATAAGTCATCGTTACTTCTGTCGACGTGCGCTTTCCCTATGGCCACGCAGAAAGGAAGTGAGTAGTCAATGTAACACGTGACATCACAAGAGATACGGCGCGGCCGCTTACTAACATCGCTTTTGTGGGTTTTGTCAGGTCTCTTTCACTTACGATCAGGGCAAAGAATCCAGAATATAAAAAATCGCAACAATCGGCGCCGTTATTACGAATTTGAAGAAAATATAGTTCGAATCTACACAGAAATATAGGATTTATAGGACAATTATAAAATATAGGACAATATAGGACGTTTTTTTCCAATTTTTAAAAATATATAGGATTTATAGGATATATAGGACGTCTGCAACCCCTGATCGAGTAAAAAAAAAAAAAAACCCTATGTTTTAGGTTTTACTGATCTTTTTACTCTTCGACGATTATTTTTAAGGAGTTAAAAAGAAATATCAGGAGTAGAAACACAATTTTCAGGAGTTATAAGAGCCCTTTTATAAAAAAAAGCAAATTTCAGGAGTTTTTCAGGAGGCGTACGAACCCTGTTCATATCACGATTTACCTACATCCCAATGATGATAGGTAAATTTTCTCACAACTTTTTCCACTCTATTTCGATCACTCAATCTTCCATTACAGCTCTCATGAACAGCTGTCGGAGGCATTGAAAGAAGGAAAGTCGTTGATAGTGATCAAGGATACAAAGAAGAAGATCATGGTAGCAGTAGCAATCACACTTGCTGATTACCTACATCACGGCTCTTTGATAGCTGCTGTGGGTTCTATCAACTGTTCCATTGGCATCCATGATAATTTGGTTTGGTGCGGAAAGCCACTGGCCGTGATCAGCGCCATTGTCAACATCGGATATTACGCATTGTGGAAGCGATGTCCATTATCAAATTATAGGTAATAAATAACTGTACTGTGCAATAAATCTGATTATACCAGCCAAACTTCAAAAACTAAGTCTAGAGCTTTGTGAAATATTACTACTATCCAGAGAAAATGCCTTGTAAAAAATACTTTTTTATATCGTAGCGACCTTGTCAACTCTGCATTGTAAAAAATTATAATAGAAGGAAAATATATGTTCAATGCCACATAATCTTGTTTTGTTTGATCTACAGAGTCTTTCGGAAAGTGAATGAACACAATTTTTAAACTGATATTTTGCAAAGTGAAAATATTGTGTTTTCATAATGCATCAAAATCTGAAATGTTTCGACTGAATGATGACTTTTAGTGAGAAAAAAAATTCATTCACTTAATCTATGAATACAATACGCTTACTTCAAGTACTTCAGAAAAATAATCCTTTACTTTACAACAATGTTGCTTTACAACAACAAAGTTGCACAAATTTTTCTTAGCTTCGTCTTACAAAATTGGTATAGGAATAATGCCATATATTTGTAGAACATAAAATCAGCTCAAGGCAACAAAAAATTTATCGTATGACTTATGAACTTAGCTGAACAAATACTTCGCTACAACTGTTCCTTCAAAGTTGGTGAACAAAGTTATAGCACCAGTTTTGTCGAGTAGTTGAAACTGTAACATAAAATCTATTTTTTTTTCTCTCCAGAATAGCGACAAGACCTTCTTTCTACAAAATGCTGAAAGGTCAGGCTCAGCCCAACACAGTTATTGTCCTCCAGACTGAACAACAGTCCAGCTTAATGCATGTGATGACCACTCTAGCAGCAGTGGCAATTGCTTTCTGGGAGGACTTTTCTATTCTCAGTAACAGACTCCAGAAGACGCTGTTTACTGTGGATAAAGAAGTTGACCATTCTCTGTCGGAAGAATTGGCGAATGAGATCGATTAAATAGAGCTGGAGCTAGGTGATGAACCGATGTAATACCAGTGCTAAGAAATGCATTCAACCGCATACATGTTTCATTTAAAATCTCTAACATCAGGGAAGTTTTTACTTATTTACTAAAAATTAAAGTGTGATTTTTAACGTTCAAGGACTCCATTTTTAACACCTGAATTAAATTCGAAATCATTTTGTTTGATCGTCAGATTTAGCTCTGAATTTCCTCTTTCTGGTACAATATCAGATGTGTTTATTTCCATTCTAGCTGCAAACCCAAAATTTCACTATGAATATATTTTAACAACTAATCGCTTTTAATCTATACAAATCCTTAGTGATGATAGAAAAGGGTAAAAAACATAATCAAAGTACATTACATGAGCCTTCTTTAATTAACTAAATTTACAAGAAATCACCAAAAAGCTTCTTTGAACAATTAAATTTTTCTTCTAGTTTTATAGCAGTAATATTTAATGAAATAGTTTGTCTATAGAAACTAACTTCCAGTATTTGAAGAACTATGAATTTTTACATACACAGTGTTTAACTTCAAATGTTGCTTCCAAGATCCAGAATGGTAAAATTTTAAATAGCGCTTTTTTCTTAAATGTTTTGCTGTAGGAAAAACAACCTATAGCTTCATCAGTTACAAATACTCCTGCATGCCCTAAAATATTGGTTAAAGAGGAATTCCCCCCCTCCCCCCGCCCAAAGGGGTAAGGGACGGGCTCCAAACCAATAATTGGGAGAAATAGGAAAACAAATTTGGCGAGTGAAAAATTTAATGCTATCTCCCTGTTTAGCTTGCAAGGGTAAAAATATGAACAACGTAATACTTCCACTTCTAGTTAATATGATCTCTTTATTAGACATAGATAGTTCTTTATTACACATAGAACACTTTTTACACATCACTCTTCAGGTGTGTCAGAACCTTCTTTTTAAAGGGTCAAGACTTGCAAAAAATAATAACAATCAACACCAATCTTTTTACCTTAATGAAATACTTATATTAGAAATTGGATAATTAAAAAAATTTGACATTCTTATTTTATCAAGATTTGCTGAAAGTGTATGTGTTTTATAAAATGAATAAACCAAATGCTTTTTCATGATATTTAAACTTTTTATTTAACAGAGAAAAGAAAAACAAAACAAAAAATCTGACTAAATAATTAAAGATAAGCACATGTTGAATCATCAAGCTTGCTCAAAACAGCAACTGTTACCATTCATGCTAATAAATACAATTTTCACCTAAGCAAAACTAGAAATTAAAACGGCACGATCGCTCATACAGTAATTCCTATTCGCCTGAGTTATTTTCTCACATTTTTTGGAGAAATTAGTTTACAATTATAAACAAATTAAATCATAGCGGAATGAAGTTCCGATTTCTTAACAGAAATCAATTGCAATAATTCATCCTGAAAAAGAGCGTCAATATTTCAAAGAAAATAATAACAATATATAATTTGATTCTTGTGTATGCGTTATATAACATTAAGTACAATAGATTTTTAATTAGTTTCCACACATTGAATTTACAACTTAAAAGTAAACTGTGTTTGAAAAACCGAGATAAAATGCAGATTAATAACTGAACCTGTAGTCATTAGATTAACTAAATAAAGGAAAAACAGAGATTGTTCCACCTTTTTATGCTATTAAGATTCAAAAATATATATAATGAAGGACTTCTTTTATGTGGAATTTTCTCACTAATATCTTACATAAAACTAAATTTTAAACATAAAGATAAACAATTTGAAATTGAACTCAACACACCAATTTCAAATAAGGAACTGAAGCTTCAGAAACTGACATCAATCATACTGAATTCAATAACTAACTTTTTTCGACAATCGAAAAAAGTTATACACTTGCATATTACATTACTATTCCATGTATCTCATCCATACAATCCGGACTACAATAAGAGCACTTTGCACAAAAGGAATTTTAGCAAACATTCTTTCCAAGAAATAAAACTAAAACAATGCTTCAGATGTGTATTGTACATACATTTTTTTTTGATGCTCCAAATTTCAACTGTTTTGAATTGCCTACCTACTTCAAATCGGAACAATCCAGCTTTCCATCAGTTCAAATATTCCAACAAATCAATATAAAGTAAAGGTACAATGACTTAAGTCACTTCTGAAAGATTTTGCATCTACAGATAACTTTTAAAGAAAATACTTATCACCAGACTTGACAATAATATAGAAAGCAACTACTCACAAAAGTACTCTAATAGTTCAGCTAACGAAAGCACAACATACCGAATAACATTCAATGTTGAGGTATACTATTTTAAAATCGTAAATTGCACTACAGGCATACAAATTTGACAAACATTTTGTACTGTCTTACTCTCCAAAAAGAAGATCTTAATATTTAATATGAAACAAGGAGACCAGCTCTTTTTAAATAAAATTACTCAGATACATCTCAAATAAAACATGGATCATATATGTGCAGTTACATATCTTAGATAACTACACTTCTCTCAAAAGAAATTTATCTTCCAACAAAGATTCAGAAACCCAAACAAATATTCACCATTTTTGAAAACATACGTAATCAACTAACTTAACTTCTTGTAAAATTTTACAAGCAGCAATTTCTAAAGGAAAAAATTAAATTTTTTATTATTCATGCATTTTCAGATTAGTGATTAAAATGTTCAACAAATATTTCATTTCTAGTTAACAATACTAACTCATTGACATATATATATATTATTTCCAAACTAATACGTATCAGAAATTTTCAGTTTCTGCATTATAAATAGAATGATAGGTTTATGTAATGTAATGGTTTATGCAAGTAATAAAAAAATTATATTATAAGCTTAAAATTATTGTGAATATATATATATATATATATATAAAGAATTTTTTTCAAAATAATTATAAAACTGCAGACTTAAAATTTAAATGAAATAAACACAGATATCATTCACCATTACTTCTCTTTATAAAAGTTTGCTTAAAGGATCTAAATAGATCCAGTGAGGAAACCAAAAGGTCTCAAACTTTAACTTTTTGTGATATTGAAGTTAAACAAGTGTAAATAGCGAGGAGAAAAGTGTAAAGTCAATCACTACCAATGATGAATTTAATTATGTATCATACTAGATTTTAATATGGAATTCCAATCTGCCTAGGTGAAGATTCCATACATTAAAAATAATTAAAAGTGCATACCTTCAACGAACTATCATATTATTAAAACTAATGCAGTGATATTTTTAATCAACAATTATTTTTAAAATAATCTTAATTCTTGATCAGGCACATTACAGGTAGTATTATTCACAAGGGGAGAGGGTGCAGAGAGTACAAAAAGGGAGGCAATGCAGCAAAAGTTTGTGTACTCAAACCTTAATTTTTCAAAACTGAAAAAAATCCAATTTATAGTTTTGAAACACAAGGTTTGAAATGATAAAAGCTATATATCAATTTAGACTGCATTAAGATTTAACTCTTTAATTTGAGTCACTTTAACCCTTTTTTCTATAATTTTCAAAAGTTAAGGCATGCAAGTGCATGTACCTGGTGGCGTCCATAACCATGAATAGTAAAACAAGTCACACATATGTACACGTACTTATCATTAAGCACACATGTATATTACAGAGTCAAGAAATTTATTAGACATTATTTATTGATAATCTTGTAAATGTTTCACAAATGTAATGTTTGTAAATATTATGAAAATCTTGAATTTTTTACTAAACTACCATTAAAGACGATTTCTCATGGAAAGAACTATGAATTTGAAGTAACATTTATATTTTAAGCAAATCTTTACAAGTAATTTACCATAGAATGCATAAAGTTGACTATTATCTATTGACAAGTTCATTTGAACGTTGAAAACTAGGTGCCAAAAATAAGCTTAACCAAAGCCGAAAATCGGCAATTAGGTTAATTTCTCTCAAGATTTGCATTAAAGCAATTAAACACTGTAACATTTCATAAAAAAAAGTTTTCTTTGTTACAGTTGTGGATGATAATAAATCTAGATCATTACATATCTTTATAAATAAAAAATATTAAAATTGTTTATCCAAAATAAACTAGTTAAAAATTAACTTTTTTACAAGTAGTTTTGTTATACACTTATAACAATGTATGTTTTATGTTTGGAACATCTTTTTCTAGCATCAAGCAATTTTGTTCAATTAAAAAAATTAGGCGACACCTCAAGAATGAAACATACTTAGAAAGACAATGGAACTTTTAGTTTTAGAGGAGTTTTAATAGTAATACAATACTTTAGAAAATAAAGGAGAAATTCAAACGAAACGCTATTTAATTAAAAATTCAAATTAAAAGGTTTAAGGTTATCATTTTAACTGCACCCTAAGACATTACTACAAACATTGATATTTGATATTGAATTTTAACTGATTACAAGATAAAGTTTCCAACCTCTCAATTTACGTCCATATTCTAATATTGTTTTCTTAGGCTATGAATCAAGCTAAAAAAAAAGCAGAAACAAATGTTGTGCAGATACATTCTCTAGATAAAGTGATTCAATGGTCCCTTAAAGCAAGTTGTGTGCAAGAAATTTGTATCTAAAATAGCTTGATTGAGATCTGAACAGGCACTTTAATTAAGCTTTTATGTATACAAAGCACACTACTAAGCAGGAGAAAAATATTCTAATACTCTTGCACGAAAGTTTCAATACTAATTAGTGTCAAACATGGTTTATGAAAAATATCTAAACTTTTATTGTATAGGAAAAGACAAAAGCCACTTTTAGAACACTGGTTTAAAGAAAACCACATATTATATATAAGTAGTTAAAAGTCAAAGAGTATGTTTGCTACGATATCTCTATCTCAAATGCATTTAACATTTTAATTGGCTTTCATTATTTTAAATTCTTTTTTTTTTTTTTTTAATTTCCTGACAATTCCCTGATATTGTTAGAATTACAAATACTTTTGAACATAATAGGACTTATACTGCTAATTTTCTTTTACATATTTCTACACTTCCCCATTTTAATTATTGGGGTATATGACATATCCCACTGCTTCGGCTTTCGGTGACACAAATCTTTTTAAAATGTACATTTCAAATGAAGCATATGCTTTTAAATTCTTCTAACAGAGTGGTAACAAAACCCAGGAAAATCAACTAACCAATATTTCCAGATAGATTTTTTTTTTTTTTTTCTTTTTCTCAAATTTTCTGAACGTTTAGCATTCAGTTCATATACAGCAAAATTATTGGCATTATATCAAATATACTATGGCAAAATTGATTGCAGTTTTAGTTATGGCAAATCAACATTTTTATAAAATAAAATATTCCAGGATAAGTCCAAATTTTTTCTATATGGACAAACTTTTAAAAGAAAATATACTCTTTTATTAAAATAGATTTATTATTTAGAGTTTGATTTAAGATTCTGTTAATACTTAATTCCTTGATGTCCAGGTTCTGCTACCACTCCATTAAAAAAACCCAAATAATTTTCTTTCGACATCTCGCAACAATACACTTAAGACGAGGAACTCAGTGGAATGACTTCACGATACCTGTATCATGCTGTGACGATAACTACAATGAGATGTGTACTTTTTAGAACCGTCAGACGACAAATGCAAGACATCCGGACACGATTCATGCGACAAACTCGCATTGTGTGTATAGTCCATATAATCAATACTACTGCAGCTGTAACGGTTTTTATTGATGTTATCCTTGCTGGATTTGGCCAACTTTGACTTCCTTAGTTTAACACCATTGTCAGTTTTTGTGAAGTTGTCCATACTGCCAGATGAATTGGATTCGGAGCTCAGCATCCCTGGGCAGGACTGGGCTCGATAAAGTAGCTGGGCCCTTCCGAGATCTTCGACAATCACTGTGGTACGTTGTAAACCAGTGTGTTTGTAAGGTTCTTCGTACTTCCAACTAGGTTTTTTGGCTGGAAATGAAATATAGTTGATAACAAGATGTGGCTAAAAAATAGCTTAGAAAATCATACAAACATGATATAAAAAAAGCAAAAGATATTTGATAAAAAAAAATATTTGACAGCATTAAAAATCAAACTGACAAATAACAATCAAAAATAATTAATCATCAAAATGATAAATAAAAATAAAATCAATATACTTTCTTAGCTTATAAAAATAATTATGACTAAATTAAGGAACATATATTAAAGAATTGAAAATTATATGAAATATTGACTTCATTATAAACATGGGTGTGCATAGTATATTGCTTTGTCTAAATAAAAGAAAAAAGGCTTAATATGGCATTCAATGTATACTGTAACTGTCTCAAGAAAACAAGATGCCAGAAAAAAAAGTCAAAATCTGATGAGGGAAAAGAGAATAAAACAATGCTATAAAGATGCAGTGTTTTTTTGGTTTTGATTGCTGTTAATTTCAAAAATTCTAATTAACATATATGTGTGAAGTGAGATATACAAGCTAAAATAAAACTTAATGCAAATAAATTATCTTTGCAATGGCTAATCAAAGGACTCATACTAAAAAAATTTAATACCGCTTGGCTTCTCTTATTTTGCCAATCAGAATGGCAATTATGAAAAGCCATACATAGAAAAATATTTTTTAAACATTTCTCCATAGAGCTACATAAATTTGGTTAAAATGTTTCTATGCACATCAATATTAGAAATCTACAATTGAAAATAATTTGCTCAACAAATCGAATTTTAACTTCTAAAAATAACAGGTATTTTTACATTTAATATAAAATTTAACTATATGCCAATTCAATCCCAAGTTGGTCATATCATATTGTATAAAAAGCACACAAATATGCAAACTTAAAAATACCAACCATTATCTGCAGAATCAGCCTGCAAGTAACACCTGGCTGCAGAGTGCTGCATCCGACATGGATTATACATTGACTCATACTTTGGATACAAAGACAGCGAATCCTCGTAGGAATCCTCAAAAGAACCCATCCTCTTACTCCCATGCACATCTTCTCCCGTAGGCACCACAGGATAGTCGTCATCCATAAGAATATCCGTCTCTCGTTCGCAAGAACTTGTATACTCATTCCAGCTATCGGCGTAATCCGAACCTTCGCTGCCCAAACCGGATGTACTCACAGAATCCGACCTGTTGTAAGATTTGGAATCAAACTCAAAAGTTTTCAGATCCGCAGGAGAAGTTAAGTCCTGAGACATATTCAAACGGATCTCAGTTAGGTAGTTCTTATCGCTCCCTTTCGAACTCGTGCTGACGGTCGGAGAAGTTGCGCTGTTTCGAGAAAGACACTTTGTGAGGTTCTTCTCCGCTTTAACCGTGGACTTGAAAGTCGACGTCTGGCATGGCGTGAAACTGAGTTCTCGTAAGCTAGAGACGGGCAAACATTTTATGTTTAAAGCAGTGGTATGCTTTTGAGGAATGCTGGTGTAAGTATCGAGTTTCGCGGTGATGGTTTGTTCACAAGTAACGAGACATTCCGTCGTCTTGGATGATTCGAAGTGAGTCGACGATCCGACAGAGCTAGTGATTTCGGCGACGTCAGCGTATTTCACACAGTAACTGTCGGGAACCAGTTTCTGGGAATAGCGTTTGGTTTCTGTCGAACACCTTCGTTCGTATGAAAGACTAGAAGTGCTGAACATTGGCGTTGAGGATGTTTCCGATTTCAATCCCAAAACGAATTCCCTTTGCAGCTGTTTTTCGTATTCCAGTAGCTGCCCCAGGAAGTTGAAATTGGGTGATATGGTAGGTCTTTTTGCTTTGACATACCTAGAATTAAAGAAAACAGTGAGCAGATAAGATACAAAACAAATAGGTTTTAATGTTCTAAAATCTTTACAAACTAATGTTTTTAATATGTAACTCTTTGTTGAGGATGATTTTGAAAAGTATAATGAATAGATCAATGCCATTTTAATAATTAGTATAAAAGTTTCAATGAAAAACCAAGAATTGAAAGTGTAAAATACAAATTACATTTTATTGTAATAGAAATGCACTTTCTAAATAGTTTGGGTGCAAGACTAAGAGATAATTACCTCTCTGTTTGAGAAATTGGAATTCTGAGCCCTTCTGAATTATTACACGCTTGACACATGCAATAGTACCCAAAAAGAGTTTTGTGTCCTTCATCAAGAAAGTTCAGCAATTTTAGAAGAATTTTATTTGAAGGGATTCATGAGGTCAGTATTAAATTTTGCTTATTGAAAAAATGACTTTTGGTAACTTTTGTAAATAATAATTTCTAATAGTAAATAATCCATCACAATTCTAAAAAGTTGCGCTTTTGTTCTTTAATCAAAATAAATGCTGCAACTAAAAAATAAATATATTGTTTATATTTAAAAAATACACATTTCAATAACTTTATTTAAAAGAAATCTGTCAGAATGGAGTTTTAAACATTAAATTAGACTTATTTACATTACAAAATAAAACAATTTAAATAGGAACAAATTTACATAAAAAATATTTTAAAATTGTTATAACTTGGGTCTTTAGAACACAAACCAAACTATTACTGAATGACTTTCAAACAATTTATTTTCAAAAATCACCTTTGTATTTAAAGTTGGTCATTAAAAAGGGGGAAGGGAAATCAAATTCTCAATATAAATACTTAAGAGAAAGTATATTTAGTTATTAATATAAGTTTAGCAAAATAATTAAGATTGGGCTTTTTTGAGGGAATTAAAAACTATAAACAGAAATCGAGTATTCTTACACAGTAAAAATCTAAAATCCAGACCTTATCCCGACATTTAACTTTAAAAAAAATTACGAAAGTTTGTCTGTATCCGAGAGAGATGACAACGAAAACGAAGTAGCTGAGGAAAAATTCCCAGGGACCAGTTAGTTGAAGTACAAGATGAGACCGAAAAGTAAGGTGACTGATGTCATAATAATCACTGTATTATATATGTGCAGATAAATACATCACTGTTCTTCAACAGGGTTCCCACTCAAATTACAGAATGAAAATCAATAACTTTTAAGGACCTAATTAATGTTTTTAAGGACCTTAAAAAATTTGTTTTCAGGCATCATGTTTGTATAAAAAAATTTTATAGTATATTCTACCAAAACAGTTACAAGTTGCAGCATGTGTAATACAAACATGTCAGAAAATTCCGATATAATGAGGATAAGTGGCGGACAAGCGGGGACAGCAAGTCAGAGTTGCATTTTTGTAAATTTTGAAGTTGGTCAACATACACAAAAATTAAGGACTTTTAAGCACCTCTAAGCATTTTCAAGTACTTTCAAGGCCTTGAAAACAGGTTCAAAAATATTAAGCACTTTTAATGACTTTCAATGACCGTGGGAACCCTGTTCAAAGTAGTTCCCTGCCGTCTACAATAAACTTCTGACAATGTTCATACAAGTTCTTGGAACTTCTGAAAAAGTCCTCCTTTGAGACTGCCTGAAGTTTCTTGGTAACAGCAGCTTCAGGGTTCCCACTCAAATTACAGAATGAAAATCAATGACTTTTCAGGACCAAAATACATTTTTTAAGGACCCTTGAAAATTTGCCTTCAGGCATCATGTTTACATATAAATTTTTAAAAAAGTATAATCTACCAAAAAAGTTACAAGTTGGTGCATGAGTAATACAAATATATAGCTGTATTTCGATATGGTGCGGATAAATTGCGGTCACGCGGGGATAGCAAGTCTGAGTTGTATTTTAATAAATTTTGCAGTTGGGAACACAGCATCCACAAAAATTAAGGACTTTTAAGGATCTCTTAGCATTTTCAAGGACTTTTAAGCACCTCTAAGCATTTTTCAAGGCCTTGAAAACAAGTTCAAAAATATAAAGCACTTTTAATGACTTTCAATGACCGTGGGAACCCTGAGCTTGAATGTCTGAGATGCTTGAAAATCGGTTTCCCTTCGGTGCCAATTTCAGTTGTGGAAAGGGGGAAAAATCTGCTTGAGCTAGATCAGGGGAATAAGGATTTTTTCCTCTTTCCACGACTGAAATTGGCAATGAAGGGCAACCGATTTTCAAGCATCTCAGACATTCAAGCTGCTGTTACCAAGGAACTTAAGACAATCTCAAAGTGTATTTTAAAAGTTCCTATCTGTTGTTTAACCAACATTTTAATGCAGAATACAAAGAACAGTTTAAAGGAATCAAATAATGTATTAATAAAATAATCAAATAATCATAACGTAGAACATTTAAATCAATACATACTTTTAACAAAAACATAAATCTTGAAAACATACATGTTAAAATGTCTTATGCTAATAGTTTTCATGAAAAGATTCTACTAACATAAGGCAGACCTATATATTAGTTTCACGCTAATTTTTACAATATTAGGCTCATGTCCTTACTTGGAGCATACCACTCCAAAGAACAGTGAACAGTATTCTTATAATCACTTTGTAAACATAGATTATATTTTATAAGTTACAATATCATAATGTGTAGATAATAATAGCAATGCTCTTCCTTAACATAGCATATTTTAGTACTTGATTAAATATTAAATTATATGTAGTATTTGAATTGATAATGTTTGAATTAAATGCAAAGCATATCACTGTTGTTACCAACAAATGTGAAGAAAGAGTAATATAAGTAATTGAAGTTACAAAAATCTACAAAAAAAAAAAAAAAAATTTTAACCAAACAATTGTACAAATTATATTCAAAATGTTTTAATCATACAATTTATTTCCTTTATAGAGTAAAATAAAAAATTTTAGGAAATGCTTTTTTTTTTTAATGCAGTATATGAACTTTCTTCAACTAAAATTCTTGGACAGTAGAAATGTTCTTAGTGCATTGTAAATGTTTCTAATACACAATAGAAACGTATTTGAACAAAACTTAATGCCTGCTTTTGATCATGCCAATTCTAAGTGTAAACATGCCAAAAAGTTGCACTGCAAATTGTTTTACAACTCTATTACTTTCATGTGTGTGTGTGTTTTTCTCTTTTGTAACTTAAATTTAAAGTTATAAAAAAAAAAAAATTGTATAATAAGTTTTGATATATAGAAGAAACATATCATTACACAAAAGGAATAGTTTAAGAAAACTCATTGCACTAACCTGTAAGCTTCATCTGATGTCATTTTAAGGCTCTTCATAACGTACGATATTGCAACTGTTGCAGACCTTGATATTCCAGCAAGGCAATGGACAAGAACACAACCGCCTGATTCTTTCACTTTTTCTGAAATACATGAGTTAAATTAAGAATCAAGCGAGTGTTTTTTGTGAAACATTTGTTTCAACATAATAATTCCTAAAGTTGGTAGAATGGGTGTTCGAGTTTGATCCTGTTATGGAAGAACATATTAGAAGAGTTCAACACGAGTCTCATAAATAGTTTCTGTGATTTATCTAAGTAATAAAATACAAGACGAATTGATAAACTTGATGGGAAATGTTTAAGCAAAATTATCCAAAATTGCTAAATACTTTTTGATAATTGCAAATTGTAACACAGATGTAAGTCATATGAACAGCTCTCATTAACCTCGCTAAGTCGATGTATTATCTGCCCTGGGCATATATATACGCCTTTCCGAAGTATGGTTTTTTGCAATATGCTGCTATCAGTAAAACTACTCCCTCGGCTTTGGAATGCTATAGAATTACCTTGACAGTGTTTGCGAAGGATTTACTTATTTTAGAGAAAGGATGGGGGGAATTGGAAAGGAGAATGCTTCTGGAACGGGAAAAGCCATAGTTGTGCAGTTATTGCTTGTGTTTCTTTTTTAGTAGTTCATGCTTTATTCTTCTTCTTTCGCTTCCATTACCATCTGTAATAAAAGCTCACTACGAATCATGCTATCAATGCACTGAATGTTACGTCGGTTTATGTGTCCAACCATGTTTCAGGATATACCACACGACAGCTAAGTTCTGAAATTTATTTATTTTTTATTATACTGTTACTCTATACTTTAAATGTTGTTTTTTTAATTTTTTTCTTGTAAAAGTAAACAGTTTTAGATTGAAAAGAGTGCCTCTTCTTTTCCCCCAATACACCGTATAACTACGCTTGCCTGTGTGAAAAGCGGTTGCACTGAGGATAGAATCTCGTAAGTTTTCCTCGGCAGGTAAGGGGTTAACAATAAGAGTTTTCGCTTTTAAATCCATTTAAAATAAATATGAAATTGAAGAATTTTTTTAAGCTATCGATAAGCACCTTTGGAAAAGTTAGGTTTTGAGCTAAAGTGGCTTAGAAGACATGGTTATGACAACTAATATGAAAAGCTGTATAGATTAAAATACTTGAAAAATATTTAAGATATAAATATCCAAAAATAGATGTGCCCAGCACATTTCATTCTTTAAATCTGGTTGTGAATGATGCAGAATCTCCTTCTACAACTTTTTTTTTCTGTTTACAAGATTTTTACGCCTTTTCTTCTAGTTCGACCAAGTGTTAGCGCTAACGTGACAGCGTTAGCGCTAAAGTGACAGTGCTAACAAATATGTTTCACAGTTAACTTTAAACCCATTGAGTTCTACTAAGTGCTTAAGCAGAGTAGATTACATAAAACCTTTACAATGTCAGCTTTGCAAAATCTATGATGCATTATTCCAAATAACAGACGGTATCAACAGAGATGCAGAAGCTAAAGTTAAAGCAAGATGGTTAGCAAAAAAAATATTAAAAATTCCAAGTTTATATGTGGTTTAATTCATTAGTATGGTATTTTGTTGGAAATAAATTCAATTTCAAAGCAATTGCAATCTGTAACTATACATTTATCAGTTATCATGTGATCATCATGTTATCAGAAATCATAGAAAAACTGGCAAGTTATAAAAAATATGTATATGATTAGATAAAAATTATTTCTAGTGAGATTGCAGAGAATCTTGAATGTACTAGAGAATTTTTGGGCAAAATTCTAGTTATAAGCAGAAGCGAAAATAATCAATTTGACTCTGATGCTGTAGATAAAGCCTTAACAGAGAAAAATAAGTGTAAAATTGACTTTTTCAACTCTATTCTGGAAATCGCCCATAATTTCCTGAATGAACGATTCACACTTCTGATAACTCATAACAAAAAAAAAAATTCAGTTTTTATATGACATTTTAAAACTCAAGTATATAGCTAACAAAATGCTAGAAAATTATTATATCCATCTTCAGTTAGTATTTTGGGTTTTAAATGAATTGGATATAAACACAAATGATATTCAAGAAGAATTATGTGATGTATCCTGAATGCTATAATATTCTATGAAACTTTTGGATGTCTATAATACTTTATGTTTATCTGCTGTAGCTCTGAGAATTTTATTAATGCTCCCAGTCTCTGTTGTTAGTAGGCGGGGAAAAAGTCAAAAGTAAAAAAAAAAAACATTGCTTAGCAAGTTCAATTAGCCAATTCATGAATTTTCTAAAGTTAAAAAGATAAAACTGCAAGAGATAGTTATATCTAATATCATTATTTTAGAGTAGCTTATATAGTCAAAATAAAATCAGCATTCCAACTGATTGTTGTACAGTTTTTTATAATCATAATCAAAGGTTAATTTGAAGAAAAAAAACTTAAAAGACAGCATTTCTAAGACTTGCATCATACTGAGAAAATTTACTGCATGGCCCTGATTAGAAAAATGCTAACATCGAAATGTTAATTTTATCTTAATTAAAATTTAAACAATAACACTGATGATGATACTAATTGGTGATACATTTTTTTATTTGTTTAAAAATAGGATTTGAACATCATAATATCAAGAAAATTCTTTAACTTATTATTTTTTTTTTTTTCAATTATTTTAAGTTCAAATAATTAGCAAATAGTCAAGACTAGTTGTCTGAAACTAAATTTACTTTTTAACAGAGACAACAGTGTAGCATTAATAATAAACAACATAGATACAGTTTTGCAAATAATGTTCTCTAAATATTATAAAAATAAAGCTCCTTTTAATATCACAGAGATGTAAATCAGTTTCTAATTACTTTAAAATATAGTAAAACTAGGAATTGTTTAAATACAATGAGTTCATTTTGGTTAGGTATAAAAAGAGTATTATATATGTTATAGCTAAAATGATTAATTTTGATATTATACATAATAGTTATGATGTATAATAACTATTATTATACATAATAGTTATCATGTATAATAACCAGGTTATTATGTATATGTACAATATCCATATTAATCATATTAGCTATAATATATAAATATAACAAATTCATATAGGTTAAAAAAAAAGTGTATACATGAGTATATTGTATAAATGTAAGAAATTCATATTAGTTAAACTTATAAAGTTTGGTTGCAAACAACATTTAGTGTATTATATGTTATAGATAGTAAGAGTAATTTGGATACTATACATAATAAATGAGTATTATGTATAATTACTAGATTATTATGTATGCTATCCAAATACTCATATTAGATATAACATATAAATATAGCAAGTTCATATAGGTTAGAAAAAGTTCATACATGTGTGTGTATTATATATAAGTTATATATAAGCACAGGTATATAAATATAAGTAATTTATAATTGTTAAACATAGGAAATTAGGTTGAAAATATCATTTAAACTGATATTTGTACTGATACTTTAAGAGCAAAATAAGAGTGATAAAAAGTGTTCAGAATAATTTGTACCTAGAAATTGAAAGGCATTAGGAAAGTGAGGTAGTAACTTTTCGCTGTAGTTGTCGATCACAGGTATTCTCATAAAGTGAGATTCTTGAATGAAATCAGGCTTGGGACAGCTAGTGCTCACATTCAATTGGTAGGTGATATTGTAGTGCTGAAATGCATTCAAGATAAATAAAAAGATAAGACATTATCAAACATTTATATTCCATGAAAAAATTAAAGCCCAGGTCTACAACTGAAGTAAGAACTGCCTGCAACTTAGTAGTAATCAGTTCACAAAAAATTTCACACATACTACCGAGACCATAAGAAAATGACCTTTAAAAAATAATTAAATAGTTCAAAATGACTCTTCCAAGGACAAATCATATGAAAGAACTAAACTGTAATGGATTGCTTTCTTTTGCAGGAGATGCATTTAGTTTTCTAAAAAAAATTAGGTAATAATTTTAGGGATAATTCCAAAAATTTCAGGAACATTTTAGGGAATCCTTAAAATTTTAAGGATTATTCCAAAAATGTTATTGGGGGTAATTCCAAAAATTTTAAGAATATTTCTTTTAAAGTTAATAAAGGTTTCTAACAGACATTCTTTTCAAAGCATACTTCAATGCCAGCAAAAAACTGCCAATTTTCAAAAAAATTAAAATCTTGGAAAATATTTTCTCCTCTGCAGAATTATCTGGGTTTTTTCGCGGATTTTGGAGGAATATCATGAAATTCCGAGGTTATTAATTTTGTTTAAGAATTATCAAAAAATGCAAGTACAATTTTAAGAAGAAACAAAAATGAATGCAACCCCTGCTTTTGGGTCTAAATCCTTATTCACAACTGAATAGTCCAGCATCTTAAAGTTTGACTTCCATATATTATTCCTTAAAGTGCCACATTTGCATGTTGTTGGCAAAGATTTGATTTCGGATATAATTTTTTTATGATCTCAGGTACACAATTTTATGAAGATCTGTTTACTGCAAGTTCCAGGTGGTTCTGTACAAGAGAAAAATGAACACCCTGTGAATTTTTCGAAATGTATTAAATGTTTGATGGACAGTTTTGATTTCAAAATTGCCTATTTTAATCTTTTCATCCAGCATGTTCACTTCTGACAACGATACCCCAGTACATTAAGATAATAATTAAGTCAATACGTTACTGTAAAGACATAACCACATCGGGACGAAAAACAACTTTTCTTACTCTTGACTTAAGTTTGATGAATATCGGAAGGGGAGAAAATACTACACTGAGATCTTAAGAGAGAGACGATTTGTAAAGCGAGGGGAAACTGTTACAATTGAGGTGACAGTTTTTCCACCACTTACAAATTGCCACCCTTTTAAGATTTCAATTAACTTCCTCTCTTCCGACATTCAGTAAACTAAAGCCAAGGGTCAAAAGAGCTGATTTTCCCCCTGCCGTTCCTAGTGTGCTTGTACCATCACCAAACAAATTTTCAAAAAAAAAAGTTGCTCAAAATTTCACATTTTGCATTATCAATTTAATTTAGACAAGCTGAAGCAGTCCTCAAAATAATTATTGAGTCGAGCAATATTAGTGTTTAAAAGAGAAGCAAATATAAAAATGAAGGAAATGTTTGTGATGTACCTAACTGATAAATACAAAAATTCATAGAACTGAATAGAAAGTGTACAGAAGGAAGCATTTTATACCATTCTATCAAATTCAGGGATGCATTAAAACTCTCCTGCACCTCACTTTAGTTCATTTATAATTTGTAAGCCATCAATGATGCTTTCACTTATCACTTTAATTTTAAAGCATTGCTTTATTACACATCTCAGCCTCCTAAAATTCGGGACAATTTAAAAAGCTGGTCTCAATTAAAGTATAAATATATTTAAAAAGTGTAAAAATACCGAGTTATTATGTTTTTCTATCAATAAGAAAACCTTTCAAAAATATGGTCTTGGTTCTTAAAACGTGCCCTATTGCAACCATTTTGTGATACTAACAAAAGTGGTTCATACTTTCACTGCCAGGTTTTGTGTCATTAGTATAACAAATTAAATCATATGATAAGGGTCAAGTAAATATCATTAAGGCACACATTATTTAGAAACAAAATCATAACTAAACAATTTGTATTTTGATTTATTTTGTAGAGTAGCACACTCGAGTTCTATATTATAAAACAAAACATGATTTAAGTTTTTTGTTTATAGTCAAACCCCGTTAACGTGAATTTGATAGGGAAGGCGAAACTATTCTCATTAGAACGTTAGTTTTGTGTGAAACGAATAAATTAACGTTAAGTTTTAAGTTTGGAGAACTGCTTTTACTTCGTGTTAAAAGGGTTGTTAAGCGATTTAACGTTAACGTGATTTGAATGTATTTTGCATGGAATTAGTGGGCATATGCTCCTACTTTCAGAATATGTTCTATCATTCTATGGCAATGAGTTACTTAACATCCAATCAGTACAAAATATAAAAGATTTTTTAACCTACTCATTTTTGAAATTCGTTCTGCCAAAATATGTCTTGTAAATTAATAAACTATTCAATGAAAATAAAATATGAGTGATAATAGACTGTGGTAAATTATAGTGGTGTATACATAAAAAAAATATAAGATTTAAATTAATGTTTATTGTATTCAATCCTCATTATATTGCACATGTGCAAGAATTACTATACAATAAAACACAAAAGTGACTATATTTTATAAATCAATTCAGCAGCTGTTCTAAAATCAATTTGAATAGCATTAAATTGAAGAGAAATGAGATTAAATGATTTGTACAATACCTGCAGTACTTCCTTATTGAGGGCGTCGTTTTGCGATCCGAGATAGAGGAAGGGCATAATACGAGTTGGCCCATGATTTGAAACAGGAAGACAGGGCTGGGAGAGCGAAGTGAGAGGGGCACACTTTGTCCGCTCATCTTCACATAGGTTGGGATAAGCAGCTTGAAACTCAAGGAATCCACCTAAAGAACAATAATATATTTCATATGGGTAACCTATAAAAACCTAAAAATATCCAAGTCCTTAAATAAAAATTTGTTTTATGCATTATTTCTCATTGAAAATCAATTTTTCTGTTACTTGAAAGTAATTCTATGTGAAGGTAGCACTGCTTAATAATTCCAAAAAAAAGAAGGGAGGGGGGGGGGGGAGGGCATCTACTACTTTTGATTCGAAGTACTGAAAATCTTATTTATTTAAAAGAGTATATTTAAATTTTCAGGTTCAAAGCTATTCAGATATAAAGATTAATTTTACAAGTACAATTTTATGAGTAGCCTAACAAGTAATAACTCTACCAAACGGATATGTTTGTTAATTGTTTTGAACAATATCAATAAAAATGTAAAGTTAAAGATAATACATAGGGAAAAAAATGTGTAAATGATGTTGTTTTAATCAATTCCCGAAAAGAACAATATAAAATTTTCTTGTATAAGCTGTATAATCAAACAAAGAGATTAGTTTAAAAACTAGCTCATTCCAGATTTTTTTGCAAAATATATGCATATTACTTTTTTTACAAGTTCTCAACGTATTACATCATCTATCAGAAAGCAGAGATGACCTAAGAACAGGATTTAAAACTAATCACCTAAATCATAGTACAAAATAACTACATATTAACTCAGGGTTCCCACTCAAATCACAGAATGAAAATCAATGACATTTTAGGACTTAAATAATGTTTTAAATGACCTTTGAAAATTTGTTTTCAGGCCTATGTCTATGAATAAATTTTTAATAAAGTATATTCTACCAAAAAAGTTACAAGTTGGCACGTGCGTACTACAAATAAGTCAGAGAATTCTGATACGGTGCGGATAATGGCGGTCACACAGGGATAGCAAGTCTGAGTTGTATTTTTATAAATATTTTTGTTGGGACACAACATCTACAAAAATTAAAGACTTTTAAGGACCTCTAAGCATTTTCAAGGCCTTGAAAACAAGTTAAAAAATATTAAGCACTTTTAATGAACGTGGGAACCCTGTAACTGCTATTTACCTGCTTCCAATTCCTTTGACAGTTTCTTAATTGTTTACTTATCCATAAATAAAGTATATTAACAAAACATTATCATTTATCCTCTTACTATATTATTTTTCAGTAGAATTAAAATATTTGTTACACCTTACATTTAGAAGCATTTAAAACATACAATTGAGGAAAGTCACTGAATTTTAATTTTAAATGGCACTATTTAAGAAATCCACCATCTGTCTATATAGCTAAATTATTTATTTATGAATATTATGTGATATTTAGAAATTACTAACTTTTATGACAGATGTTATAATCATCAGTGCTAGAAGTGTGGGTAGACGCGGGGTGACGCGTCCCCCCACTTGTCCAGAAAATACCCATGCGTCTCCCCACTTCTAAAAACACTGAAATCCATCCCCCCACTTCTAAAAACCACTGAAATCCATCCCCCCACTTCTAAAAACCACTGAAATCCATCCCCCCACTTCTAAAACTACGGAAATCTATTACCCCAATTTTAAAAAACATTCAATCCGTCTAAAAACTAAAAGGGGAGGGGGGGGGGGGAAATAGAATTCACCATTTTCATTACTTCTGCTTTTTCTGGCTGTTAGTTATTTTTTATACTTTCATTTTTGTTTTGTTTAAAACAGATTCAGTCAATTTTTCTTCGAAATGTGCGGCGAGTTTCGGCGCCCGTTGTCTGGGATTATTGAGGAGTGGATGGAAAAAGACATATTTATTGCACTATCATTTCCTGTTTTGTCCTCGACCATTTACTTTAAAATGCTTTGCGTTTTGTTGATTATTAGTAGAAAACCGTGTATTCCTCCAACTTAACCATTAACTCTTACTTCTGATTCTAAACGGCATTTGTATTCGTAATCCATCTAGTAAAAAACAAGATGAGATTGATATATTTGGCTTCAAAACTGTAAGAAAAATGACTCTGATACACTACAGAACGTTGAGGAAGGAGCAGTGGAAAATGTGCAAGTGCATCAAGTTGAAGAGACCATGTGGAGAGAGAATCTAGCACGTGGCAGCAACAGTAAGCAAAAACGCACTGCAGTAATGATAATCCAAAGTATTGGACACAAAATGATACGTACCTTCAGAAATACAACGAGTATCCATGGCTTATTTGTGAAGAACAAAAACTTGAATGCAACACATACAAAAGGCTGCTAAAAAGCTTGGAACCAGAAAAAAAAAAAAAAAAAGGTTTGAAACTTTCTAAAGAATGGGTAGGGTGTAACATTTTGCCACATGGAGACAAGGAATTTGACTAACGAGAATCCTTAAGAAAGCAGATTTTTAAACACAAAACCAGTAAAACTCATAAATATGCAGGAAAAATTATCCATGAAGCCAAACGAGAAAGCACTTGCTTTAAGAAGGTAAAATATCATTTTGCAATTTTTTTACTTTCAATTTTTGAATGCACGATACAATACTTGTATACTATCAATGCCAAAATTGTTGAAACAAATCCATCTTATCACTGTCTTCCGAAAATTGGATAATTTTTTTTTATTTATTCCCGACTATATTTTTCAGTTTTTATCACTAATTTTGTTTATAAATTTCTTTGAACATTAAGCAATACTGGACATGAGATATTAGACAGTAATAAAATTAATTAAGCATAGATTTTATTCTTAAAAAATATACCAAGCATGTAGGAAAATGCGAAATGCATTGACACTGAGAAAAAGTTTTAAGTCACTGAAGAAAAAAACTATTTATGTCATAGTGTTATAAAAATGTATATACTACTTTGTATAAGGATATAGGTATTTTCACTTGGTCAAATTTTAACTTTGGAAGAACTAGAAAAAATTTAAAGACAAAGTATTTAAAAAAAAAGAAAAAAATTAGAATTCCTTATTAATTTATTTTATGAAAGTATGCTTATTTAGAGTCAATATTTAAATCTAAATAAACAGTTATGTATATAATGTTGAATTATTACTTCACTTCATATCTTACTTCCTAGTAAAAAAACTAAGTCGCAGAATACTCATTAAAATAACAATAAATTTTGGACCCTTGTTCGTGTTGAAAATTGTTTCCTTTCTACTAGTTAATTGTTATTTATTTAATTGTTATAAATTTATTGTTATTAGAAACGAAATTATAAAATTTATCGTTGAGGGGGTGCACTTGTCACCAACTTTTGGCCGTCCCCCCACCTTTTTTCCCCACTTCTACCACTGATAATCATCAATGTAACCAACTATTACCAGCAATACAAACTTATTATACAAAACATTCAATTATAATTGTTTTCAATGGCAATACCTTTCAAAATGTTTACACTGTTATAGACAGGTAGAAGTTTCTGCAAGAAAACAGCCATAAAGCTATCTGGCGATAAGTATTTAGCATCTCTGGTGTTCTGGTCGTATACAATTATATCTATACTTCTGTCCACATCCCAGTGGCAATTTTGGGCAAGAAAATCTTCTATACAAAGCTAAATGTTAAAAAATTATAATGAGAACATTTATATAGTTGTTAATAAGATTACAGTGCATTGAAAAAAATCTATAAAAAAAAATCAATTCATAAATAAAATTTAGAAGTTCAATTATTTTGAATAAACTCAGAACTGTGAATCAAAGTATTTAGTTTAACTTAAATTTCAAGTGGTTCTTATAGTAAGAGATGGAACAAATAAATACACCATGAAAGCTTGTCAATTAACATACTCGAGTTGAAACTTAATTCAACAAATTGTAATAATAAACTTTTATTTTAAAAGTTTTTTAAAATGATATTCAAATATGAACACTATTAAAAACTTTTATTTTAAAAAGTTCATAACTTTTACTTGAATATCTTTTCATTCAGTGTTGAAATTTTTTACACCTTCAGTCAAAAAAGTTAAATTTTTTTTTAAATATTATTAACGTTATGTTTTACCAATAAGATTAAGATGATCATTTTTAAAAAAAATGCAATTCCAAACATATACCAATGAAATAAGTTGCTATTACAGTTTAAAGATAATTTATCAAAGCCCATTTTAGTGAAATGCTTATTAATTATAATGGTTTGTTACATTACCATAGCAACTGCATTCAATTTGTTTAAATTATTGACTTACATTACATGTCTTACTAGCAGAGAAAGATAAATAATTGTCTTCCAAATTAGTTAAGAAGAAGGTCTAAAGTGGAAGATCTTTCCAAAAGAAAAAGAAAAAAAATTCTTTATAAAAATTATTAATGCAGTAAAAAATGTATGTAGAAAATTCATCAATTGTGTCAGAACAATACTGAAATATTATTATGCTTGATATTTCAGTAAATTTTATAAATTGAAAAAAAAGTTAAATGAAAATATAGGACAAAGCAGAGTACACAATTATAAAAAATAAGGTTTATAAATGCAATGGGCCTCAGTTCAGCTCTTATAGTATAAATATACCTTTTCTTGTTGCAACCGTCTTTTCATAAGCTTTGCGCACCCAACATTTACAGCATTAATAACATGAGAAGCATTGTACTCCAAAAAGGAACGGCTGTCCAATATCAATGCCTATAACATATTACATTTAAAATTAAAATAATAAATAATGAAAAAATTCACTATTAACTAGAAAGAAACAAGAATTTATGATATGGCTTCAGTACTACATCAAAAGATAGAGATTTAAAGCAGATTTTTACTCCAAATAAAATTCTTTATTTTTGGAATAAAAATATAAAGTTTAAATTTTTCATACTTTAATTCAATGCTGTATTTATTTTGTATATTTTGATTCTCACAAGATGAAGAAAATTTAAAAACATTTGGCATGGATTTAAATCCAGACAAAAAGTTACATTATAACCATTTTAAGTTGGTACTAAATATAGCAGTTTGAACAGTTTTTTGAGCATCTGACAATAAAAATATAATTATCTTCTCTATAACTTAACAATAGACTGTAAGGTGACTGCAAGTTTATGTACTCCCATCGAACACCATTCTGAATTTTTTATAGAAAGTGGAAAAAAGTGAGTAGATTATGAATCCACTGGTCTGCTGAGGAAAAAATGACCGAAATTAGTCAAAAATAGAGTTTGAATAAGTTGAACTAAGTCTGATTGCCAAACATGTCATAACCTGCCAAATAATGAGCATTCTTTTTTATTTGGTAACTCATTGCTCTTCAATTTTCAATTTATTAAGAAGGTTGTAGACAATTCAGATGTCGGGTGACGGCTTACTTGCATACAGTAGAACCTCAATTAACCGTCCCTCCTTTATCCGGAGTTCTCTGTTAACCGGCAATCATTTAGTCGACATCAAAAATCTCCCAAATGAGTAATAAATCATTTGTTCCTTTTTAAACAGTAATCTTTTCCCTTGCTCTAAAGTTACTTAAGTAATGATGAGGCTTTTGACTGTTTTTCTAAAGAACTGACATGGTTAGAGCAACCTTCGGATGCAGATCAAACTGAACTATTGACTTCAAAAAGACTCCGGGATAGAGCAGCGAAACAAAGATTATCGAGATTATTGCAACAAAAACTCATTTCCAACAATTATGTCATAAAAAAAACATTAAAAGTCCAGTATTCAATAAACGAAAATCATTTACTTTTTATTGTTTTTTACAACTCTCTTTTATCCGGAATTTTCGCTTAACCGACCTTACCTTTAATCCGAATTAGGTCGATTAATCGAGATTCTACTGTATTTCACTAATGAGCCAAGTTGGCTTACTTTAAAAAGATGCCAAGTTTTCCAATCAGAAAATATTTGTGCTTTTTCTCATTGAAAATCAAAGTGTTGTGGGTTATCAAATTACCACATGAAAAATAACGCTCATTATTTGGTAAGTTATGACAAGTTTAACAATTGGATTTTAGTGCAACTCACTCAAAGTCTATTTTCCACCAGTTTTGGCCATTTTTGCCACCACAGACTATTGGATTCGTGACCTACTCAATTTTTTCCACATTTTATAAAAAATTCCGAATGATGTTCGATGGACTACTTAAACTTGCAATCGCCTCTCGGACTACAAAATACTACCAAATTAAGAATAAAGACAAAAGACCAATTGATATTTTCTAACATATTTAATAAGGACAAAGGACAATTCTCACATTTTTAAAAAATAAGTTAAATTAATTTATATTTATGAAGAATTTCTTTCCGATTTCAAATTTTCAAATATTAAAAAAAAAGTTCTATAAAAAAAATTAGTTATTTAAATATCAAGAACAGAAAATGCCCGAAAACCTCGTCCGATTGCAGTCCGATCAAAATATCCTTCATAGTTATTGTGAGGTTTCTGCCAAATAGTTGGCTTTGGTTTAGTAGACAATTGCTATATCCCGTACCGGTTGGCGCGATTTGCGAGAAAGTTACAAAACTGGTTTCTGCTACTGTGTTTCAAGCCAAGTTGTTTGAGATGTAGAGACGTCACATTCGCTTCGAGCCGAATGTGCCGTTTTTCCCATCAAAACAAACAAGCAAACTTTGATTGCAAATTTAAAAAAAAAAAAAAAAAAAAAAAAAAAAGCACGGTGAGCAGAAGTTTTTGTGGTTATGGTCTTTTCGAAACATTTAAAATTGAATGAAAAAAAATGCGGAAATTGTCCATTGAGTAAGGCTCAATTTTTAAAAATTTTTTAGGAGTTCTCCAAGAAAAATATAAGTTTCTTAGATACTATCTACAAGTTTGCTAAACATAATTAAAACCTTTTTAGTTGAAGAGTTAATTATTAGTGAAAGGAATAGAATTGAGAGCAATTAAAACATAACATACATTATCGATTCTATTCCTAACAATAGCTGCAAGCTGATGAACGTCAAGAGAGCAAACCATCAAGCTATGAGCCATAGCCGAATAGATAGAGGCTATCTGCTTACAGATTCATCTTAGCATAATTTAATTCACACCTAAAAAGGAAAAAAATATTTAATTACAATCTCTTAATTTAAAAATGATATTAACTTAATTTGAATACCCAAAATGCATTGCAATGATTAAAAGATTAATGTTGCGTATATTTAAAATGATATATTTATAATATTTAAAATTCTATATAAACTGAATTAAATACATGTATTAATTTTTAAAAAAATCATGAACAGACTATTCCAACTGACTGGCTTCTAACACTGGTTAGTTAAGTACAGAAATGCACCTGAATGTATGCCATATGTCAAGCCGGTAGTCAGGATTTTTTTTAATGAGGGATGGGTATCAAAGATTTGATTAAATACGTATAACAAGTTATCCAAAAAAAAGAAAAGAAGGGAAAGTGGCAAGACAAGATTTCACACAATTTCGGGGGGGGGGGGGGCAGGGTGATCCCCCCCTGTCTACGGCCCTGCCATGTGTCCAAGATAACTCACATAACTCTTCACACACCAGTAGAAGAAAAAATGTGTCAAACAATTCTCAAACATTTAAAAAAAACTGTTAGAAGAAAAACTCCCAAAAAAAAAGTTTATGATGTATTTTCTTCAGAAAGCCCATATCAAAGCACATCTATATTTCTATTCATTTGATCGAATTTTTCAATCTAGTTTTTAACTAGATATGCAAATAATTTACCAAGTGCATTTTGTTTTAGTAGGCAAGAGTTTATAAGCCACCTTACCATGAAGTGAATCAATGCTTTCAATATTGTTTGCATCTGATTATCCACTGGATTGAATCTTATTACATAGTTGATTGCAGTTGTGATTCACACCAAGAATTTATTAACATACTAGCTAAATACCCGTGCTTCGCCACAAAATTTTACCATGTGCATTATTTTAGCCAGCTGTGAGGCCCAGCGTTGCGGAAATCTGTCATTGGTGTATAGACCCCAATTTTTGGCGCTTCGCTCGCAGGAAGGTTCATCGCAACGCCAAACCGAGCCCGATTTGCTCGCTGAAAAAGTCATTGACACATAAGCACAGGCTTACTTAACTCGTTAAAAGGTTCATTGCTATGCAAGCATGAGCTCACTTTGCTCGATGAAAGGTTCATGGCTGCGAAAGCATAAGGTCGGCTCACACACTAAAAACTAATTGCTACGTAAAGCCTTGATGTTAGAAGCCCCACCCTTGTCGAAAAACAATAAAAAAATTCCCAGTTAATAACTATAACTAGATATACAACACCCCTTTAAGAATATTTTAACGTGTGATGTTTGTAAAAAGCAAATTAAGAAGGTCAAAACTACTTATGTTAAAACTTTCAGCGCTCTAGGCCTATTAGAAGTCGCTTTTTGTGGAAATATTAATTAAAAATTCATTAAAAAAACAAATTAAAATTTTAACATTTTTTAGTCAAAAGTCCAATTAGAAGGCCAAAACTATTTGTGTTGAAAATTTCAAAAATGTATCTCAATTACAAATCGTTTTGTAAAATATTTGTTAATCAATAAATTAAAAAACAAATAAAATTTTTAAATTCTATTTTTCAAAAGTCCTATTAGAAGGCCAAAACTTCTTATGTTCAAAATTTTAGAGCAGTAGCCCTATTAGAAATTGTTTTGTAAAATATTTATTAATTAAAAAATTAATCAAAAATGAACTGAATAAAAATTTAAAATTCTGTTTTTCAAAAGTCCAATTGGAAGGCTAAAACTACTTATGTTGAAAATTTCAGAGCTGTGGCCCTATTAGAAATCGTTTTGTAAAATATTTATTAATTAAGTAAAAAAAAAAAAAATTAAAAAAGAACTAAATAAAAATTTAAAATTCTGTTTTTTAAAAGACCAATTAGAAGGCCAAAACTACTTATGCTGAAAATTTCAGAACTGTAGCCCTATTAAAAGTCGCTTTGTGAAAAAATGTTTAATTAATAAGAAAATTAATTAAAAAATAACTAATTCAAATTTTAACATTCTGTTTTTCAAAAAACCAATTGGAAGGCTTAAACTACTTATGCTGAAAATTTCAGAGCTGTATCTCTATTTGAAGTCACTTTGTAAAAAATAAATTAATTAAAAAAGAAGTAATTAAAATTTCAGCATTCTGTTTGACATACATAAAATTAGACAGCCAAAACTTCCTATGTTGAAAATTTCACAGCTCTACTCCAATTTTAAGTAGGTTTCTATAGATCCACAGACAAACACACAGCATGTTTTATTATTATAGATTATAAAACGTTTGATATTAAGTTTTCCTCAAGCAAACTAGCGCGTTCTAATAAACCCTTTACAATTAAAAACGCATAACTAGATTGAATGAAATGATACACGAAAATGACATAAATATGTCCATCTTGTTATTATTTCATATTTGTGTCTCAAAATAAGATCTCTCGAGATAAAAAAAAAATTAAATACCAGAGATTCTCCAATCAATAAACCTCATCAGCAACATATTTCTGGAATGATGGCTATGAAAAACCTGAATGGCCAGGTCCAAGAAGAACCTTCGCAAATGGAAAGTCAGGCCATACACATGATACAGAACAGAAAGGTGCTAGACTTAAGCTCCTAGGAATCGCTATCAAATTTGGTATTTTAAACCTCGTCTCAGGAAATCAACCAAGGCAAACACATTCTTTCAAAGAACTAGAGGATGCAAGGAATGTCCTCAACAAACACATAAACATCATAAGGCAATGTTTTTAAGAACATATCGTTTCGATTCGAAAAATGGATTATACGGACAAAAGAACCGTGTTTCTCTGCTTCCGATGTAAACGTCATCGAAATGTCAGACGTCAAATAATAAGATATGGGTGATGACAGAAGAACAGTCTGCTGCTGACATTTCCAGCGCTGACGCAAACGAAGTTCCAGTTAGAACCAGCATCGCATAAGCACTGCGATATGTTCGCGATGAGAGATGTCAGATGTTTTACGGGGTTCTGATATTAAACAGCACATAAGTTTGTATTGAGAATGGAAATAAAATGAAAACAATTGAGTTCAACAGTTCTTACACACGAGAAACATTGCCATACGTGAAACATTGCACCTTGCCTAAGTCTTAGCTCTTCTCGGACCCGATCCCAAGTAGCTTTTTCGAATTAAAATAGGAAAATAAATATATGTGTTTATGTCTTTTTAACAAGCATTTTACTCTTTGGTTTAAGTATTAAGTAATTAAAAATTTCATAAAAACAACGTATTCATTAACATTTGCAATGTCAACTTTTACGTGCGATTGCAACTTACTTAAGTCATTTTGTGTTCAGATCCGAGTTTTCGTAGTGTCTGACCATAAGGAAAAAAACCCTCGATTTCCTGTCATGGACTAACTCTTTTTTCCCATTCTTGTCGATAAAGAGTCTATCTTCAAAGTTTCAGCTCGATTGGATGACGGTAGGTGATTATAGTCCTCTGCAAATTTGCCCGCCACAAGCAAACAAAATCGAAGTTAATTTAAAGGATTTTAAAATAGTACCTTACGTGATAAAAGACATCTAACTAGTGCTTGTATCACTACGATACATTTTATTATCAAAATTTTTAGTTTACTGCGAACAAAACAAGATTTATTAAATTGAATACCATGAAATCGTACAACGTAATCTTCGTTTCATGTGGTCATCCAAAGTCGGATCCATAAAAAAGATGCAGTTAACAGAATTCATCTTAGGCATTTTTTGAGGGGCGGCGCGCCCTGCCTGCCCTTTTTCTATAAAAATAGCGCCCTTCTTGCCCTTTTTCTATAAAAATAGCGCCCTTTCTGCCCTTTTTCAGAAAAAATTTCATCCTGAAAGAATTCGAAAAACTTTCGTTTTTTCCCTCCCAACAGTACACAATATGTGGATCACCCCTACTGAAAACGGCTGTCGCGCATGCGCATTCATGTTCAAACGCGCAACGTATATATCAGGGACTGAAACCATTGAGTAGATGTCTATAACGTGCTTCGCCGACCAAACGGTATAGTGGTTAGCGTGCTAGCTTCTAGACCGCGAGGTTGCGGGTTCGAGTCCCGTGTTTGGCATGGGTGTTTATAAATGTATGTTGGCTTGTCTAATGACGAATGTTTCGGCGCATTATAGCCCTCGTGTTGCTGACGGCGCCAGATAATCTGAAAACAACCAACCAAGTATAACGTGCTTCATTAGTAGGTGGATTGTAGGGCGCCGTCTTACAATTTCCCAAGTGCACATCAGTAAACTCCGATGGCCATTTCGTACGTGTTTTGATTAAGTGTATTTTGCTGGATTTTTACCATGCCTCCTTCAAAATAGTGAAGAAAGGAATTTGAAAGACTTGAATAACTTAGTTAAAGGTTTATAACTATCAAATGTTTACACTAAAAATTTAAAAAGAATATTTCCGTTTGGACACGCGTAATCGCGATGTTCTCCTGTTAAATTTAGGGAGTGTTTTTGGT
The DNA here is from genome assembly GCA_963978545.1 of Linyphia triangularis. NCBI lineage: Eukaryota > Metazoa > Arthropoda > Arachnida > Araneae > Linyphiidae > Linyphia > Linyphia triangularis. Next base: position 13,517,823 of record OZ021727.1, read on the forward strand.
AATTTGCCTGTTACCAATTAATTTTTAAACATCCGTTTCATATTTAAAATTAAACATAACAGGAATGCAACCAAAATCCCAGATTATTTCCGATTTTTAAAAATATAAAACTTCTATTACAGCTTACATAATAGCGGCATGCACGGCAAAAAAATCGCCGTTTTGACGCTAAATTTGATCTGATTTTGAAAATAAAAAATGCAAAAATTTCAGGATATAGTCCAAGTTCTTTAGTCGGAATACTCCTTGTGATATCCCACAATGAATAATGTTAAATTTGGAGAAACTCTATTCTCTATCTGACAATAGCAAAACTAAGAGATGAAGTTTAAGGTTGATTCATTCAAACTTTAGAAAATTTTGAAAGAATGAAAAGTTCTTATCTTAACACATTTTCATTATACTAAAACATTCTTATCTTAATTTTACTGTATTATAAATTGATAATTTTATAACAATTACTATTTGATGAAAATTTTACTGTGTATATTGCACTTTAATTTTAATAATTTTCTCAGTCTCATTCCAGCAGAATTAGGGCTGAAGCATTTTATCAGTATTTTGATATCTTTTAAGTTTCTGGGCGAGTTTTTGATTCACGGATTTTTGCATTATAATTTTTTTTCTTCAGAATATTGAAAATTATTTATCGTGGTAAAAAAGTATAACAATATTGAAATTGTGGCAGAAAACGCTTATTTCTGAAATTTGCCATAAAAGTGCCCTCGTAAACAGGAAGTGCCCTTTTTTTGGAAAATAGCACCCTGCCCTTTTTCATTTCTAGGATGAACTCTGCAGTTAACATTATTGAAAATATTTCCCACTGTTCGTACTTTCCAAAAAGCGTTCCACAGTAAGTAGTAAGAACAGTTTAGTTCTTCTACAATGAATCAACAACACACTTGAAAAAATAAAACCATGTGACAAAGCCTGTGCTATATATATATGAAGAAAATATATTATAATTAAATGATCTTATATTTGTATTTAACAAATAAGGTGCATAAAACGATGAACGTTTTATGTTTGGTGGCATGGCATAAAAAGCAGCCTCAACGAATCCATCACCAATGTTGAAAACTTCAATTATATACTTCCCCAGAAAACCTGGCTGGAAATTCGAAAACAGTGCTCAACAAAATCATTAACGACCAAAACTCTTCAGAAAGGAACCCAACGCCTTTCTGGCTGGAAACAGCAAAGACAAGCAAACTAACACGTCAAGCGGTTGAATAAAGTGACAAGCAACAAGTGCCAAAAATGTGCGGTTCCATAAAAGTTCCATGACGCATCAAACGTGAAGGAGTTCCCTGTAAAAAAAAATGTCGAGAACGGACATTCTAGGAAATCAGAACGCTTTCCTTTTTCATCTTCCGCTTCTCCAAAACTGATTTAAGTGGATGGGATTACATCTTCAATAGAAGCGCGATGATGTGTACGAATTCCAAATGACGTCAATAGAGAAGTAAGTCAACACATTCCTCTCGATCTGGAGAAGCTTTTAATTAAGAGATTTTCGTTCATAAAAAAAAAATGCACGTGAAGTAAGAAAGTAGAGCGGAAATGCCTATCGACAAATTAAAGATTTAAGAAAAATTGGACACGATTTCATGGCACTTAAGGAGTTTTATAGAAAGCCATCCGCGAAAATGCAAGTGATATTATAGTGATTTTGAAAAGTTTTTTTCAAACTTTGCTTGATCTATTGAAATTTCATTCTGTGGCATTATCTGATACTTCGTTTTATTTCGCAGCTTATTGAGTAGGAGATGTAGCATCATTTTTGAGAATTCGTTTGGCAGCTTTTTATTTGGAAGACGAATATTATTCATCTAAAAATAACTTCACTTAACCCACTTATTCCAAAATACACTTTTACATCAGCTGTACTGCTATAAACTAGTGATATTATTTTCTAGGCCAGGCTGGCCACAAAGTTGAGGAAATCTCCTGATAGATTCCTAAAAAAATCACTAACTTTACGACAAACTTTACCCCCCCCCCCCCAATTTCTTCAAATAGAGCATGCATGCTAAAGAGATATTATACCGATTTTTTTGATTTTTTTTATAAATAGTATAGGCGGTAATTAAAAGTTTAAACAATTCCGTAACATTAAACCTTCTAACGATTACCGCCACAATTCTTCGGAGAAATGGAGCCAAAATACGGATGAACAGAATCAGAACACGCCCCGACATTTCGATGATTTCCAGATTTTGTAGCCACTCTGTAAGATTACAGTAATGGTGATCTTGCTTCCCTTACTTTACCCCCCCCCCCCCACCGTCGCGAAATTGTGTGAAATCTTGTTTCACTACGTCCTCTTTTTTTTATACAAATCCTCGACCATAATCCCCCCCACCTTATCATAATTTTCAATCACCACCACGGGATAAAAGAAATCTCGCACTTTACAAGGAAATCAAACTTGAATGACATTCTTAAAACCAAACAAGTCTAAGAACGCATATTTAAAACTTAACCAACCGCCTGTTCTTATTCGTCAGCAATGACAGGTATTCCTTCTTTTTTTACATTTTTATATAAATATCTGGTGAAAATTCGAAAGCAGACTCTGAAAGAACACAGATTTGGCTCTCGACGGAAAAGACGTTTAAAGACAGATCCATCAACAATTCCCTGATTTGCGTAACAAGTTAAAGACGTCAGAAGTACGTCAGCAGACACCATTGCAACAGCAGGGATGCCTAACACGCCGAGTGGTCCGAATTTCTCGCCACTTGGGGGGGGGGGGGGGAGTATGATAGAGTCTATTTTGTCTTGGAATTTAGTCGCGCCAGGGTTACACGATTGTGTCATACATTTTTAGAAACATATTTGGAATGATATGAGGGGAAAGGAAGAGGTATTGTAATTCCTATTTACCTCCAAGATGTTAAAAGGATTTTCTGTAGTTTTTAAAAGATATTCTTTAAGCTGTAGTGTGGTTGGCTGTTTTTCAGATTACCTGGCGCCGTCAGCAACACGAGGGCAATAATGCGCCGAAACTATCGTCATTTGACAAGCCAGCATACATTTACAAACACTCATGCCTTACACGCGACTCGAACCCGCAATCTCACAGTTTAGAAGCTAGCACGCTAACCACTATACCGTTTGGTCGGCTAAGCTGTAGTGTGAAAATTCTTCTTCCAAAACTTTTAAAACTTAACTTTTAAATTAATAACAATAACAAGCATAAATAATTCATAATAGTATGGTCGACTACTGAATTGAAACTTAGCTAATCGAAACTTAGAAATTCATAGAAAGTAGACTTTTTAAATCCTTTATATTAATTAACCCTTAGCACTCGAGGCCATTTTCGAGCGGAGGATTCAGCAACTCAAGACGTTTCGCAGCATTTTTGGTTCGGTTGACGGTTGCGGATCCGTTTCAAAGAAACTAAACATAAAACAGGCATTGCATCGAATTTCCGCATCAAACCTAGTGGTGAGCGAGAATCACCTCTCGAGTTGCAGCTTTCAATCATGTGATGAGTGAGAGTCACCTCTAAAGGGTTAACTTCGATTTTGTGTGTGGCTGAGTATGTCGATGGCGGGAAAATCTGCGTAGGCCTAATAAACACCCTTGCCGTCATCCAATCGGACTAAAACTTGGTAGATAGATTCGATGTCGATGACAATGTACTCTATCAAATTTTGGCGACTGTCAATGTCACTAAAAGGTCGCTTTTAAGGAATACTAATAAACCAACCTGCCGTCATCCAATCGCACTGAAATAGCTTTTAATCGATCATTGAATAAACTCTTTCCTGTAACCAAAATTGCTTTAATAAATAAATAATAAAATATTAAAAACAAGTACACGCTAGCAACAGAAACGGCTCTTCACAGACCACGAGTCATTTTTGGTGAAATGCTTCCACCCCCAAAAAATATTTCATCTTTGATTTTTATATGAATATTTTCGATACAATGTTTCTTAAATTTTAAACTGATGTTCACCAATTTGTTTGGCGTATTATGGACCGCATGTTGCCCTTGCACCAAAATTATCAAACCACCTACCCTTAAAGGTTAAATTCTTGCATCAGACAGACCGGCAATTGACTCCTAACTTCCTGACAAAACCTCATTATGAAAAGATCGGAGTTGCTCGATCCCAACATCTCTTACATCTACCGTCTGTCTCTGAATATGACTGATTTTAAAAGGATTTTACAAGCAAAATTATGTAATTTTAATGATTCTTAATACATTACAATAGGATTAGGCAAGTTTAATGGTTCTTGATACATTAAAACGCTAATTCAAGTCAACAGCTTCGCAACTTTATGATTGCACATCAAAATCCCGTGGTCAATATTGGTCTTTTCGGATCTAATCTCGTGTCTACACAGAAAAATAGCCTGCATAAATCATTTAGTTGATATAAAGGACCTCGCCCTCCTACCACATGCAATATCAAAGTTATTTTATTTTTTTTTCCGCAACAACATCCCAGTATAACGCCCCATTTATTTTTATACATCCTTATCAAATTGAAGTTTCCATTACAAGGGGGAAAACGAGAGGAGACATTATTGAGGCTACATATTTACTTAATGAACAATATCACCTTTACTAGATTGCTCTTAATAATGCATTTTTTAATCTTTAATTAATACTAGGGGGCTTCACCCCCTGCTCGCTAACGCTCGCCAACCCCCAAAAGCCTCGCTGCGTGTTTAAAACATCTTGCTGCGCTCGAATAGGTTTGCCAGCCATAAAAAATTTAACCAAATTTTTATAAATTTAATGTAAGGCCTAATAGAGAAAACACCCAAATTGCAAGTTTCATAATAGAAAGTTAAATATACTATCCGCCAACATACGTATTACGCCGAGAGTGATTGTTTCGTTCACGTCGCCCCGTTAGAGAACGATGTCCAACGCGAGGTATTTTCTGGATAGAAATACTTCAAAATAATAATTACTGTAATACAAAAATGCTTCAGAAAAACAGAAAAAATCAACTTTGAAACGAAGAGTTTAAAAAAAAAGCTTTAAAATTAGCAATGGGTTTGTTGTTTACATACGTAAGGATGTTGCCATTCATATATTCAAAATCATTGAGGCTTTGTAGTAGCTTAATGATGGAAAATATTGAAATTTAACTAATTAATAAAATGTTAATAAATTATTTTGGGACGTTTTGGCAAATCTACAGCTTATTTCCTTTAAAATGACACCTTGATCATTGAAATTGGTTGAGCAGTTTAGGCGGACGGACTAACCCCAAAAAACGTATTGCCTATTAAATATATAGATACTTATCTCACCAAGTGATATTAATGAAACCATGAATAGAGGAACGGAAATCAATCAGCACAAAAAAAAACGATTTGTTGGCTTATAAATAATCTTCCGCTTAAAGATTGGCATATTGATTTCTGGTACTTTCGGTTCAATTTTGGAATGAAAATTCATTTCGACAAAACCTTTCACTTGACATATCGTTTGTAGCATGTATGATATAATTTTGTCTGGAAATATCGGACAGACGGATGCACAAAGTTTTTGTATAAGCATCTCACTACATTAGTGTAATGTAGAAGTTAATACCATCTATTGTAGTATATTTCTGTATAAACATTTGTAAATAATTTATAAAAAAATCTATCTAATTAAAATATAATAATTACATTTTAAAGAACGCCGGTTGTTTCTAGGCAAAGTATGAAATATGACAAATAGTATACACTTTCCTATTGCATAGAATACTTAGGTATTCTATAGAATAACAAATGGCTAGTTAGGCAAAGTATGATAAAAAGGTATCCGTAAAAGGTGTGCATTCCACAAAAATACAAAAGTTATTTTGAAAAATAATTAAAGAGTGCCATTAAAAAATGCTTTATTCATAATACATATAAAAAATAAAAGTTGTACCAAAAAAAAATAATGCCTTTCTTAAAGAAAACCTACTCATATTTTAAAGAAATTTCTAAAATGTTCAAATAAAAAATTAAACTTAATAACATTTTGATTTACACTTCATTACATTTTTCAAGCAAAGACATTTCTTATTTTGGCACTTTGGCACATACACTTGACGAATTTGAGACGAGTAATAAAAACCACGTGCATTGGCATGTGATATTCGAAACGAACTCAAAATTTATTTCATACTTTGTCGGTTAGTCATTTTATAGAAAGCCGAGTAAACGTAAAATGTTAATTGTTTCATGTAATAAAAAAAATAAGGAGAATAAAATTATATAAAAGCATTTTTACAGTAAATTTAATGTAATGTCACGGGTACGGAAGTCAGACGAAACATTTTTAAATTTATACGGAAATAGGTCACTATTCGACATCTGACATCACAACAAGTCAACAAGTACAATTTAAGAGAATGCGATTTTATTGAAAAGGCACATAAAATAAAAATAAAAAACTTACACGAGCGCACGTCTACAATCCAAAGCAGTAAGAACACAACTGTAACAGTAAGAACACAGTGGGTGCCTGACGAAATCGAAGATCACAAATGGAAATGCCATTTGGATGGGCAATGGGACACACAAATCGGGATTATGGTGACTAAGACGGGAGGAAACGCCCCCCGCCCCCCTTCCCTTAAGAAAAAAAAAAAACTCAAAACAAAGTAATTGTCCAATGGGCTTGAGTCGATGGTCAACAAAATAGTTACCACCCGCATACGAAATCGGATCCGATTGCAGCCATGAGTCGATACGTGTGGCAAGATAATACTGTCTGCTGGTTTCCTGGGTGGAAGAACAGGAAAATACACGTTTTTTTTTCTCCAAAGATTCGTTTTCAGAATGCATCCGAATTTGAATTCAATGCACCAGAGATTTTCGTCATTTTATTGTATTTTCAATGTAAACAAATTCCGGAGTTAACGCTATTTTACATGTCCCGCCGTTATTTTGGTCTTTAAGCGAACTCTTAAGAAAAATTACAAATTGAAAGTACGAATATTATATTTTGACGACTGAGAATAAATATGATTTCTAATCAAACTTTTGAGATTATTCTGTTATGAACAGATATCATCAAATTGAATGAAATAAACTGTTAAACTATGGAATCTAAATCCTTTCACAGCCATGAGGCTATTTGAATGCGGGCTACGACGATTATTTGTAAGTCACAAAACGCATCTTAAGTAATAGGAATCAACAATTTACTCGTTTCTCAATATAGCTCATACATCTAAAAAATTTTGGAAAAATTAATGAAAAGCAGTAAATTTGGATGATACCATTTGGCATCACAGGTCTCGCTAAAGGGTTAAATAAATTGAGTTCTCTTGGGAGGCATAATAACAAATATTTTAATCTAATTTTAAAAGTAATTTCTTCATATGTAGTTATTTTTTTAAATTAGCTAAAGAAATATAAACGTAGTCCAAAAAAATGACTTGGTTAAATAAGAAATTTTCTTGCGCAAGAGCAACACAACGCTATATTATTCTCAGAGGGGTGCAGATCACATACTAGGGAGTGTAATGTGATAAAATTTTGATCAAATCTTCATTTTTTTAATAAGATTTTCTTATGTAATACATTTCTGTTCCATTGAACGCTTTATAACCTCTTTCATACTCCGTTGGTCAGTGACTCATACCACTTTTCCCCACTTAGATTTAATTTTTAAATTCCAGAAGGTATAAGGGCACCCCTTTACACCTCTATCGCGGAGTCCATGTCCCAGCCCTCACGGAACGCCTTGCGAGAAGTAATATCATTTGGGAAACTGCCACATTTGCAACTCGGATGAGGGGAAAAACCGGTTGGTTGGTTGTTTTCAGATTATCTGTCGCCGTCAGCAACACGAGGGCTATAATGCGCCGAAACATTCGTCATTAGACAAGCCAACATACATTTACAAACACCCATGCCTATCACGGGACTCGAACCCGCAACCTCGCGGTCTAGAAGCTAGCACGCTAACCACTATACCGTTTGGTCGGCGGGAAAAACCGGGAAACCTCCACCAAGGCAGCTCGACAATCGGAAGTGCGACCGAAAATCACCGAAAAGATTATTTTACTGAAACTTTAAAAAAAAAAATCGTTTTTTGCTTAGCAAAAAATAAATACAAAAGCCATCAAAACAAACTCCAGAACAGCTTCAAATCAAAGTCACCAGGTAACGTGATCGGATAAAGTGAGTAAGTGCAAGTGCAACAAGTGCCATGTTTTATTCGCTTCGACAACCCCTCTCTCCCAGGAGAATGACTCAAAACTCCCCAATGTTTGCTTTGGTAAGCAGCTGGCATGGGACCGGAGTAAACCAACTCATGGCTACAAATAGTCGGAGCATATTTTTAGTTGCTCTTTTTTCCCCCCAATTGATGAGAAAAACTTTTTCACTCGCCAACTCGACACTTGATAAAACGGTAGGGTGCGATTGTCACGTGGTTTCTTATTTTAATTGCTTGGTTATGTGGCCCGGCGTTTTGCGCGACTCAGATGGCAGCGTAAAAAGAGTACAAGTTGGTTGGTTGTATTGGATTTTTCATGGCGAAATATCGATACAAAGTTCCGAATTTCAAGGGAGGAAATCCCTTTCGGGAGGCTTTTCAATGGGTAATTGATCTTCAAATTGAGAATAAGGGTATGTATTTTTGGAAAATTAAAAAAAAAAAAAAACTCTCCGATTGTTGCTCTTAAAACTATAGTAAAATGCAGTATCATTTCCCCCCCCCCCCTTCCCCTAAAATCTAATTCAATGGGAGAATATTTCTAATTCAATTGTTCAATAAGATCTGCCAGTGTTCTAATTTCTGCACTCGAATCAGAAACGGATGGATACGATGAAGATTGCGGCAAACTTCGTCGACTCAATTGATACCTGGGGGGATTCTCCCTGTTTTCTCCTATACGACGTGGAAATATGGGAGGTCTAATAAATGGTTCACAAATCCGCATTAGTATTTAGTTGGTTTGGAACTTCCGACTGTTTATTTCTGCCACTTATAAAGTACTAAACACAGCCATATACGCTTCGTAATTTTGAGCACATAGAAGAATACGAAATTGAAATCTTCCTAGTGTAAACCAGTGACTGGACCAGTGCAAGTGGGTAAACGTGGGGTGACTTGTCCCCCACTATTCAAGAAAATACCCATGCGTCCCCCTACTTCTAAAATCACTGAAATACATCCCCCAATTTTAAAAACACTCAATACGCGTAAAAACTACAAATGAAAAATAATATTAATGTAGTGACACTGAAAATAAATGATTTTTTTTTTTACATTTAAAAACTTTGTAACTATTTAATGTATATATATCATACTATTATAAAAATGTATGATATTACATTACTGTGTATAAAGATCTAAGTATTTTTATTAACAAATACAGTTACACTTGGTCAACTTTTAACTTTGGAGGAACTTTCTTTTAAGTTACGTTTTATTCTTGTTTCATATAAAAAAACAAGCTATTTATAAAATAAAAAATAAAAAATAAAACACATTTTAAAAGTTTCTATTAATTTAATTTGATGAATGTATGCACATTTATAAGCATTATTTAAATCTAAATAAACAGGTATATAACGTTAAATTATTTTTTAACTTAATCTCTAATACTTTCAAGTAAACAAACTAAGTCGACGAATATTTATTAAAATAACGATAAATTTTGGTCCTATTTCAATGTTAGTGTTGGAAAGTATAAATTATTTCTTTACTAGTTGATGTTTTTAATATAAGTTACGAAATTATACAATTTATCGTTTAAGATGGGAGGAGGGGTGCACCTGTTCCCAATTTTTCGGCTTCCCCTCGCTTTTTTTTCACTTCTTCTACCACTGGTGTAAACCCCTCTCTTCAACCCCACCACACCAACAAGAGGACATCGAGGCCACGACAGATTTAAAGTACACCAACCCCTATTAGGTACACACCGATATTTGACGGACCGATGACCGAACCCGCATTCCTCCGAACATGAGAGCAATGCTCTACCGCTAGGCCCACACATTAATAACACTTAGATGTTAGTGCCTTATGATCTTACTTCAGAACGCGATATAAGTTTTTTTTTTTTTTTAATCAACAAACACACTTTTCCCATTAACAAACCAAGTCGTCCACCATTTTGAAAAGTCACAATCTAGGAGAAAGCTAAAGCGGTTTCTTCGCCGCAGTTGAATAAATCTCCATGAATGATTTATCATTTTCACTCCCCGGCGAACAATCAAGTTTAGTGGATCACGAAACCTAACTTTTTCTTCGTTCTCATTTCCTTCCTTTTGTCGAAGTTATTTTTGGACGGATGACACACACTGCACTGCACAAAAATAAGAATCGTGAGGAAGAAATCGTGATGGGCTATGGAAACTTTTGAAATGAAGTTCGCTGGGCTACCAAATTAAAGGGATATCAGTTTTTTTGCGAATAACTTTTCAGTAGGTAGGCCTTTACTTGCGAGAATTCCCATTCAAGAAGCTGGCGCAGTTTGGCCCTTGTGTTGCCCTTGCGCAAAAATAAATTTTAAACACAATCCATTCAAGAGGCATCCTTACCACAACGATAAATAAAAAGAACACAATTACAAAATAAAATACCATGTAATGTGAATGGAGTTTTCTTTTTATACAGGACATACATATTAAAAATCACAATACCCAGAATCAATTTTAAATGGGCACCATTAACACAACGATAATTAATAGGAGATATGATCTCCCATAACATAAGTGTTCACCTTGCATGGTATTCTCATACTTAACCTGAGATTAATTTATGAGCCATAGTAGCCACCTCATTGCAACAGTGCAGTAAATTATGAGGATAAATACCAAGATATTCTTAATAGTCGTTTTAATATATCAATGGGAATCGAAAGCACCCTTTCAGGAAAGTTATAAGAGGTTACAAATGATTCACTTGGCACCTCATAGAATTAATAGCACCGAAATGATGGACAAAGCAGGAAAAGAGTAATAGAAAAAAGTAAAACTATACTAAACGAAACACTGGCATGCATAATGTTACACAGACATTGGTTTATATTCTTTAGACATTCAAATCAGACCAGCTGTGTTCTTTAAAAAACTTCAATTATGAGCTATCCAAATTGAGACAAATTCTGAATAAAGTTATCAGAAATTGACTTAAAATGTTAACGAATTAATAACTAAAGAAATTGTACCTCAAAGAAATGGTATCTTTATTGGGAGTGGGTGACTTGTTTTCCAAACAGGTTAGGTTCTAATTGATGTCCGAGTTTCCTCAAGTTCAAGTAAACGTTTACACCATTATTATTCTACTGGTTAATGTTGATATTTTAACATCATCTCAGAGAACCTTGTTGTCAACCCTTCTTTTAAGAACCTTGCCCTACTATGCCAGTGAGACTGGGCACTTGTTAAAACAATAAAACACAACGCAATGTTAAAGGATGATCAGGGCCCAAGTAATTAATTTTATCTAGTAGTATATTGGGCAGAGGGTGCGAGCGACCAGGCTTTACGTCACTAAATAAACAGCAGGTAGCTAGTAAAAAAGCAGGTTAAAAATGGTTGGTTTTTCCATGGAGAAGAGGGGGCATCGTCGATCAGTGCCCTTAAACGATATAAATGCAATTACAAGCTTAGTAGTTAATGGCTTATAAAATTCCAACTTCTGACTCCAAGATACCTAAGAAACTGCAAATAAATCTCGGAAGTGCCTATAACTTTCGATTTACTGTTTCGCAAATGTATTGTACCTTAAGCTGGATATTCATACATATTACTTAATTTTGCACACCTACAGTGTTCAATTCGCTCATACGCAAAACAAACATTATTCGTTGAATACAAGTAGAAATGCACGTAAAAGTAAGCTATAAAAAGTAATTTTGTTAAAAACCTGTGTTTATGCTGCATCATCCACTGGTGAACCACCTCACAGAGCACAACAAAAACCCGGTGGAAGAAAATTTATGTGACAGGTCTGAATCTAAAAATTATTTTCGCCGGCTATTTTCGAAGTCGGCAAAACGCAAATAACAGTGGGTAGGAGAGAGAATAACCAGAAAAAAACACCCTTTAAAATGATGTCTCCCACTTCCAAAAAAAAAAAACTTCTACTGAAGGTTGGGGAGAAAAAAAAATATTTTTCGCTTGGAGGGGCAGTATATGATTACGACTGAGGATGAATCAATGAGGTGCATCTTGTGCTTCGTTGGTGGGGCGGGTCAAAGAACCGTTAAATTGTGACTGAAGCAGGAAAAAAAGGCATTGTGCCAGACTTTTATAGCGTTACGTGTGCATCTGTACGCCCCCGTAATTCGCTTTGTCGAGAACTCGAATAGGATGCGATGCAGGTGAGACACGAGAATCTATTCCCCTCTTCAAAAAAAGTCAACAGAGGATATTTTAAACGGACGACAATTTGCAGTTGTAGTTGACCACAATAAGTTTCTCGAATGCTTTGGACAACTTTTCTGCAGCGATTTGTACAGAAAGTTAGGAGTAGGAAGTATTTGACTTTGTACAGTGTGGCCACAAAATTCAGGAAAAAAGTTCCCTGATAATTCCCTGACAGATTTCTAAAATATTCCCTGATTTTAGGGGAAAATTTTATTCCAAATTTCCACAATTTTCTTAGGTTTTCCAGATGTCCAGATACCCTGATCAAATAGAACATGTATTCTAAAGAGATAATATGCAATTTAAAAAAAAATAGTTTTGCTGGTAATGAAAAGTTTAAATTATTCCGTAACATTAAAGTTCTAATGGCTCACCATTACAAATCTCCATGTAAACAGCGCCAAAATATGGATGAGCGTGCCTTAAACAATACAAAATTTCCCTGATTTTCATGAAATTTTAAAAAGTTCCCTGACATTTCCCTGATTTTTTCCAGAATCAGAAAGCTCCCTGACATTTCCCTGATTTCCAGGTTTTCCCGGTTCTGTGACCACTCTGTTGTAAAAAAAAATGTACGTAGCAAAACGCAGTTCCATGGCATTCCCCCTTATTAACACCTATGAGATTATCTGGTTGTAACAAAGTTTATCTTAGACAACATTCGTTCATACCTAAACTAAATTAGGTACAATACAATAAAAAAAAGTCTGAACGCCACTGAATTAGATCACTGATGCGCGTTACCAAAAAAAATATATATATAATTTTAATACCCCAGTCACCAACGTAATAGGGCCAAGACCGCGCCAAACTTGCTTTGGCAAACAAAAACGCTTGAATTGCAGTTTCTTTTTGTGATTTTTTGTTGCTCTCTTCTCTGTGTTGATGAGTCACAGACGTCGCTTTGAGAAAGAAATAAAAGCAAGTAACAGGATCTATCATCTACGCAAGCGTAAGGATATTGTGTGTCTATCGACAATAACAAGCATAGGAAACAATTGAACTTGAGAAAGACCATCAGTGTGGCAGAAAAAAGAGATGAGAGTTGTAATGGCTGGTGGATTTAAGAACATAATTAATTCTGCGCTTTTATTAAGCAAACAATACCTTAAACGTTCCTTGAGAGTACAACTTTGTTCTACAACAAATTTAACTACTCTTAGTGAAATTAATTGCACAACAATTGGAATTTTGCCAGTTGAAATTCTAGAACGACGTTGTGAAACACTTTAAGAGTTGGAGCAAAAGCATTGTAGCACTATTACTTTTTGGATAAAAAAATTAAATTTTTTTTGGATCTTACCAACTATCTATGGTGGGTAAACACATACTTCAAAGTTGTAGAACAAGAATCATGGTTAATATAACACAAATAAAGCTGTATGACTTTATGGCGTTTTCTGGGTTTTTTCAACAATTTTTTCTTAGAAAAGTTGATGAACAACTTGCACAACCGACTTTGTCACACACCGGAAAGGAAGCCTAGTGTGACGTAAAAATATTAAAAAATTTTGGTAATAGTATGACGTAAATAAACTAACTCATCTATTTTGAATAACTAACTTATACTTAAAAATATTTTGACGATATCTTCTAAGAATTTTATTTTGCTAGATTTGTATCATTTTCAAATTAATCTACTACCGAAATTTTTTTTTATTTCCACAAATTAACAACCGATAAAAAAAAAAAATAATAATAATAAAAATTTAGACAAAAACAGATAAAAAATGAAATATAAAATTTTCTTAAAGAGAATATTTATCAAATTTAAAACGCAACTCAAAACAAACCACAAACAAATATTCTTTAAAACGCAACTCAAAACAAACCACAAACAAATATTCTATTATTATTATACCAACCTCGATTAAATGGAACCCAAACAACCCCAACATCACGCAAATAATCAATTTATTTTCCCTTTTTCCCCTATTCGTCGCAAGCAGTTTTCCCTAAAACGGGGGCTTCATCAAAAATAGACGCGAGCGATGAGTCATCGTGCCAGGGAAAGAAGGTCGTTTCGATGTTGTGCACGTGAACAACGATTAGAGATTTCGTGCACTCATTTTTCTTCGCCAGCAAACGATCGGTGGTATTTTAAGCTGAGGCATATACTTTTGCACTGCCCGGGTCATTTGAGTGTGGGGTTGCAATTTAATACCATTTTATAAGATGTGTCTGTCAATTACAAATTAAAAAAAAGTGGCAATTCCTTATTGTTCTGCATCATTTGCATAACCAACCAAATTCAGTTTTTTTTTTTTGTTTTTGTGTCGGTTTTCAGAAACAATACAAAGAAAAATATTAGCACAATTTTTATCAAGAAGATTTAAAATACCTAAAAAATACAACTTTGGTTGTCTTGGATTTTAAACGGGAGCATTCGAACCATGTATCAAATTAGCTTTTAAGGTACAGATTAATGTACGACTTCTCTTAACTCTTTTCCGAGAAATTATATTTATATGAAAGTTTATAAAGCAAAATAGTTTATAAATATGCATACTATTTTATTTCTCTGCATCTGATAGTTCAGAAAATATTTATTTAAGTTTTAGAATAGCAAGTGCTAAGAGGAAGGAACAAAATTCAGGGAAAAAAGTTCCCGGATAGATTTCTAAAAGAATTCCTGATTTTACGGCAAACTTCTTTTCAAATTTCCTCAACTTCTCGAGATGTGTATTCATACAGAACATGTATGCTAAGGAAATGCCCATTTTTTAAAAATAGTTTTGCGGGAATGAAAAGTTAAAATTGATCCGTAACATTAAACTTCTAATGATTACCACCACAATTTTTCCGATAAATTGCGCAAAATACGGATGAACCAAGAAACGTCCCTCCAGAACAAAGACATTTTCCCTGATTTTCGTGAAAATTTTAAAAAGTCACTGACATTTTGTGGAGTGGCCACTCAGTTCTTGGCTAATGGGAAAAAAGGTGGCAAAGAGATTCTTTTACTTGGAATAGTGTAGAGAAGAAAGGGAAGATGTTGCAGTCATCAGGTAATAACTATAATTTTGCTTTAAAAAAAAAAATCGTTTACAGTAGACAAACAAGTTAATGACAATTACTCTCGCAAAGCACAAATTCCGCCTTCTACTCTAACCACGAGTCCACAATGCTCTTCAACGATCTGAAGCTGACCAGACACTACGGATTAACAGATAAATAACGTCTCCAAAACAAAATTTACAATTAAAATTTGTAGGGAATTAACATCTTCAAATTATGACTCACCAAAACATCCTGGTACATGACCGCTTAAAAAAAAACGAAAACACATCTCCCAGAGAATCAAAATTTGTGTAAGAAAACTCAGCCATAAACGCTCTCGTGCTTCCGTTGTTGGGTCCTGAAAGCGAACACGTTCCGAAAACAAAATAAGTTTATTTATTTTTTTAAAAAAGAGCAAAAGAAAGAAGAAGAAAAAAAGAGTCGCGGAGGAACACTTTCGTTTTGAACTTGACCAGAAAAAGAGCTTTAGTGCTGAGTCAAGTGGAGATTAGTCATTTGGGTTCCATTTCGCTTTTTCTGGTTCGTGCGTTCGAGTGCTTATTTTGTTCGGTATTAGTCAGGATTGGGTTAAGTTATAAGGCGGGTTGTTCAACTCGACAATGTTCATCTCTGCTGACTCTGTTAACAGGCTCAGGGTTGAGTCATTGGGGATCCTTTTTGGCAGAGAGACAGTTTTACTTTCTGGGAACATGCTTGCATAAGCATATAGCTTGGAAAACAAAATTCTTTTTTCGTGTTAATAGGTTTCCCCCTCGGGACTTGAAGAGTCTTACGTCGTATGACTGTTTCTCCGGCAACCAAACTGCCTCAAAGTAATATTGACAAAGTCACAAATAAATTATTAAAATATATAAGGGAAAACACTGCATTTCTCGAGATTACAAAAAAAAAAACAGATCATTGGAAATTTTACCAGACGAACAAAACAAGTTAAAACATTAGAAATGAATTAAAATTCGCACGATCTCTGTTCCCTTTTTTCAAATAACATTGAATTCTTAAAACAAGCTATGTAACTGAAAATCGACACTTCGGAAAAGGTCCTCCAAGTCTTGAAGCAAGATTGTCAAACAAATTCTATTGGTTTGGAATCTTATGGAAGTGGTATGTTTAGAAGATGCATCACGACTTGGCGATGAAACAATACATTTTTTTTATTCTATATCAAATTGTCTTTCATGCGCAATCAGCTCCTTAAATTTACAAGGGAAGCCGCGAGCTTTGTTCCACTTACGAATGCATAAAATATATGAAATCCTACGACCTCAACAAATAAATGAATTCCTTTACACACCTTTTATATTCGCTGAACTAGTTAGGAGGGATTTTCAGTATGACCTTTTCCCATACGTAATATTACATTATTGGCTGAATATTGCTTACCACCAACCTTTATATCTGCAGAAATATTACTTTAAAACTGATGCATTTTTATGCCAGGTATGACAAAACATCACTATAAAACTTTAAGGGAAAACTTGAGGTTCTTTTATTTTTAATTATATTACAAGTTTTTATCCAGTTTACAAAAACATTTTAATGTATACTTAATAAAAACATCAAGTTATTTTCCCTTCAAATTTTTGTTGATGTTCTTTTATTATTGTTGTAATACCTGGTTTTTAAAATGAGCTTTAAGGCAATAATTCAGCAGTATTTGTGGCTAAAAAAAAAAAGCATTAAGTATGGGGATGATAGACAAGTTGACGATCCTTCTATATCTTTAACACATGTGGGTGGTTGGTTTAATATTTCTAGCAGAAGGGGCTATACTGCACAGAACAAATTGGTGCACATAGTTAAAATTTAAATAAAGTATAGTAAAGATAAAATTTATATAAAAGTAAAAGATGAAATGTGTTGGCGTTTTTTGGAGAGCGGGTAGGGGGGAGATCTGACTCGCGGTCTGCCAGACCGCATAGAGCAGCTAAAGGTTAAACGAATGTCAACAAATCTGCTTACACTACAATTTGCACAACACAACAACAGATTACTAGAAAATTGCCTTGATTTTTGAAGTAATTAAGCACTGTCCACCGTTGCGGATCGGAATTAGAACTGCCAAACCCCACATCACTAGATGTTCCTCCAGATGTGTTGACCTTTATTTCAAGTAATAAAATACTACGACTTAAGTAACACGCGATGTTACAATGAAAATGAAAGCTCACATGAATCATGCGACCTTCAATGAACCAGAAAGCTTCACTTGGCCTTGGCGATTCTACAACTTTCCACGACGATTTTTATTTCGTTGCAGATTGCAGCTAAGTACAATTAAGATTGTCTCAGTTTACCTCAACAAAACATCACAAGTTCAGGTAGTGGGACCCTCCAAGCGCGTTTACCAGGGAAGAGGATATCTCTAAATTTTTCTGTTCGCTATTAGAACGCAAAATTCAAAAGATTTTTTTTTGTTTTGTTTTGTTTTGTTTAAAATGTTAAATTTAAAACGTTTTTAAATTTTTAAAACATACGTAGAAAAAATATCTGTCATTTGGCATTAATAACAAAAGGATTTTTTTTTTTACTTATCGTTTCATACTCCCAAAAAGATCACTAACAACGTCCCTGGTGGGGTCAAAATGATGTGTAAAAGCAACACCAGGCCTTCCTTCCACCCACACCCCTCTCGATCGCTGACAAAAGCAGCCCTTTTTATTTCCAACCGCCAAAAAAAAATCAAAAAATCAAGCATATTTTTTCCAGAAAGCTCCATTACAATGTCAATTCCACCCGACAATCGAACTTTTACCGATACCTTCTAATCTCATTCGATATCGAAGCTCAAACATGTCATCAATTTTCCGCCGCCGCTACCCAAGAGAGATAACACAAGGCCGGCAAAAACCAAACGGGGCTCCGACTTTCAGTCTAGTAGAAACTACCTTCAGCAAGGCAACAACATCAATAATAATAAAAAAAACAATACAAATAATAGAAAAGCGGCATTATTTCCGCAAGCAGTCTCCCTTGTTACTTACGACGAGAATGAGTCATCCCTCCGCACAACTGCGGCGTTATGCAATTAGATGAATGCTCTGTTGGTTCTGCTGTGTCCAGATGCAAGAATCTCATCTGTGACGCGTGGGAATTTTTGCTTCCCACTGAACAAATAGAAGTTGACAAGGCGAAAACAATACGCAAACAAAACTTGTGTGCTTTTCGCGATCGGATGGGGATTTGAAATGAATCACGGATTTAGAGTAGTGGAATTGAGTTTTTTTCTGTCGGAGAGTGGATTTTTAACACTAGAAAGACTAAAACTTTGTACATACCTATATTGCCCAAAAGCAGTCAAAATGACTGTATTGTGAAAGAATAACTAATATGTAAAGAAATTTGTTTAACACATATATATACCAGAAATGAAGGAGGGGGTGGTAACTACAATTATTAATAAAAGCATTAATATGTTGTATAAAAAGTCACAAAATTCTAAGAAATTGTGTCATTATATACATAAATGTTTTTCTAATTGAAATTAAAAAGCAGTCAAAACGACTTCCTTTGGCAATCTAGTGTTAATCTAAGTTATCAAGGCAAGAACCAACCATCTGATTAAGAATTATCTGAAGAGCAAATTTTGTCTTGATTGATAAGAGCAGCGTGCCAAGTGGCAAATTGAATGATATACGTCGCAGAAGGGTTTGTTTTAGCCCTGTGTATTAGGCCTGCACATTGTTTAAATTATCTTTACATGAAAACTCTGAGAGAAAAGTTACTAATAAATATTAGCGCCTCAATGCCCATTTACGAAATTATCGTATAAAATATTTTACGGGTAGCACCTAAATGGCGAATCAAAATAATAAATCAACAGTGTACCACTGAGAAAAGATAATGTCCAAAAGCTAGCATTTTCAACGTCCAAAAAAATCTTCCACTGGTGTGGTTTCTTGGATCAATGGCCGATTATCATAACGTTACAAATTGACAAAATCAACGTCACTGATCCCATTTCATATAAAGCTCTATATGCTTTACTGGACAACTAAAAAAATATCTCCTTTTCTGACACTAATTCTTTTTCTAACAAGGCACAGATTTTTTACCGTAAACTGTTCCGTTTTTTAACTTCGGGTACAGAACACTAGAGTAGCATTTCTATAACTGAATACACGTTTCTGCAAAACTTGGAAACGATTCTAGGGGGCTCAGTAATTAAAAATTTCAGGAACATTTTAAAAATAATTCCAAAAAATTTTAGGGTTAATTCTAAAAACTTTACGGATAATTCCAAAACTTTTATGGGCAATTCTAGAAAGTATCGGGATATTTCTTTTAAAGCTAACATAGGCTCTAAACACAGACATTCTTTCCAAAGCATGTTTCAATACCGGCAAAAATCTGCCAATTTTCACAAAAAAACTTACAAAAATTATTTATAATTTTCAAAATTTTCAAACTTGGAAACGATTCCAGGGGGCGCAGTGATTAAAAATTTCAGGAACATTTAAAAAATAATTCCCAAAAATTTTAGGGTTAATTCCAAAAATTTTAAGGTTCATTCTAAAAACTTTACGGATGATTCCAAAACTTTTATGGGCAATTCTAGAAAGTATCGGGATATTTCTTTTAAAGCTAACATAGGCTCTAAACACAGGCATTCTTTCCAAAGCATGTTTCAATACCGGCAAAAATCTGCCAATTTTCACAAAAAAACTTACAAAAATTATTTATAATTTTAAAAATTTTCAAACTTGGAAACGATTCCAGGGGGCGCAGTGATTAAAAATTTCAGGAACATTTAAAAAATAATTCCCAAAAATTTTAGGGTTAATTCCAAAAATTTTAGGGTTAATTCCAAAAATTTTAAGGTTCATTCTAAAAACTTAACGGATGATTCCAAAACTTTTATGGGCAATTCTAGAAAGTATCGGGATATTTCTTTTAAAGCTAACATAGGCTCTAAACACAGGCATTCTTTTCAAAGCTTGTTTCAATACAGCAAAAATCTGCCAATTTTCAACAAAAAAAAATTAATAATTAAAATTTCGGAAAAAATTTACACCTCTGGAGGAAAATCGGAGAATTTTCGAGATTTTTAATTTTTGTAAGAATCATCCAAAAATTCAAGTACAGCTTTAGAATGAAACAAAAGTTTAAGGAATATTAGGAATTTTAGGGCGAAAGTGACCCCTGCGATTCCGATCAGAATCTGTTTTCCAAGAATAACATAAAACACAACATAAATCCCTTTCGACATAAAAAAAAAAAAATCCCTCACCATCAAACAAGAACTACTGGAAGCCTTGTCAGTGACCAATCTCACAGTACAGAAAAGGGTACTTCAAACGTAAGTATTCCTTGGAAAGCCAGGAAGTTAGTTCTCTCTCAACAGGAAGTCAACAGAGAGAAGGAAAGTGGAGTCCCAAGATGAGTCATGGAGAAAAGGGAGCCTGTTGGACTTGAGGCTGTTTTATCGGTGGGAGGCATCTGGATACTTGATACGGGTGACTCATGTTCAGGGTAGTCAAGATTACGATCCCTCAAAATATGCTGTGTCTTAAATCGGAAAATTTATAATATTTTTACTTGACTGCCATTGCAGACACAAGTTTTTATTTGATTTGAAACGCTATTCAGGGTGACCACAAAATTCAGGAAAAAAAATTTCCTTGAAAATTTTCTAAGAAATTAATTAATTTTATGGCAAACTTTTTTTTTTTTTTTTTCCAAATTTCCCCAACTTTCCCAGATATGTAGACACTCTGATTAAATAGAACATGTATGCTAGAGAGATAACAAGCCAATTTAGAAAGAAAAAAAAAGTGTTGCCAGTAATGAAAAGTTAAAAATTATTCCGTAACTTTAAACTTCTAGGGATTACCACCACAATTCTCGGGGTAAATGGTGCTAAAATGAGGATGAAAGGGGACATATACCTTCAGAACAAAGAAAATATCCCTAATTTTCAGGAAATTTTTAAAAAATTCCCTGGCATTTTCCTGATTTCCAGGTTTTGTGGCCACTGTTATTATGTATTTTGTTAATTCTCTATCCTGCCTTTTGGAACAGATCTCTAAAAATTCTTTGAAGACTTGTAAAATAAAAATCAGTTTTTTTTTTGTTTTTTTTTTAAATAATAGATGGATTTATTACAAAAGACAAAAAAGTTTATCTCCTTCTAAGAAACTATGCAATGG
The DNA here is from genome assembly GCA_963978545.1 of Linyphia triangularis. Lineage (NCBI taxonomy): Eukaryota > Metazoa > Arthropoda > Arachnida > Araneae > Linyphiidae > Linyphia > Linyphia triangularis. The sequence goes on from OZ021727.1 coordinate 13,539,340, forward strand.
ATCTGAAACTTTATTGCAATTTAGTGCAGAGTGCTGTCATGTAAGAAAAATACATTGGTGTGATTTTAAAGTGACAGAGTTGACTTTATTTTATATATACTTATCAGGGGAACTTAAGAAAAAGAGAGCAAAGGGGTTAACTTAAAAATAATAATAAAACTTAATTCTATTTTTTCAAATATTTTATTTAGATTCAGAAATTTTCTTGAAGTTCCATTTGAACAATAAATAAGCAGATGGTATTTCCCACATGCCAATTTTGATCCCAATGGTATAAAATGTATTTTTAATGTTTTTTTCAAGATAACATCAATACACCACACTAAGATTTAAAAAAGCCAAATTGAAGAGAAATACCCCTTTTAGAATAGCATTAATAACACAATTATTTATTTAGTTTTCTTGACTCTAAAATTCTTAGTCTTAGATTAGGATGAAATAAACATAAAACATAGAGGAAATAAATATACGTTGGAAAATAAAAAAGATCCAACAAATATTTTAAAATCATTGGAAGAGAGTTCAGTACAAATGAGTCATAAAGTAAAATCGAATGTCATTGCTAGATTTGAAAAGAAAACAGAAAATTGATTAGATACCTTATCTATAAGAATGATAACCAGAGAAGTAACCTATGAATAATTTAAAGGTGGTATGTATTGCACACAACAAATGCAATTCAGGGAGTTTCTTTGGGGACGAAAGATAATAGAATAACACTTTTATATGTCTTCAGATAAAAAATATATATTATTTTAAGATCTGCACCACACATGCACAGATTACGACAAGAGAATTTAATTTTGAATATTCTTGAATAGGAACAATTTCAATTATTTTGCGTTAACACACAATACATAAAAAATGTATTATAACATTTAGTGAATTTTACGAAATGAAAATAATTAAATACTATTTAAGTGCTACTAATCTAATACTGCTATATACTGGTTCTTATAATATATTGCTTTTTTACTGTATTTTCAATTCAGCATGGAATTGCTCTTAAAATAACACCCTTTTTTGCTTTATTAGTGAGTTAAATGAAAAATAAATTGATTTAAATTTTGTGGTTGGTCGAATTAGACTTTTCATGATGCAAAAGTTAACATTGCAAGATATCACATTGTAGCAAAAAGAGATGGAATACCAGGAGAACTCCAAATATCAAGAAAACAGCTTCTAGGAAGTATTTCAATGAGAAACTGCCTTGAATTTGTGTTTCAAATGGAGAGAGCTTATTAGCATGATTTAGCTATATAATCAAGATGTGGTACTTTAAAACGAAGAGCAGGCACGCAAAACTGAACTTGTCCCATAACTAAGTTCTTACAGGAAAAGTCAAAATAAACTTTTATACGTTGTATAGGTATTGCATTTTGAATACAAGCATTTTAAGGGTCCCTTTGATTAAAAATATATTTAAATAGGCAAATAAAGGTGAGTTTCGGGAAGCCAAAAATCTATTTTTTTTTTACATTGTTGACTAACTTGGTTTTAAGTGCTGACACCCTCAGGAAAATTACTTAAGCCCTGCTTATTTAGGGAAAGTACTTCGTAAAGTGGCCTTACTCTCGCAGAGTAAACGCACAAAGGTGGTGAGAAGAGTAAAATGGATACACACATGTGCATAAAACTCTACCAACTTTTTCTTCCAGCCAATCCCTATCAACCAGTTTGGCACCATCTGGTGGTATTAAACGATTACAAATATATTAACTATATTAAGTAATAGGTACTTTTTTATTGTTAAAATTAAATTGTCCAAGGAAAAATTAATGGATTAGTCAATTTTTAACATGAATATGAAAGTAAAATGTCAGTATTTACCTTAATTTCAATAATTGTAACTCGTGACAAGCAATGAAAGCAAAAAAATTGTTAGCGAAAGAAAAATAAGAATTTATCGGAAAAATGAAGAGAAAGTGAATTTTACTTTCATTTCAATGAAGCTAGTAGCACAAACACTAATACTTCTTGAGGAAAAGACATTTTCATTAAACTCTATATATATATATAAAAAAAAAAATTAAGTTATTTTTATTTTCAAAAAAAGGAAAAGTATGATGTTGAAAACACAACACAAAACTAAAAATGTAAAGAGTTTCTAGTGTTATGTTTTACGATCAGTGGTAGTGATTAGATGGGAGTCAACCTTTCCACTTTTCGAACTTCGTGCTTTTGATAGTAATGTATTTTCAAAGTCTTGTTTTAATAACTTTTTGACACTTTTTTTTTGCTATTCACTTGCTGTGAATGTACTTATTGATATATATGACAAACCAGATGAGGCCTAGAGCAGTTTTCATATTGTGCAATAAATTTAATATTTTGATTAAGGTAAATATGGTTATATAGATGGTTAAGGTAAATTTCAAATGACTATGACACGTGGGAGAGGGTATAGATTTCAATTACTCCAGGCCTCAACGAAAGAAAATTTGGAAAATGAGTTATATTACTGTTAAAAAGTGGCAACAGAGTACAGTAGATAATCCAAAATACATTCGGAAATCCTTGAAAGTTCAGAGACTAATAATCTACACCACACTTAAATTAAGTGCATAAGGCGAAACAGTTTTCTTGAATTGCTTATTTCACTAATTTTTTCACAATTCGATTTTATAACAAAGTAGTTTAGAATATAACCGAGACTTTAGAGAAACCAGTTTGGCAAAGGCCAGAATAGTTCGAGTTTTGTTATAAGAATTTAGGTATATACCTATACAAGTAGAAATAAAGTATATAACCATTTAGAAGTTAAACCAGAGTTAAATTAGTTTATTCTAAAATCGGGTTTCAAATGTAACACTATATTCAAACAACAATTGCCATCCCTTTAAATTTTCCATCTACAATCAACATTTTCTGGTTATTAAATTGGACACTGTAAAAAACCAAAAAGCACATACTAGAACAAATTGATATAAAAAAAAATAGTTATTTTTTAAATGAAGTCGCAAAATTCCTGAAGTGATTCTTCGAAAGTGTCTACAATGCACCTGTACACAGAACCATCTTTAAATATAAATTAATTTAGTGTGATACTTCTAAACATTGAGGTAGTTACACAGTATTAGATTTGTTTAGTTAATTAAAAAAATTGGGAAAATATAGAGTTTAGAAATAAAGAATAGTTGTATCAAAATCATTCAGTTAATTGAATTGATAATGGTGTAATGTAATTGAAACGTTGGCATGAACTCCTAAATGCAAAAAAAAATCCTTGTTGAAAATTTAATTATTTTATTAAGCTTTCATACAGCAAAAAAGAAAATGTCCTTAAATTTTTACCTTTGCTAGAATATTTACCAATTCATGTTATACCCAGTAACCCTCCATTTTTTTTAATACAAAAACTATTCAGGGGGAAAAGAAGTTTGTGATGATTTCAAAAACACTATATAACATCTTAACAAAGCATGAATTATATAAACAATTTAATTTATTGACTTTTTAATCCAACACTTTTAAAGAATATTGCAATGGATTGACTAGAAAGCATTTTCGACGTTATTTTAAAAGCTGGATTCAGCAACAGAAAAACAATTTAAAAGTAGAAATTTTTAAGGAATATTTGGCGCCAAAAAATAATTAACAAAATATTTAGTATAAATCAAATAACGTCTTCAGTAGCCAACTGGCGATGGTAGTGTATTCTAAAATTCAACAAAAGTTTTGAAATCAAACAATTATTTCATTATCAGAAAACAATTCAGTAAATTGTGGTAAATTATTTTCAGAGCATCAGGTTGAATAAAACTGAAATCTTAAAGCAAAACATCAAGCAAAAAAAATTTCATAAGTTTCTAACACTTGAATAAAACCGCTTCGAAAAGAGTTTCAATCGGGAAAAATTCCTGAACTAACATATTGTAATTGCGATACAAAATTTTAATGTATCATTTTGCAGAACATACAAAATAAAACACGACGAAAACAAGTTAAAAAAAAACAGAATAAAAAAAATTTCATGCACACAAAAAAAATCGCCAACTTTCAAAATCGTAAAATGTAAATAACTCACCTGGCATTCACACAGATGTGTCATTCAGGGCATACCCATAGACCGAACATCGCATGTTGAAGTATTTTAATAAGTTCAGGTGTTTGATGGATGTTTAGTTCCTCAATTATAAACAGTTTTCAAGCGAAACCTTCATCAACTGACTTTCCATAAGCATAAAAGACTGTAGTCTAACTTAGAAGACTTTCTAATTTTAAAGGGTAAACGTTGAAGTTTGTAGTAAGTCAACTCATGCTGGATCCCATAAACGTAATTTCGTTGATGGCATGACGTCAAAAACGAAGATCTCAGGGTTGCAAAAGAACCGAGTTTCCCCATCTCGCCAAAGTGCGCCAATGCTCCGATTGAATCGCCAAGGAAAGTGGAAGAGGAGCGAAAAGACAAACTAGGGGTGTGGGACATCGCACAACTTTCAATTACACTATAATATTGGCCATTGCATTTGAATTTATGGAGTTATTTGCCGTTTTCATATTTTCACTCATTTAAATAAAAATGTCCAGTTTGGTGATATTTTTGGCAATAATGTTTACATGGGACGACAGAAAAAAATCAATCGTTGATATACGGTGCTCAAGGGCAAAGAACTCTCTGTCGATGACATTCGTTTTTCAACTTTTTTACGGGAATTTCGGAGGTGGGGATGTTTAGAATGCCTTAAGAGGCATTACCACAGCGATTTTTATCAAAATCGTTTGAGCTGTTTCTTAGCAATCATTGAAACACTTGATTTTTTTCAATGGCAGCTATCTTATGCCCATGCGCGATTTTAAAGAAAACTTTAATGGTTATTCCCATGGCCACCATCAACCCGCACACCGAATTTGAACATCGTAGGTCAATTTCTTCTGGAGTTATGCTGACCACAGACATACAGACAGGTATTTTTTCGAGACAACTTTTTTGAAATCGGGATGTTCCAAAACGTGGAGATATGCAATTTTTTTTTTTTTTTTTTTTTTTTTTTTTGATTGAATGTTATACTTTCATTGCCCTATGTAATGAAAGATACATATGGGTAATTGAAAATAAAAAATACCTTTTCAACTAGAGGTGCATCGCACAACTTTTAATTACACAATAATTTTGAGAGCGGTGCAGATCAGTGGCTGCTTGTGTACTACAGCCAATGCAGCCGAGTTGCAGCTAAACTTATTAGTTCAAAACAAAAATTATATATTTCACAATTTTCTAAAATGAAAATCCAATTTCTAAGGCAAGTGTAAAAAAAATCCAATAGAAAAAGAATAGATATCATCCCAAAAAAAAAAACTTAACTTTGTATAAAAAAAAAAACGCCAAGTCAGCCAGAAAAAGTTATGAAATCTAATATTTGCCGAAAAGCGGCAGTGTTTAGTTTCTTTTGGGTACTTGTACACAAAGAACTAAATTCTGATTATTAGGGGTGGGGTCGGGGAATAACCATAGGCAATCAGAACTTGGCAGGCTACAAATATTTCTGATTAATCTCATTTCATTTGCTTCAGCTACTTTGCACCCATTGCACTGAATTGAGATTAATTCTATAAAAACTCTAGCATGCCAAATAGTGGTTGCCTATGGTTATTCCCCCTAATAATCACAATTTAGTTCATTGCGTACAAGTACCTCGAAGACACTAAACGCGGCCGGCAAACATTAGATTACATAACTTTTTCTGGCTGACGGCGGAGTTTTTTATTACAACGTCTTACTTGTTTTTTTGAGAAGATATCAATAATTTTTGTAGAGTTTGCTAACTTAATTATCGTCGAGCCCTGCTTTCCATTTGAGAATCCAGACTCAGCGTACTCGCGTTCAATTAATTAGTTAATTTTTATAATTTTCTAACTACGCCGTTTTGATAGTTCAACTTAAAGTATTAAAGTCAGTTCTTGAAAGTGAGCGAAAGGTGAATATCCGAAATCCATTGACCTGTTTTAATCAGTCATTACCCGGGCAAAAATTCTCAACTTCCGAGATCATTTAGGGGGGGGGGGGGTTCAGACCCTTTTACGCATTAATTCATACAAAAGATACTTCCTCTAATCAATCTGAGAGGAATAGAAAAGTATGGTCTGAATATATTATAGCGTTTAAGCTGTAGGCCAGGCTAAAATTCCCAAGCATCGGGATCATTTCCGGGGAGGGTACAAACCCTCCTACCCACCAAATCATACAAAAAGCACTTCCTCTAATAAATCTGAGAAGAATAAAAAAAAATGGTCAAAATTTATCAAATAGTTTTGACTGTAGCCGTGGTTAAAGTTTTGGTCAGAATCAGAAAAAAAAAGAAGAATCAGAAGAATAAAATTCCAGTGACTTCGGTGATTTTCAAATAATTTTTTTACTATGTTCCCTTGTTTAATGTTAACAATTGTGTTGTTATTTTTCTTCTACTCACACGGGGCAACACGATGGCAAATAAATCAGGATTCTAGCTATAATAGAAGCTGATCTGTGAGGGGTCAAAAACGGACATAATAGGCTCTATCCACATAATTTACACTGGCATGTCTGCCGCTTTGAGATCGGACCTAGCGGCGGAACACTGCCGCGTTCCTATATAAACAGCAAATTTCTTGCCTCAATACTCAATTCACGAAGGGGATAAAAAACGTTTCCATTCAAGGTGATCTTCCTCCGAACGGCTGCCATGTGTTCCCGAAACGCGTTTCGGCTGCAACGTTGCTATGCTTTCCCATGGTAACCAAGGGAATCCAATAGAGCCCTCCCTCCACGTAATGTGTAGCGAGGCAGCCAGATCAACGATTTTCAGACTTCGGCTGCCCTTGAGAATTTCTGCTTTAAAATAATCTCTAGATGAAATTTTTGCAAGATAATGGTATCACCTGAAGGCTAGAGAGCTACTTTATTAGTTAGAAGCACTATTTTGTTCTGAAAATAAATTTGAATATTTTAAACTCATTATTGTTTTGGATTATGAAACTTCAGTAAAACAGTGATAACTGGGAAATTTGATGTAATCTTTTTGAAAAATGATTTGAGAATTCAAATCTGCATTAATTTTTAGACGTTTAGAACCTCAGTTAAATTGATTGGAAAAGAAAATTAATTTTGCTAGATTTTTAAATGCAAAAGTTTTTTAAAAAATTGAGATTTTTTTCTACTTTCAATGTTAAAAAATTCTATTAAAAAAACTTTATATTCTAGAAACTAGATGGAGTTTCATAACATTAAGAATGATATTACGAACAATTTCCAACCATGATTCCTTTTCTTGGCCCCATAAAACTCGAGTAATCACTGCTTAATAAATGCTAATTTTAATGAGTTAAATGTTAATTAGTTCATTAATTTTTTAATAAAATTGAAATTTTTTTCATTTAAGCAACATTACTAATTATGCACTTTAAGGTAAAAAAATCCGATTTTTAAAATGATAATAAAAAGTTGAAGTGTGTTTGTACATAATTGGGGGAAATGTGTGTGTTGGCGGTTGGGGAGGGGGAGTGATTGTTGATAAGTCAAGTTTCTGACTGTACTAACATTTTCGACCGCGGGCCGCCACTGATGCAGATAGCGCAATTCTCCTCGTTTTGGAACATAATGAGTTAAAAAAAGTGGTCTAGAAAAAAGTTATGTGGTCAGCATAATTCTCGAACGGATTAACCTACGATTTTCAAATTTTGTGCAAGTTACTGGTGGTCACAGGACCTGGCGTTAGGATTTCCGTCAAAATTGCGCATGCGCATAAGGTAGCTGTCATTGAAAAATTTAAGTTTTCAGCAATTGCCAAAAAAACGACTCTAATGATTTTGATCAAAATCTCTAGGGAGCTCTAAATATTCCCTCCACCGAAATTTCCGTGAAAATGTGATAAAGCCTTATAAAGGTGAGAAATGAATGCCTTTAACAGACTTCTCTTCCCTTAAGCAGGACCCATCAACGACTGTTTCTTCTCAGTTATACTTACTAAAAAGGATGGATACCATTGGAATTATCTCCCTAACTATTGCCAAACTGAGTATTTTTTTAAATAGTGAAAATTTGAAAAGGAAACTGGGAATTACATCAATCCGTATTCCAAATTTAAATTCAGTGACCAAGGCAAGTATCCCCATTAAAGATCCAAATTATTGAAATGTGAGGGTCCTCTAGTTTTGAAACGATTTCAGAATGTTTCGAATACAATAGCTGTCTAGGCGAGCCTAAATGAGCAAGGGGTGTAGGTCCCTAGTAATTCTTTAAACTTATTAAAAGTTTGCTGCGAACATTTGTTTGTGATATATTTGTTAATTTTGTGGAACGAAAGTGAATATTTTTTTTAAAGATGTAATGAATCTGTAAAACAGCTGTAAAAATTGAATTACATTTTATAGAAACATACTTATCTACATACCAAGTAAAAGGTCTTGGTATCAGTGGCGGATAGTGGGGCACAGCAAGTACAGCCGGAATGCATCTAAATTTATTAGTTCAAAACTAAAATTATGCATTTTACTAATTTTCTTAAACGAAGGTAGAATTTCTACGGGGAATGTAAAAACAATCCCATAAATAGCAAACCTTTTGCCTCAATACTCAATTTAGGAGAGAAAAAAAACTTTTAATCAAACTAAACTGGTGATCGTCCACCAAGCCGCAGACAATTCGGAAAAAAAAAAAAAAAAAAAAAAAAAAACACGATTCGGCTGCAACGTTGCCATGGTAACCGATGGAACGCAGTAGAACCCTTCCCTCCAAGCAAGATATACGGTAAGCGGGGAGATACAACCGGTTCGGACTTTTTCAATTTCAGCTGTACTCGGGAATTCGATGAACTAATTGGCTCTTTTGAATCAGTGTGGGTGGTAAGTGTAAAAGCGAGCTACATCTCAGCATGATAACAGTCATCTTGGTATGAGCTTTTCCCGCGGTTATGCGGTAGTTTTTATTCACAAAAACTGTTTCGTTAGCCATGTTTGAACGTTGGAACTTACGATAATTATTAGTTTGGCGATAATTATTAGACTGAAGGGGGGAAAGAAAATTACGATAATGGGATTTTTTCTGGATTACTTTATCACTCACACTCCTTAATTTAAAAAAATGGCCAGGTTTGATCACAATAGACTGACGAAAACACCCCTAAAAATTGAGATATTGGCGTTTTTTCTCGATTAATAATAAATTATCCCATCTCGTAAACGAAACAGAGAAGAATCAGTCCTTGATGGGTGATTCTCAAATTCGTTTTCAACTCTTTAAGCCTTTATTGCATTTCTACGGGAGTTTCAAAGGTGGGGATGTATAGATCACCTTATTAGGCATTATCACAGCGATTTTTAACAAAATCATTCGAGGCATTTTTTATCAATTGGTAAAAATCATAAATTTTTCAAAGGTAGTTACATTATGCGCATACGTAATTTTGATGAAAACTGACAAGTCCCACTTTCCCGTACGTAACGGGTCAACTTCATGAGATGTAGAGAATATAGTTATTCTCCAAAAAATCAGCCTCCATATTTTTACTAGTATCGGAGAAAGCGTTAACAAATTCAACATTCTTAGCCAAAACGGAAAAATGCATTTTCGTATTATAACGTCAACCGTTGACGAGACAAAAAAGTTCGGCAAGCCGATTATCTTAGTCCTTGGAAATAGTCGGCCCGGATGGATGCACGTCCGCTGCGTAACTGAAGCATTAGGCGTGAAATCCTTGGACTCTAGTCCGAACGGAACCGGATCTCCGAAGAGGCCAATTGGTTCAAATTTGTTTGTCGCTCACAAAAAATTCGTCAACGGAAGATGAATAATACGTAAGTACTTTTCTCTAAAACGCCAAATCTATCCGCAAATGAAAGTGGGATGTAGTGCTAATTGGATTGTTTTGAAAATAGCCAAACTAAATAGAATGAAATCAGAAATTAAGAAAAACAAAAGTTTCCCTTTTCTGGATATAGAGAAACGTATTGTAGTGGTTCACTAGTGACGTCATACTAGTAGAGCGCATACGTTTGCAGAAAAGACTTTATAACTCTTTCCGCACGAGAATGGAAAGGTTTTGAGAGTGAATTTCTTCACTGGTTTAAAGGACATCCCGAAAACTGGATCGGAATGAGGTTTGATAAAGACCCAGATGCTCAAATATTTGTAAATTGATTTACTGTAATTAAAAAATTTAAACCTTGTTCATATCATAAATATCCTTATGTAAATAAATAAAACTAACCCGAGCGACAACTTATTTTGAAGTTAGCGGTATGGCTATCATCCCAATGCCGCTACATTGGTGACCCGGACGTGGTTATCGTGGTGGTCCACTAGTGACGTCATACTAGTAGAGAGCATACGTTTACCAAAAAGACTTTATGATTTTTAACGCACGTTGATGGAACGGTTTTGAAATTCAACGTCCTCACTGGTTTTTTGGAGACCTCGAAAACTGGATTAGAATGCTGTTTGATAAAGACTCAGCAGCTCAAATATTAGAAAACTAGCTAAATACCAGTGCGTAGCCACGAAATTTTACCATGTGCAATATTTTAGCCAGCTGTGAGGCCCCGCGTTGCGGAAATCCGTCATTGGTGTATAGGCCCCAATTTTTGGCGCTTCACTCGCAGGAAGGTTCATCTCAACGCAAATTCGAGCACACTTCGCTCGCTGAAAAAGACATTGACACATCATCAGCACAGGCTTACTTAACTCATTGAAAGGTTCATTGCCTTGCAAACATGAGCTCGCTTTGCTCGATGAAAAGTTCATTGCTGCTTAAGCATAAGGTCGCTTCATACACTAAAAACTAATTGCTACGTAAAGCCTTAATATTAGAAGCCCCTCCCTTGTCGAGAAACAATAAAAAAATTATTCCCCGTTAATAACTATAATACAACATCCCTTTAAGAGTATTTTAACATGTGATGTTTGTATAAAGCAAAATTAGAAGGTCAAAACTACTGATGTTAAAACTTTCAGACCTCTAGGCCTATTAAAAATCACATTTTGTGAAAATATTAATAAAAAATTCATTAAAAACAAATTAAAATTTTAATGAAAAGTCCAATTAGAAGGCCAAAACTATTTGAGTTAAAAATTTCAGAAATGTAGCCCTGTTAGAAATTGTTTCGTAAAATATTTGTTAATTAATTAATTAAAAAACAAATAAAATTTCAAAATTATTTCAGATGTTTCAAAAGTTCAATTTGAAAGCCAAAACTACTTATGTTGAATATTTTAGAGCTGTAGTCTTATTAAAAATCATTTTGTAAAATATTTATTAATTAATTAAAAAAATTAATTAAAAAAGAACTAAATAAAATTTTAAAATTTTGTTTTTAAAAGTCCAATTAAAAGGCTAAAACTACTTTTGTTGAAATTTTCAGAGCTGTAGCCCTATTAGAAATCATTTTGCAAAAATATTTATTAATTAATTAAAAAAAAAAATTAAATTCTGTTTTTCAAAAGACCAATTAGATGACCAAAACTACTTATGTTGAAAATTTCAGAACTGTAGCCAAATTAGAAGTCTTTTTGTAAAAAAATTTGTTTATTAATTAGGAAATTAATTAAAAAATAATTAATTAAAATTTTAACATTCTGTTTTTCAAAAGTTCAATTAGAAGGCTAAAACTACTTATGTTGAAAATTTCATAGCTGTATCTCTATTTGAAGTTACTTTGTAAAAAATAAATTAATTAAAAAAAAAAATTAAAAAATAACTAATTAAAATTTTAACATTCTGTTTGACATACATAAAATTAGAAATCCAAAACTTCTTATGTTGGAAATTTCAGAGCTCTACTCCAATTTTAAGTAGGTTTCTATAGATCGACAGGAGCCACAGATAGACAGACACAGACAGATAGATAGACAGACAGACACACAGCTTGTTTTATTATTATAGATAGATTGAGTTTAATTTAATAATTTAAACTTTGCAAATATTATAAATAAAACTAACAAAACCATAGCGAACAACTTATTTTATAATTAGCGATTTGGCCAATATCCTAATCTCGCTGCACCTGTACTAGTTCTATGTTTTCATCTCTATCTACATCTATACTTAGTCCGAAAGGTCAAAAGTTTTGTTCAGGTTTCTATTTCCCAAATATATAAAAGTTTTTGTTAATTTATATATATATATAACAAAAACTAGATGGTCCATTAACGTAACCTAAAACTCTTCAGCTTCATATGTAACCATAGGAGAGCAGTCCATAACCTTCATCACTCTTTCTCTCTCTAGAAAAACGCTTTTGTGACATTAAGAGAGATTTATTGTTTCGTGTTATCGATTTTGAGTAAAGCGCAGGGGTGGAGCTAGAGGGGGATGGGGGGGGGGGAAACATATACACTTTTAAATTTATTAAATCGAAATTATGGATCATTAGAATTAGTGTTATAACCAAATGTAAAAATCAACTAAATCATAAAAAAACATTTCTTCTTATAAGGGCTCTGTCTACTTTGGATGCATGAAAAAAAAAACGCTATTTTTATTATTATTATTATTATTATTATTATTATTTTTTTTTAAGAATACTGTTATGTTTATTGATATAAAACTTGTTAGGCTTAACAAAAACATTCGTAAATTAAAAAAAAAAAATTAAAAAATTAGAAATGTATTGATTTTAACCTCGTTTTTAGTGTGAAAATGCCAGGTAAGCACGAGTCCTCAAAAGGTTGCGCTGTTGAAAAAATCTCAGAAACTACTGAACTGATGCTCATGAAATTTTAACCATATATTCTGTACACTTATCGCTATATCCTGTACCAGAATTATTGCAATTTTTTTTTTTTTTTTTTTTATTCTTTTTTTTAATTATTATTATTACTATTATTATTTAATTTTTTTTGGCAAAAAACATGAAAAAATACATTTTTAATATATTTTTTCCCGCCATTTTGTTATTTTTGCATATAAATTAATATTATAGGTATGGGATATATAGCCACTGTCACACTAAACCTAAAACCATTCAATTTTATTTTTTTTTCAGATGGGCCGTTGTTCAGATTTTTTCAACAGCTCACACCTAATCTACTTTTTGAGGACTCCTGTTTACCTGGCATTTTCACACTAAAAAAGTGGTTAAAATCAATTTTTTCCCCCAGTAATTTTACGAATGTTTTGATAAGCTTAACAAGTTTTATATCAATAAACATAAAAGTATTCTTAAAAAAAAAAAAAAAAAGTTTTTTTCATGCATCCAAAGTAGATAGAGCCCTTGAAACTGATTGCACTGAAGAAACTATAAGTGTGTTCACATTTGTCAGAAATCAGTTTTACTTGATGTCGTTATCCTTAATTTTTATTACTCATTCGCACCGCACTATATTTGTATTTCTTGGTATAATTGTATTAAGCAGGCATCAACTTGTACACTGTTTGATTCGTATTTGCTGATTGGTGGAGTAGAAATCAAATGATTTTAATTTTAGAGTGAGATTTTTTCGACCCCACTGAACATCATTCTGAATTTTTTTATAGAAATTGGAGAAAAGTAAGTAGATTACGAATCCACTGGTTTGCCGTGGCAAAAATGGTCGAAACTGGTCAAAAATCGACTTTTAATAAGTTGAACTAAATCCAGTTGCCAAATGAGCCATAACTTGCCAAATAATGAGAATTTTTTTTTTATTTGGTAACCCTCACTCTTTAATTTTCAATTAAGAAGGTTGCAGACGATTCGGATGTGTGGCTATGGCTTACTTGCATCTTTCACAAATGAGCCTAATTGGCAATAAGCATTACGTCACTGATGACGTAACTGATGTCGCCAATTTGGCTTACTTTTTAAAGATACAAGTTTTCCGGGCCAGAGATCAGAAATCGTTTTTGCGCTTTTTCTCATTGAAAATCAAAATGCAGTGGGTTGCCAGACGAAAAAGTTTGTTCATATGTTATGACATATTTGGCAATCGGATTTTAGTTCAACTCATTCCAAGTCGATTTTTGATCAGTTTCGGTCATTTTTTTCCACGGCAGACCAGTGGATTCGTGATCTACTCACTTTTCTCCAATTTCTATAAAAAATTCAAAATGATGTTCGATGTGGTCCAAAAATTGCAGTCGCCTCTCGGACTCATTACACACGATATTCTGTGAGACAAACGCGAGGTTAGTGTTGACGTTTTGCAAGGCAAAAAATCAAAGACCATCATCTAAGTCTGTTTATACTATGCCAGTAATCTCCTCATTACAAAATTACTCCAATATCATACAATACTTTAATATTTTTATGATATTACACAAAAGAGCTGCTAGACTTACTCATATCTCATTTGGTGAAGAGAGGGGTGGATAATGCAGGAAGTTGAGAAACATTGTGTTTACTTTCTATTTTTATGCGATTTTTTTCTCTCTAGAACATTACAGAGGGTACTTTTTACGCAATATTTTATACATAAAAAAAAAACCGAATTTTTATAGATTTTTCGAGCGGGGGTGAAATGATACCTTAGCCCCCGCTGTTGAGGTAGGACGAGGGCGTTTGCTCCCTTTGTCCCCGTGCAGTTGGCGCCTGTGTCCGGCTTGAATAAAATTCCGTTCTTCCGGTATTTCTGGAAAGGAATGAAAAAACTTTAAAAGGTTTTCTTTAACTTACCCTTATTGCTTAACTAGATTTACTTATGAAAGAATTTTACGTGTTAATGATAGAACATTTTCAACCTAGGTATAATAGGTGTCCCTTGGTAAAAAATATATAAGTTTTGTAATGAAATTTATATATTTTTCTATATCGTTTTAGGACATCAGTGTAAATTGTAAAAAGGCAGTCTAAGGTAAAAAATTATAAAATGAAAGTGTTATTTTTGTATTTTTTTTTATACTCCCTCTGAGGACAAAAAGGGCAATTACAATTTACAAAAAGGATTCCAAGCTACGAGCTAAAAAAAAAAAAAAAAAAAAAAAAAAAAAAAAACACCTTTTCTGTAACATCAATCGAAACAGATCAATTTTAAAATTTAGTAGGTCATCCTTATTTAGAAAATTAAATCGATGTTGACTTTCTTGATTCTTCTTAGCTTCCTAACTTTCTGGGAGGCAAATTGCCTTTTTAAAAATTCCTTATTTCTGAAAATTAGAATAATCAATTTTGGTTAGCGCCACAAATTTCCCTCATCAGATATCTCCTCTAAAATAGTGGAAGTCTCGTTTTTAAATGCATTGTATTTCGGTTAGGTTAAACGACAAAGTGTTGATTAAAAAATTTAATTTAATTTCAGGAACCCTTTTGTAATTGGTATTTCTCTTCGGCGCTACATTGATGTATGTTTCGGCGCATTATAGCCCTCGTGTTGCTGACTGCGCCAGATAATCTGAAAACAACCAACTCTTCGGCGCTACATAAAAATTGAAATTTTGCAAATTTTATAATACATCTCACCATCTGTTCATGATCCCTTGCATTATTTTGAGCATTTTTGCAATTTATAGTATAAAATTACATACATACATACATACATACATACATACATACATACATACATACATACATACATACATACATACATACATACATACATACATACATACATACATACATACATACATACATACATACACCTTTTTGAGACAGAGTAATACAGTTTCAAATCTTGACTTGGCCTAAATAGGCATCGAACGGTAAAATTTGGCGCCTTGAAAGAAAATAAACGAGAAAGTCCAAATGTCAGTTTTAATTTTTGAGTTCAAAGTTATTCGAATAGAACAAAGATAGACAGTTTCGAACTCTTAAATGGAATGTTGAATATCAAAAAGATTTTTTTTTAATATTTAATACATAAAATTTCACAAATAAATAATTATTCGAATAATTTAATAAATATTTTATGATTAATTAAAGTACTAAATAATTGCTTGAACAATTGAATTACTAAATATTTATTCAAATATTTGAATCACTAAATAATTATTCTATCTTTTTGAAGTATTTTTTAAATTTCTGAGTTTAGAAGTGTTTGGTTGTCATAAAAATAAATAATTAGTAAAAAAAAAAAATGTCTAAATATGTTCTAATTTATGAATAACGATATTACCGAAAGAAATTAAGTAAGAAAATATTTCCATCATACAGATTTGCACTCATTTCTTGAGATAAAAACGGAACTGACAGGAATAAAATAATAAATAGATTGATTTGAAATTTTTCTTACTTCCCCCGATATTGAAGAATAACAACTCGATGAGAAAAATAGAGGAAGAATCGAAAACTGTGGTTGCCAACAAGCGAATCCGATGTATTATAGCAGCCCCGTACTTTGTAAATCTCTCTCCAATCAAGCACTATTACTCCTTCCTCGTTGACGTCATCAGTAACCAATAGGAAACTTTGATGCTCTCAGTCTACAGGTGTTTGCAATGTTTTGATCCCGATGGCGGTAAAATCATTGATTGTGTTATGGTTTATGGTTATGAATGATGTTTCATTAAATTACAATGAGCGTTTATCGGTTTCTTCCTTTGCACGATTGTGAGGCACTTCAGCAGGTGAAAACACCACAGACTTTTGGAGAAAGCTGTGTAATAGTTGGAGAAAACAGTTTGTAAGTTAATATTTTGATTTACTTTTGAAAGGCAATTTTAAAAAAGTATTGTTTAAGATGAGTTTAATCAGAAAGTTGTTTGGTTTATCAGTTTTAGAACTTAAATGAAAAACTGTGATCAATCATTTTTTTTACAAAAGTTTTGCAACTGCAATCATTTAAAATATTTGTTTACATTGACTTTAGTAGTAATTTGTTCCATAACTTGGTTACAAAATAGAGGGATGGAGTAAAAAACCTGATAGTTTTTCTTTTAAATCAAGAGTTAGTTGTTATAACCTTTTTTTAAACATTTCTGGACTTTTTTTCAGCAGTTAAAGAAAAGTGAATAACTTATTACTTAAGTCTTTCAAGTTAGTATATTGTTCTTAAACTTTCTACTAGATTAAAAATTTGCGTTGTAAAAGTAACATTTATTTATTAAATTATTTAAATATAATTATTCATCACAAAAAGTGACTAATAATGTCTTATAGAACATTGATAATAACCTTTAGAAAATTTTAAGATGATACATAATGTTCCTGTATTAACTTCCAAGACTGGTTCCCATATCCAAGTGTACATGCTCTACGGATTGGCACTAAAAACATAGTTGGAAAGTTTGTCATCAAATGCTATAACATTTTGCCGTCACTTATTTTTAAATTGGTATTTCATCTAATCTCTTGTATGAAAATTTTTCCTATCCCCTACATATATTGAATTGTTATTTAAACAACATATGCAATGATTTTGGGTACTAATGCACTATACAATTATTGGTAACTGTTTAGAGCTAAAATAAAAGAGCTGTGCATGATAGGTATAAAACTGTTTAGATAGTGAGATTGACCAATTACATTTTGTGTACATTTATATTTTTAATAGAGCCATAAATAGTTATTTACCTTTAACTGCTGTGGCTGGGTGGTTTGATAATTTTGGCGCAAGGGCAACATGTGGTCCATACTGCACCAAACAATTTAATGAACATCAGCTTAAAATTTGAGAAACATAGTATCGGAAAAAATATTATAAAAGTCAAACACACAATATTTAAGGGAAGCAGAAGCATTCTACAAAAAAATGATTCGCGGTCTGCCAAACCTAACCTTAACAGCAGTTAAAGGTTAAACATTGCCAGGTCTCAATAGTGCATCTACCCCTTTTTTTATTTTACCCCATATGCATGATGTTCTTAATTCTTTATATCCTGATATTTTCTTAAAGATAAGTTAATAACCATATTTTGTTGTCTTGTTGAGCCCAACGCTATTGAAAATATGCTTAGTTAAGCATTTTCCCACAATTCATGCTCCATTGTCAGCTTCCTTAATTAATACTAGAAATGTAGAGAATAATGGTTTCACCCAGTACTCTACATTCAATAGCCAAATAATAGTAATTATCGCATCCAAACAAATAAATTAAGGTGATGTTTGAAATTATAAATTTCACTGATACAAAAGATTTGTCTTTTAGATAAAACACAAACCAACTTAAATATTATATGTTAAAGTGATGTCTTCAAATTTTTAAATCAGACATTTTCTGAAAAATATCTATTATTTATGCATTA
The DNA here is from genome assembly GCA_963978545.1 of Linyphia triangularis. Classification (NCBI taxonomy): domain Eukaryota; kingdom Metazoa; phylum Arthropoda; class Arachnida; order Araneae; family Linyphiidae; genus Linyphia; species Linyphia triangularis. The sequence continues at coordinate 13,557,408 of OZ021727.1, forward strand.
TCTAACTATAAGTTTTAAGCCTAAATAGGTTTAACTGAAAAAAATTATTTTTAAATAATATGGTCGTTAAAAAGCTTTTAACATTTTTGTAAAACAATTTCTTTTTGAATAAATATTTGTTAAATATGAATTTTTGTATTTTTTACCTATGTTTTTCCTAAAAGTATTTACCCTAATGGTTAGCCAAACACTTTTCCTTATTTGATCACAGCGAATATTCAGTAAATGTGCCAAATAGACTGAATATTCAGTACATCTATTAATTAGTTATTTAGGGAAAGATCTTTCCCTATGTGAGTAACAAAGTTCCCTGCCTGTGACATCAAATGAACATTAAAAATCCCTTTTCCTTGAATTATAGCCCCATCTCAGACCTGTTAAACATTCAAAACCTTGAGCTAAAATAAAAGATTTAATCGATTCTTCTTCACTCTCATTTCACACTAAAATGATTGAATACCTCTTATGGTATTGCTATTGATATCATACATGCTAGTTAATGAGTTTGATAAAAAGTTTGATAAAAGTGTAAAGAATTGTAGGGAACAGACATAGGAAATTATTTAAAATAATTAATTTATATTTCCTTTGTTATTTTTCAGCCCCATAAGAATTCAATTAGCATTCAGAGCTCTTGAGTTTTGAAATAAAAGCCTTTAGGTCACTAGCATGTCTTTTTGCAAATTAAAATGATCATCTTGAAGATGCCATGGGAAATTATTCTTTTAATGTTTTTGATGGACAGAGAGGTTAGGGAAATTATTTAAAAAATTCATTTAAATTTCCATTGTTATTTATCAGCTTTGTGGGAATTTAATTAGCATTCAGAGTTCTTGAGTTTTGGAATAACACCCTATAGGTCCCTAGTCTTATATCTTTTTGCAAAAAGGTCTCAACTTTTTGCCAAATTAAAATGTCCACCTTGAAGATAATATACGAAATTATATTTTTATTATTTTTGACTGACACAGCGATAGTATAGGAAATTGTTTTAAAAAATTCATTTAAATTTCCTTTCATATTTTTCAGTTTTATGAGAATCCAATTTTGTTATTCTGAGCACTGAGTTTTGGAATAACATCCTATAGACCTTATGTCATTTTTCAAAAATGCCTGAAACATAACTTATTGCTAAATTAAAATGTCAATTTTGAAGATAATTTACCGAAATATAGTGATAGATTAGGAGTAATACAATTTAACCATATAATTTTTGTTGTTCTTGATCAGCTTCGTTGCAGTTTATTGTGTCATTTGAATGACCTTACTGAGACTTTTGTCAAATATGGTCTTAAACGTAATAACCTCTTTACTTTGTAAATTAAAACATTAGTGTTGAAAGACGAAAGGTAAAAAGGAAAGGAAAGAAGAAAAAAAGTGTGGTGGTGAGGGGAGGGGGGCATTGACGTCCATTAGATTGGTTGAACTATCAGATAAAAAAAAGTAATTATGGTTAGAGTCTAAGCTATATATATTTTTTCTCATTGCATAAATTATAAACCAAACCCGATAAAGAAACATCAGTTTTCTAAAAGCAAAACCTTTTAACGTTTATGACTTCAAAAAACATCCAAAAAGGCTTCTGTTTCGCTAATACCTCTCCGTTAATAATCGTTGACATCACAATCTCAAATAATGGTTTTGCAACGCACACAATGGAAGAGCATTATTAGAGAGAGAGAGCGAGCACGCCTTAATCATATTTCCAAGGCGTGTCCTACTTCATTTAAAATAAGTCACACGGCCCGGCTTAAGATGATTCATAGCCCTTATAAAAGTAGGTCATCCCGTCGTTACCAGTAGTTTTTAATACATACGAGTACTGTCCAGTTGCCACGGAACTGAATATATTAAGGCAACACCAAAATTAACTGAGGTGGGTGGGTGCCAATTTTGTGTCCGTTTCACTGGAATCGGTCTAAGATTAGGGGCTGATTGCGATTTAGGGTTGAAAGAGCCCTGGTAACGGTTTTTGTTGGTTGGTTCTGGATGTTATTTGGGAATGAGGTTCGTGGAAGTACTTTTTTTGGTTTGTAGGTGATGTGTAACTGCTTGGAATGAGTATCGTTTTTTGAAGTTTGTGTGTGTGTGTTGCTATAATGGGATAGGGATTCGAAGTCTTCTGATTATATTTAGCGATTAACGAGCTGAAGTGCCAGGCGTTTGGGTTCAAATAGATGTGGCCCGACGTTTCCCGGAGCAACACGGTCCAGTCTGGATTAATCAAGAAATTTATTCAAACTCGGTTCAGTAGATATTGAGTTATTATTATACTCCAGAAGGGGTGGAAAAGGGGGGAGGTGGAGGGTTCTTCGAAATTTCAATCACTCAGGCATTTTTTATTTTTATTTCGGAGATCAATTGTGCAAAATTTGAACAAGATAGGAATTAAACTAGCTTTCTATAGAGAATATATACACTTACAATCTACTTTAATCTACAACTGATAGAGATATTAGTTTAACTTTTAGTAGTCGCATTCGTCTCTAATGCTACTAATTAGTTTCGGTATTTAATTAGAGAAATCGTGATTGTCGTGTCTGTGTCTTATTGTTTTCATTAATTTAATTTTTTTGTGTAAAAAATCTTATCTTTAAGGAGATGTTTTATTGTTTGTAACTTTAAATCTAACCAAATGAGAAATTTTCCCAACTCACTCTTACCTTATCAAAGTGTTATTCTTTCCAGATTCTTTTTTAAAAATTAAATAAAACATTGACCTAGAGGTAAATCTAAGTATAGTGTTTTATCTTATTTCTCTAACTGCTGTAGAATAATATTTCGCAATCTTACTAAACTTAAAAATAAAGTAGTTCGCAAACAAAATCTGGAAAAATCATGTATTTTATTTAGTTCCTGTATTCTGATGAAAAATCATTTATTTTGGTATTAAATGTAAACTTTTACTAATTTTGATTTGTTACTTTAAATTGGGAAGATTTACTAATACCTCATTACTTTGGTTGTAAAATACGATATTTAGAAAGAAAAAAAATTAGGAGAAAAATATTCTATTTATTTTGCTACAAGAAGCATTTAATTAAAACGAAATTATTAAAGTACAGTAGAATCTCGATTAACCGACCTAATTCGGATCAGAGGTAGGTCGGTTAAGCGAAAATTCCGGATAAAAGAGAGTTGTAAAAAACAATAAAAAGTAAATGATTTCCGTTTATTGAATACAGGACTTTTTATGTTTTTTTATGACATAATTGTTTTAAATGAGTTTTTGTTGCAATAATCTTGATAATCTTTGTTTCGCTGCTCTATCCCGGATTCTTTTTGAAGGCAATAGTTCAGTTTGATCTGCATCCGAAGGTTGCTCTAACCATGTCAGTTCTTTAGAAAAACAGTCAAAAGCCTCATCATTACTTATGTAACTTTAGAGCAAGGGAAAAGATTACGGTTTAAAAAGGAACAAATGATTTATTACTCATTTGGGAGATTTTTGATGTCGACTAAATGATTGCCGGTTAACAGAGAGTTCCGGATAAAGGAGGGACGGTTAATCGAGGTTCTACTGTAATGAAAATCATTCGAAGAGGAAATTGAAAAAAAAAAAAAAAGCGTCTTTCAAACATACGAGAAATTTCGGCAAATATTTTTATCAAAATATTAAAATGAAATATTTTGGCATATATATTATAAAAAATTATTATTTGAAGACTTGAATCCTACAAATAAAATATATTTGGTTTGAATCTTTCGTTTAAAAAATATGATGCTTATGTAAAGCGTTATTTTGAGTGGGGTTCCATCGTATGGAAACAAGTGACATATTTACGATTAATCACACTAAATATTTAAAAACAAATTTAAATTTTCATACTATCTCAAAACATTAGCTAATCTCAAAACATATTTTATTTTATCGCGAGTAATTGTGTTAGATTCTCATTAGACTTGAGAACCAAAACGTTAAATTTAAGTTGCTTTTTCACAAAATGCAACATTTTCTTGTTTGGTTTAAAAAGCATCTAAAGAAAATATTTGTAACGGAATATTGTTAGTCATTATTGTGTATCGAAAAGCGAATAAATACTATGGTACCTCAAAAAAAAAAAAAAAAAAAAAAATATATATATATATATATATATATATATATATATATATATATATATATATATATAAGGTTTTTTTTTTTTTTTTTTTTTTTTTTTTTAAATGATTTTTTTTCTGGCGTATTTACGTTTGGACAGGGATTTTATTACGACTTTACAAATTACACCTTTTGATAGCAACTGCTTTTCAGCTGGTCAGAAATACTGCATTTATGCGTAATTTAATATTTTTTTTTATTTATGCAAAATAACTTTATTTTTTTAATGATTTAATTTTACACGCCAGCTATTTTACCCCCATCCAATCATCACTCGTTCTATTTATCTTGTAAACACAAGTTTCTCCTTTAATTAACACACCCTTCCTCTTTCTAAAACTTCTCTCGTATAGCGGCAGATGGCGACACAAAAGGTTGTGTACTTTTTCGGCTTTGTTTTAATACAGAATCTGTAGAGGAATCTTAATTTTGAAAGGAAGAACTATATATTTTTATTTAGAAATATATAAGTATTGAAATAATCACCACTTAGCTTGTTTGCTTATTTTCAATATTTATTCATGGATTCCTTTGCTTGTTAACATGCAAAAGTTTTTTTTTTGTCTTTTCTAAGAAGTGTAATAATCTGTGAAGTTAGTGTTAAATCCCAAGTGCGTTCCATTTTTATTCTAACTATTGTTTAAAATTTCTCTCATATGTTTAATTATGGTTTAAGTTAATAAAAATATTTTTTTGAGCTTTTCCCACACAATTCAATAAATGGCGAGTTGGTGCTGCCATCTATGTTAGTATATGGGAAATAAACTATATTTTCCGGTTCACTTTCTGCAGTCCATATGTGTTGCCATTTTTTGTCGCAGTGTAGTCTTGACTCTTTCACCATGAAAAATAGAACACTACTCTACCAAACTAATTAATATAAGTTATTTATATTTATATTAGTATTAGTTATTTATATTTGTATTAATATAAGTTTATATTTGTAGTTTACCTAAGAATTAAGGCTGATTTAGGCTCTTCCTCCTTCTAAACGAAATTTATTCATTGACGCATTTGAATTTTTAAATGTTCTTTGTTGTTGTTAAAAAAAAAATAACCGCTAATTGCGAGTCGGTTACTCATAAGCAGTTTTCCATTCTCCATACACCATTTTTCTAATATACGTTCTTTAACATTTGTTCGTCTAATGTGGCCTTAAAATGCCACTTTTTGGTTGCTGATTTGATACTAAACACAGCTAATGGTATTTTATTTTTATTAGATTGAAAAGCTCACTCCTTTTTCAAGCAGCGTTGTCGGTGGCGAGTGCAGGGGACTTGGTCATTTTCATCTCCCCTGGACCTTTTAAACAACCTCCGTATCACGTTTCCGGTATGACCGAGCATTCCAAGTTGCATCTTCAATGTATTAAAATGTTGTAAGTGAAATATTTACTTTTTAGGAATGATCAGTCTGCCCTAAAGACTTAATGTAATGCTTTAACCCATTGTTCTTCCGAAATATTATTACTTTAAAAGTTATAAAAATTTCTACAAGATAAAATAGTATTGCATTCAAATATAATACTGTGTTAGGAGACTATGTTGCATGGTTCGTACGTTTTAAAAAAACCTTGAAAAGTGCTTGAAAAAAAAATCTTTCATTCTCAAGTGCTTGAAAACCTTGAATTCTGTAAAAATACGTTTAAAGTGCTTGAATTTCATTTTATTTTCTAAAAATATCAATTCAAGCTGATTAGAAAAGCCAGGTTATAGTATTGAAGCCTCTGTGTTAGATTTGCACCTTGTACTTTGTGTGTCAAAAATGTCACGATAAGAATAAAAAATGGATTTAGTTTCTTTAAGAAGTTTGATGGAGACTATACGAACTATTTCTAATGATGATAAAAAAAAAAAAAAAAAAAAAAAAAAAAAAAAAAATACCCCAAAGCGGATATATTTCACAACAATCAACGTCGTCAGCTTGATGGAGGCGCATGTAATTGAAAACGAAGTTTTAGATACGGAAATACTATGGACATTGAAAATTATAAAAAAAATCATGGTTCTTATGAATTAAATGAAAACATTGATAAATTATGTAATTGCATGTTAGCCGATAGCGTGATTGCATTTAAATTCTAAATTTTTTTGTGAAGAAAAAAATTTGCATATTATACAGTATTGTAATTAAGTCTTCAGACAGACAATTTAATCAATCAGACTTTTGTATTATTATTTGAGACAATTAAATGGATGTTCATATACGATATTGGCGTAGTTACCAAGTGAGTACTAGCTACTTTACTTCTGTTTTTATGGGACATAGTATTTTTTTCTCCTTCAAGTGTACGAACCATGTGTTGGCTTCAAAAGAAATACCCTAAATGTTTTTGATTTATCCCTCAAATTTAAAAAATTATCCCAAACATTTAAAGAATTATCCCCAATATTTTAAGAATTATTCCCTAAATTTTAAGGATTATCCCTAAAATTTTAGGAATTATCCCTGAAATTCCTACCTAGATTTTTTAGAAAACTCACTGCGCCCCTTGCACTATGAAAAAACCACAGATTCCGTGCCATTAACTATTTTTTTATCCCCAAAACTGAAAGAAATTGTCATCGACAACAAGTCTATCTGAAATTTGAACTTGATTGGATTGACGGCAAGTGTTTTAATTAGCTCTCCAAACATTTTATTCGCTACAAACAAAATAAGTTAATATAACGGATTTGAAAACACCAAAATGGCAGCTTTCTTTAACTATATATGTCGTGAACATTAACTGTTGAAGGTTTCGTTCATTAAATGCATTAATTGTATATATGCTTAAATGTGATTTGGTTACTGAATCTGAGTACGATAATCGAAACTTATGTATAAGTATAAGTGGTCTTTTGGTGACAGCCTCTAAAACTTGATAGAAAGCATTATTTTCTACTACGTGTCTTATATGGCAAGTTTCAGTTCGATTGGATGTGACAAGTGGGCTAATTTGCTCTCCGAAGACTTCGACCTCCACACACATACAACAAAATCGAAGTTATTATAAAGAATTTAAAAATGGGGATTTTCAGTTTTGAAGCCTTAAAAATCAGGAATCAAGAAACACATATTTTTTTTTTCTCTCGTAAAAATCATTTGAAATGTTATGGGATCACTCGGTTGTTGTTTGATGAAGTTTACAAATTTGAATTGTGAATTATTTCTATGAGTTGATTATTTTTGTTGGCACAGGTACCTTCCCAATCCGGCTGATTTGCTGCGCTACCTATGCGAATTCCACACTAAAGAGTGTCTACCTGCTGCAATTATGATTGATGACATTCAGTTTTATATCTCGCATCTTTCTCAGGTGTGTTTTATGTTACATATTCGTGGTTTTGTGTTTTTTTGTGTTAGGGTAACGGGAGGGACAAGCAGGGGGTTATGTTGGGGATAATTTAATGATTTTTAGGCAAGTTGCTGAAACAGTTGCTTTTTTTTTTTTTTTGGAGCATCTCATTGCATATCAATCTGAACATGCAAAATACATTTCGTTCAATCTGAACTTATAAAAAGCATTTCGTTTAGTCATCTGCTAGAAATAATTTACTGATGTTTTGACAAGTTGCTGAACTTGACGTTATGTTCAAATCTGAACTCGTAAAAGCCATTTTTTTTCTTTTTTCCCCCCAAACTGAACACGCAAAAGCGCTTTTGTTTAATCTGAACAGTAAAAGACATTTTGTTGAATCATTTCAACACTCATATGCAAAAGATTTTTACTATTGAGCTGGGGAAGGGGATAGCTGTTACCTGTATTTTTTTTTATTTTATATTATTACTTTGCACAGCGCATTGCTCAAAGCAAATATAAATAAATCACGACGAAATATTTTATTTGCGCTTACATACTCATAGTTTATGTTCATCATTGAACTGTTTGTCTATCCCCAGAACAGCTCCCGCCAGCTTGTCCAGTATTGCCAGTTGCCGTGGAAACAAGACCAACCTCATTTACCACGGGGAGATTTCAGAGGTGGAAGTCATCCACTCTTTATTAGCTGTGAAGGTCAATTTCTTGCATACACACCCCTATTCTAAATCGACGAATCTTGTTTCTATAGCGACCGCCATCAGGCAGACTACCTGGCTGGAACTGTTCTTCGGATAGACAGACAGTACTGGTAGTTTATGCTGGTCATTTGGGTAGTTACTGAATTGATACTTATTTTCTCTCAGAAGGAACAAAATAAAGAAGCCGCCATGGTGAAATTATTTGCAATCTTAGAAGACACAGTGGCATTTATTTCCCAGAAAAAGTAAGCTGTGCACTCGTGTATATATAACAGGGTTCCCAATGTCATTGAAAGTCATTAAAAGTGCTTAATATTTTTGAACCTGTTTTCAAGGCCTTGAAAATGCTTAGAGGTGCTTAAAAGTAATTGAAAATGCTTTGAGGTCCTTGAAAGTACTTAATTTTTACAGATGTTGTCCAACTGTAAAATTTATAAAAATCCAACTCGGACTTGCTGTCCCCGCGTGACCGCCACTTATCTGCACCGTATAGGAATTTTCCGACATATTTGTATTACGCATCCACCAACTTGTAACTTTTTTGGTAGAATATACTTTATTAAAAATTTAAATACAGACATTATGCCTGAAAACGAATTTTCATAGGTCCTTAAAAACATTAATTAGGTCCTTAAAAGTCATTGATTTTCATTATGTGATTTGAGGGGAACCCTGTATAAGTTCATAAGATGCTGCGTGCGTAGAAAGCATCCAGTTATTTAAAATAATTGTCATTACAATGTTCAATTTTGTTTGACGTAATATTGAGTCATAATACGAAAAATGGGCGGTTATAGTATAGGATCAAATAACTCATTTAACCCTTTTTTTTACTGACGGGACTTATCCCGTCAGTTTTTTTTACTGACGCGGGACTTCCCATCAGAGTCCTATGAGTTTTCTCATGGTACTGTATTGGTTTAAACGCTTTGAGAACCATTTGGGATTTTGAAGTCCACTTCTATAAAGTTCGTTCTTCAGTTGCTAGATGGAAGCACAAGATTATTTATTTTTATATGAAAACAAACGCTTGGGCGATTTTCAATCTTCTAGGCTTCGATCTTGGCCTTATATCGTGTTATAGAATTGTCTCTGGCAAACTTCCAAAGACTTGTGTTACCACTTAACAATTGAAGAATCCATTGTGGACTTCAAAGTCCCAATTGGTCTCGAAGCGTTTAAGTTAATACAGTACCGCGAGAAAACTGACGACTTTAAAAATCCCTTCATTAAATAAAGAGTTAAAGATATCACCTTTTTCCAAAGTTTATAGCCTTAATTTGTTACTAATTTTTTTTTCCTTTAAAAATATTGCAAAAATTTAATACATAAACTTTAAATTTAGATTTTTATTTTGGAAACAATCGAGAAAAAAAAAAGAAAAAAGAAAGAAAGAACAAAAAAAAAAAAGGGGGGGGGGGGGGCAAAAAAATGGAATATTTGGACTTTCAATTAAGAATGACTTTTATAAACTCAGTTTTGGCGTTAGTAGGTGGACAAAAGTTCATAGAACGTTCTTTGGATTAAAAAAAAATTTACACGTTTATCGACGATAAAAAAAAAAAAAAATGATTGGAAAATATTAAATGAATTGTCTACCATCCAATGAACGTGCAGAAAAAAAAATCTCGACTAATATGTATTTTGCTTAACTTTTACTGTTTCAATTTTACCCATCACATGCTCTCCTTCTAATATATTTTTCGGTAATTCTAATAGCTTAAATGTTCAAAATTGAATTGGTCTTTTGCAGGGGCGAATCGTGCCATCGCATGGTTACTCTGCTGAGGGGGGCTTGCCCAAAAAACTTTGTCAAAAGATACTTCCAAGAACTTTGGAATGTAACTACAGATGAAACAGGAGAGTTTGTGTTGACTGACGATCACGTTCCTGCGTTCAGAGTTCATTTGCATTTTAATAATTCGAACCGAGAAATTGACGTAGATAAAATTTATAGACTAGCTGGTGAGAGCTCTACGATGAGTCATGTACATAAGTTTGTAAGAAATATTTTATTATTATTATTTCATGTTTATTTCTTATAATTCTGTTCGGATGTTATAATTCTTTTTAATAAATTCTATTGATTCTAAAAATTAGTGTTTGTTTTTGAGGTATTCACCTTTTTTTTTTTTTTTAAACTTTTCTTCAACATTCGAGCATCTTAAGAGGAACATGCTTGACTTCTCTTAATGAAAGTTCGATTTTGCAGTATCCAACTAACTTGCTAGAAAAGTGTCTCTTCAAGTCGGCAAACACTGTCAAAATGAACGTTGAGGATTCTAATTTTCGAGTTCCGTTTGTATGATTCTGAGATATTTCTTTGCTAACATTCTTAGGTGGTCAATACTTGCCATAACAGTATCTGGGCAAAATTTATGTACTTAAATGTACAGCAGTTTATTCCTTCTGGTTACTTATAACCAAGAAGTAGTTTGTTTATCAGCAGCAGCGTTGCCAGACGTAGTATTTTTAATACCCCGCTGTTGTTTTCCCCATACTTATATTTTCTTAGTACTTTGCAAAGTGCTGGAAGTCTTAGTTTTTGAAGTACTATTGATATTTGATTATTGGGAAAAATTGCCTACCTAAGAATTTTAAGTCTGAGGACTGGTAACGTTACTTAGAAGACACATATAGTCCAACCAGAGCTGCCACAGGCGACTAAAGCTACTACTTTCGAGGCAAGGCTACTATGGTGACTTTTTTCGCCAAAATTGGCTTAAAAGCTACCTTGCCTTGAAAGTGCTTGAAAATGCTTAGAGGTCCTTAATTGATGCGGATGTTGTGTGCCCAACTGCAAAAGTTATAAAAATACAACTCGGACTTGATATCCCTACGTGACCGCCACTTATCTGCACCGTATCGGAGTTCTCTGACATATTTGTGTTACACATCCACTAACTTGTAACTTTTTTGGTAAAATATACTTAATTAAAAATTTATATATATATAGACAAGAAACCTGAAAATAAACTTTCAAACGCCCTTAAAAAAATATTATTTAGGACCATAAAAGTTATAGAAAAGTGATTGACTTTCATTCTGTGATTTGAGTGGGAGCCAATATACTCGTCAGAACTAGAGATATTTTGTTGCACACCCTCAAACTGTATTGATCTCAGCTAATTATATTTTCAGACATGTTACCACGTCAATTACAAATAGCAAAATTTGGATAATTTTGACGAGTTTTTTCTGAAATAGGGTCCGAGGCCAATTTTGAAAACAAGATCGTCATAGATACCTGCCTCTAGATTACCTTCATTTCACCTTGACACTTTTTTTTTTCTTCTTACCTTATAACTATCAGTTGCATATAAGAATCAGTTTAGGCATTTAGAAGTAAAAGGGTTTATCTAAAAAAAAACCGACACGAACCATCGAATTACCCGAATCTGTGCTTGACCTCGAATCCCATAAAAGCTGTAATGTGTAATTTGTTGCCGATTGGTGGGAAATGTAGTCGCTCATTATATTTCAATCGACCCGTTTCAGCCATTTGTTAGCCGAGGAAACCACGAAGTCTGTTCCACGAACGAAGCCGAAGTCCATATGGGACAAAACCGAAAGTTATAATCATCTAAACCCGTACAGAGGGTCTTATACTCAGGAATGATGTCTACGAACGTTTTCCGTTTTGTGGTAGAAGTATGGAGACCCACGTAGCCCGGAGCTGTTGCTTCTTATTCCAAGGTGAATTCTTTTGATTGCGGCGGGTTGAGTCAGCAGGAGGATTTGGTTTGACGAAAAACCGAAGCTTTATTCTTCTTGGAGAACAACAGTCGGAGAGATATGCATAAACAATTGAAGTGTTGTGAATATTTTTTTTGGAGAAATCGCCCCACCCCATTACTAGTGACAATTCATCAGAGTTATTTGGCTTCATTGTGCATGAATTGTTCCTAGAACGTTGACGAATATCTTTAAACTGTTTAGGTGAGGCTCATGGGCGCCAACTTTTAACTTTTGAGTTGAAGTTGGGGGGGGGGGGGGGTCGGGTTGAGAAGATTTTCGAACACCACTTTTTTCATGATCTACCTACTGAATATATTGAACTTATCTCCATTACACGTAATAACTTTTCCTAAAAAACTGTTTATCACTTATGTAGTATAGTTATTTGTATAAAATTAATTCAGTAACAATTTATGGAAAAAACTAAAAGCACTAAAAAGTTAATTCATCATTATAAAATAATTTATTTCAATATCACATACTTTATTTTAAAAGATGAACTTTTATGATATTTCAGTAAAATGAAGAAAGCAAATTTTAATAATTCTGGATGATAATGAAAAAAAGTGTCGTGTCAATGTGCTTACAAATAGTGTTTACTTTTTATTTTTATGGGATTTTTTTCTCCTTTAGAGCATTACAAAGTTAACAAAGTACTTACATTACAAAGTTTTACGCAATATTTTACATTGGAAAAACACATTTTTACCAGATTTTTGGAGCAGTGATGAAATTATTCCTTTTCTCCCCCTGTTACGGCAGCACAGGGGCGATCACTTTTTTTTTATAGTTGTATAGAAGATTTTCTCTTGTGCAGGAGATGTTTGCATGTGATGTTGATTATGTTTGTAAGGGGAGAGAGAGAGAGACTTGTTACGTTTAATTATTTTTATTTTCCTTAGGAGTCAGTCTGTCCCTGTGAAAGACTTATAATTGTTTTAAAAAGAAGTAAACAATGGTTTGGACCTTGTGTAGCTTTTGCGCCATTAAGCCCTGAACAACCAACCCTGCCCCCATATTATTTTTTCAGCCACAATTTCTGCATAAGTATTGCTTTGAGGCGTATGAAATTTTACAACTGGCATGACATCAGTAATAAACGTTCATTAAAGAAATTTGAAGGCAAAATAACTTGTGGGATTTTTATTATTATCGTTTTTAAGTAATTGTAGGCTAGCTTATAAAAACATTTTAAGTGCAATAGTAAAAAAAAAGTGGTTTTTTTTTTGTATGTTTGAAATGACATAATAGTAAGGTTTTGTTCATTGGCAGATCCATCCAAATAAAAATGGCTCCCATCAGCATTACGAAAAAACATTTTTTTTTTTTTTTTTTTGCCTTGATCACTGCTTTTTGGACATTTTGAGGTTTTTCAAGTCATAAATGGGAATCAGTTTCTCATCTCCCCGCGTCTCCTTGAAACTCAGATGTTCCTGTAATCGCATTCCAGTAGAGTATAGTCCTCTTGTAGCTCTTCCGCCATAAAAAAAAATATCCAAATCCAACCAAACCCAAGCACGGTCATATACCCTTTCGGCAATGCCCCATCACCGTATATGTTAATCACAAAAGCCAAATCCACACGAATCGCAACGTAAGACATACTTAAAATCCAATCTTCCCTGTTTCTGGACATAACTCTTGAACCTACCACAAATCGACGGGGAAGGGGGGTAGCTTCCAAATATCCATTCCATCATTAAGGCCACGTTAAATAGGCCTTTGCATCTGTCCTTATTTTGCTTCACGAAAATAAACAATGCAGCACCGCGCAGGTGGACACGATGTTTTTTTTTTTTTTTTTTTTTTTTTTTGAGGCCGCAGTACCCCGTTCGAAGTACAATAATAAAAATAAAAAGAAATGGTGTCTGGTCTGTTCTCATTTGGAAGCCCCGAGGCACTTTCGGTATGGAACAGCTGCTGCCAGATGAATCAAGGTAAATGAACAGGTCTGGAATTCCGACACCATTGTCCGAACAGAAGTCGAGGGTGCTATCGATTCCTGAATCGAAATACTGTTGCCTATGCCGTTGGTGTAATTGTTAAGTTACTTTTGCATTAAGCTTTAACTGCTGTTTGCGGTCTGGCTGACCGCAGTTATTTTAAGTGGAACGATTTCACACCCTTAATCTTTGACTTTTATATATATTTTACAAATATGTTTTTTTTAATAATTTTAAGCTGATGTTCACCAATTTGTTTGGCGTAGTGTTGCCTATGCGCAAGAAATATTCAATCAACCAACCGCAGCAGTTAAAGAGTCTGCTTGTGAAATTTAAAATGTGCTACAATGTATGCAAGTACAGGTCCACCAGAAAGCAATTCCTAACTTTGAAGTGACATAACAGTGAAAGACATATAAAGAATAGACAATTGATGTATTGGATAGACAGGTTTTGACTTTAAAATTAACCAGTTTACATAATTGTTTGATGGGAGTACATTTGATGACTTTTGCTTATGGTTTACAGATGAGGTCCATTTATATTGGTATAGATTTGTCAATAAGCAAAACTGGTGAATATGGGGTACTAAAAACCCTTTCTGTGTGTTTTGAAATACCTCTTTATTTTGTGTGAGTGACCATTTTGGGCTGCGCTATCCAGTAAAGGTACCATGGACCCTACTTCCAACAAGAAAACGATGAGCTCATATAGCTGTATTAAAATTTTACATGAATATACTGTCATATTTCAATATTGTAACTAATTTTGCATACTGATGCATTTAAAATTCCATACCTGTCTATCTACCTTATCACTTGTCTCCTCTTTCTTTCTTTCTTTCTTTCTTTCTCTCACTGTTTCGCAGTTGTGTCCTTTCAAAGTTAGGGAGTCATTTCTAAAAAAAAAAAAAGACTCCTTATGTACTATGTTTCATTCTGCAACTTGTTTTAGTGCACTTATTGCAAAATGTTATGGAATCACTGGTTTGCTGTACCCAGCCACAAGAAGAAAAAAAGAAAAAAAAAGTCAAGTAAAAGTTCAAAATCGCGCTTTTTAAAAACTTCTTTAAGTGGTATCAAGATGAATGCAAAAATGGACGGAATATAATACGACAAATTCCCTACGAGGATCATTCCCTAATACTTGCTATGTTATAATCTTCTAGCCTAGTGTATTTAGAATCTACTTTATATAAAACCTTGATATTTGGTAAGTATAGGTACCAAACAGATCACTTTAATGAAATGATCTAAATTGTTTTCATTTAATGTCCATCTTATTATAAATTAAAATAGCAAATGACAAAAGCAGATGGAGCTACTGCATATGCATTGACGTAAGGATTTCAAGCTTAAAATATATTAGACGCCTTTTTTCGAGTTTTAAATTTATGCCGTTTCATGAAGTGATAATTTCCCTACCTACTCACCAAATTTCATGGTTTTATATAAAGTAGTTTCTAAATGTACTGTCTACAAGATTGTAACATAGCAAGTATAGGGAATGATCCTTACTATACAAAACTTCAACTTAACTTGACATCACTAGACGGTAGATCGTCACAGTGCTCATAGGCAATTTATCTATTTTGGCGGCGTGAAAGCATAATGCTCGCCAAACCACAACCCTGTAGAGAACAAAAGTCTATAATGTTTGGCGAGAATTATGTCTTCACTCCGCTAAAATGGATTAATTGCCTGTGACCACGGTGAAGATCTATCGTCTAGTGATGTCAATTGTCAAGTTAATATAGTACTTCCTCTTAAAACGTGATAAAAGTGGTTTTGTGACAACGTTTATGTACTTTGACCACTTTCGGACCTAAGATGAGCAATAAAGAAGAGGACTATAAATCTGTCCAACACATAAAAGTGTGTTGCATAATCTTGTGCCTTTTAATTTTTCACCAACAATTTGGTTTTGAAGGAACATTGTTCTGCAAGAAGTTTTATTGCATAGTCTAAACGCAACATCAACAGAAAAAGGCAAATCACAAATCCGCATTCGCATTGTCGAGCGCATAATTTTTAAACGGTACTCAAAAGAGCATTAACTGAATACTCTGTTTTCTTCTTCTTTTTTTTTTTTTCTTCCAAAAGGTGGCATCTCTTTTTAGATGGGTACTGCAGCTTTCGTGTTAATGATTTCGGCCATTCCTACAATAAACTGCAAAATCGGTAAAAAAAAAAAATATTAAACGCTGTTGAAAACTTAATTTCAAATAAAAGCAATCTTTTCACGAGTGAAATAGTCCAATAAACACGATTCAAATTTATCTAACTAATGCCTAGAATATTAAATGACGACTCTTTTATTCACTGTTAGTGGACTTTCAAATAGTTCTACCTAATGTTGAAGTTTCTATGTGTTCTTTAATCCAATGTTATTTATCAATATCTATCATCTAAATATCCTATTCATCTTAAAAATTCCACTTTAAGAGATACGATACTTTTCTCTCGTGTCTTACTTAAAAGTTGACTTGTGAATCATATTTGCACACTTGTCACTTCGCATACTGTTTCTTAGTGTTAGGAAGGTGCTTTGTAATTCCGATCCGAAATTAAAAGTTGGAATTGATGTTTCGTTTTTCGAAATTTCCTCAGTTTCCCATACAAGTGTTATCGGGAGATATTTCGCTATTATATGTCCCTTTCCACATAAGAAATAATTAAAAATATATAAAGTAATGTTTTTTAATTTTAGTAGCAATATATCCTTTTGAATTAGTCTTTATAGATTTGAATTTTTTTTAGTCTGCACTTTTTTTTGGTGACTTACCTAACAAAAAAAATAACTATATGTTTTTTTTTTACCATCAGTATCTGAAATACTTCACCTTAGTCTTATTTTAATTGTACAAATTGTGTTAGTTTATTTTCACCATATTCTATGCAGCCTAAACTTTAAATATCAAATTTTATTATTATAAATTCCGTCATTTATTGTGTAATTACAGACAACGTTCTTACGTGAATTTGAAAAATTTAGACGAATTAATTAATGTAAAATATCAGTATTTCCCTTTTTCTAATATGCTAAAAAAAAGTATACATTGTATTTGTGAAAAAAAAAAAAAAAAAAACATTTACCTAATAAATAAACCCCAAAAAACCCCTTACTATTTCAATTTATAAGCACTTTGCCTTCTTTACTCCTTTCTAGTATGGATATCTAAGGAAAAGACTGGTAAAGTAAACTTTGCCTCTATTATTATTTCTCAATTTAGTGTGGATATCTAAAGAAAATATAATTTTACAGGAAATTCGAAATACTGACTAAATTATATAAAATAGATTTTTATTTCCCCTTTTTTAATATGCTGAAAAAGGGTACTTGGTAGCCCTTAATAACTCTTGCTTCAAAAACATAACATAAAGGTATTTGTCTTGTCAATTCGTATGCGCCTTGTTTCGGTTACTCGTTTGTCTGTTAAATGTGGATATTTAGAAAGAGACAGCTATGTACTGGACTTTGCCTCTGTTATTGTTTCCAAGCTTAGTGTACATATCTAAGGAAAAGATAGTTTTACAGGAAATTCGAAATATAGATTAAATTATATAAAATGTTAATTTCCCCTTTTTTTACTATGCTGAAAAAGTGTACTTTGTAGTTGTAAAATAATAACCCTTGCTTTAAAAACATAACAAAAAGGTATCTCTCATGTCAATTCTTATGCTCCTTGTTTCAGCTATTCGTTTGTCTGTTAAATGTGGATATTTAGAAAGACACAGTTCCTTGCCTCTGTTATTGTTTCCAAGCTTAGTGTACAAATCTAAGGAAAAGATAGTTTTACAGGAAATTCGAAATATAGATTAAATTATATAAAATGTTAATTTCCCCTTTTTTTACTATGCTGAAAAAGTGTACTTTGTAGTTGTAAAATAATAACCCTTGCTTTAAAAACATAACAAAAAGGTATCTCTCATGTCAATTCTTATGCTCCTTGTTTCAGCTATTCGTTTGTCTGTTAAATGTGGATATTTAGAAAGACACAGTTCCTTGCCTCTGTTATTGTTTCCAAGCTTAGTGTACAAATCTAAGGAAAAGATAGTTTTACAGGAAATTCGAAATATAGATTAAATTATATAAAATGTTAATTTCCCCTTTTTTTACTATGCTGAAAAAGTGTACTTTGTAGTTGTAAAATAATAACCCTTGCTTTAAAAACATAACAAAAAGGTATCTCTCATGTCAATTCTTATGCTCCTTGTTTCAGCTATTCGTTTGTCTGTTAAATGTGGATATTTAGAAAGACACAGTTCCTTGCCTCTGTTATTGTTTCCAAGCTTAGTGTACAAATCTAAGGAAAAGATAGTTTTACAGGAAATTCGAAATATAGATTAAATTATATAAAATGTTAATTTCCCCTTTTTTTACTATGCTGAAAAAGTGTACTTTGTAGTTGTAAAATAATAACCCTTGCTTTAAAAACATAACAAAAAGGTATCTCTCATGTCAATTCTTATGCTCCTTGTTTCAGCTATTCGTTTGTCTGTTAAATGTGGATATTTAGAAAGACACAGTTCCTTGCCTCTGTTATTGTTTCCAAGCTTAGTGTACAAATCTAAGGAAAAGATAGTTTTACAGGAAATTCGAAATATAGATTAAATTATATAAAATGTTAATTTCCCCTTTTTTTACTATGCTGAAAAAGTGTACTTTGTAGTTGTAAAATAATAACCCTTGCTTTAAAAACATAACAAAAAGGTATCTCTCATGTCAATTCTTATGCTCCTTGTTTCAGCTATTCGTTTGTCTGTTAAATGTGGATATTTAGAAAGACACAGTTCCTTGCCTCTGTTATTGTTTCCAAGCTTAGTGTACAAATCTAAGGAAAAGATAGTTTTACAGGAAATTCGAAATATAGATTAAATTATATAAAATGTTAATTTCCCCTTTTTTTACTATGCTGAAAAAGTGTACTTTGTAGTTGTAAAATAATAACCCTTGCTTTAAAAACATAACAAAAAGGTATCTCTCATGTCAATTCTTATGCTCCTTGTTTCAGCTATTCGTTTGTCTGTTAAATGTGGATATTTAGAAAGACACAGTTCCTTGCATCTGTTATTGTTTCCCAGCTTAGTGTGGATATCTAAGGAAAAGATAGTTTTACGGGAAACTTGGCAAAATTTAGATTAACTAAATTGTATAAAATTTCAGTTTTCCCGTTTGTAATAAGCTAAAAAAGTGCACTCGGTATTTGTAAAAAAAGTGTCAGTTTTGTCATTTCCTGTAATTCTTGCATCCTTTTCTCAATTTCCTGTTTGGTATAGATATCTAAGGAAAAGACAATTTTATAAGAAACTTGAAAAATTTAGATATAGTAAATCATGTGAAATTTCAGTTTCCCTTTTTTTCATGTGTAAAAAGTGTACTTTGTAAAAAAAATGGTCTCAAACACGAATATATATATATATATATATATATATATATATATATATATATATATATATATATAATGTTACGTCAATGGACAATTCCCGCATTTTTTAAAAACGAGTGTAATTAGTGCATATTTATGAAGAATTTCTTCCTGATTCCAAATATTTAAACAAAAGTTCTTTAAAAAAATTAGTTATTTAAATATTAAGAAAATAAAATGCCCCAAAACCCAGCCAAAACCAGTCCGATCAAAACAGTCCACAAAATTCGTGACGTGAAGAGATCCCTGCGTTTCTATGGTTATCGTGAGGTTTCTGCCAAATAGTTATCGTTAAAAAAGTTGGTGTTGGTAGACCATTGCCACATTCCGTACAGTTTGGCGTGATTTGCGAGAAACTTGGCAAATCTGGTTTCCGCTGCTGTATTTCAAGCCAAGATGTTTGAAATCTCTTTACGTCGCGTTCATTACCAACGAAATCAGTTGTTTTCTCGCCAACCTCTAACAAGGTAATTTTAATCGCACATTAAAAAAAAAAAGAGCGCTTTGAGCAGAAATTTTTATGTTTATGGCCTTTTCGAAACATTTAGAATTGAATAAAAAAAATTTTAAAAAATGCGGGAATTGTCCATTGGTATACGCTTTTATATTTGTAGAAAAAATAATAAAAATAGCTTATAATCTTTTGATTCGCATGCAGGGTTCATTGCCTCCGCTACACGTTTTTCTGCTTAGTATGAATATCAAAGGAGAAAACACATTTACAGCGAATGACTTTTTATTTACATGTTTACATGACTTTTTGTTAACAGGGTTCCCACGGTCATTGAAAGTCATTGAAAGTGCTTAATATTTCTGAATTTGTTTTCAAGGCCTTGAAAGTGCTTAAAAATGCTTAGAGGTGCTTAAAAGTCCTTGAAAATGCTTAGAGGTCCTTAAAAGTCCTTAATTTTTGCGGATGTTGTGTGCCCAACTGCAAAAGTTATAAAAATACAACTCGGACTTGCTATGCCCACTTGAACACCATTTATCTGCACTGTATCGGAATTCTCTGCCATATTTATATTACGCATCCACCAACTTGTAACTTTTTTTGGTAGAATATACTTTATTAAAAATTTATTTACAGACATGATGCCTGAAAACAAATTTTCAAAGGTCCTTAAAAACCTTATTTAGGTCATTAAAAGTCATTGATTTTCATTCAGTGATTTGAGTGGGAACCCTGGTTAAAAAAGATGCGCTTTATTTGCAGATCGTTTGTTTCAAATGAAGGTTATTTGTAATTAGAAGTAAAATTAACCTTGGGATTGCTGTTATTTACCGTTTTTATATTTTCATCATTCATTAAGAAAAAAAATCGCCAATTTGGCGATATTTTCTGGCGATAATTCTTATATGGGCCTTTAAAAGTAAATGCCATTTTTGGCTATATACTTTTCGATAATTTTTACATTATCCTCTCTTGTAAGTGAAACAGAGGAAAGGATAAAACCTGTCGTTGATGAGCGATGCTCAAGAGAAGACAACTCTGTGTTGAAGATATTAGATTTTTAACTTTTTACGCCTTTATAATATTTTTACAGGAATTTCGAAGGTGGAGATGCTTAGAACAACTTCAGGGGGATTACCCTATTAATGAAGAACATGATTTTTTTCAATGACAGCTATCTTATAGAAATGCGCAATTTTGACGAAAACCTTAATTAGTAGGTCCCATGGCCACCACTAACCCGTACGCCAAATTTGAACATTTTAGGTTAATTCGTTCGAGAGTTATGCTGACTACTTACACACAGACAGATATTTTTTCTTGACCACTTTTTGTAAGTCAAGATGTTCCAAAACACGAAGAAATGCAAACAAAATCAAAACTTTTTTTTTTTACCGAAAAATAATACTTTCATTCAATACTTCATAACAATTCTCTTAACCTTAAAAAAAAAAAAAAAAAAAAAAAAAAAAAAATTGACAGATGCACTAAAAGTATGAACTTGCACCAAAATGCATCATTCGTGCATTTATGTTTTTATATCTTGTACTTTATTACTGAACATAATCAGGCAAAGTAAAGAGGATTGAAAGAGTTATTTGTGCGAGAAAATTCAGATCTCTCACACCTTCCTCAACAGTTTCATCAAAATTAACCTTCCACCCCAGACAATTTTCTTTTCTTTTTGATTCCTACCCTACTTTAACCACTTCCCTCCCCAAAAAACCTTGACCAACACTCCATTCACGCTCCCTACTTAAAAAAAAGAACACCCGCCAACAAAAGACATCGGCAAATCGAAAGGATGTCCGTCCCGTACAAACCTAACCCCCTATCGCACTCTTTCTTCAAGATAAGGCTTCCTTACCAACACACACGCAACCCCCCCCCCCCCCCCCTGTTCGAAAAAGAACACATATAAAAAAAGAGCTGCAGTGTCATTTTGAGAAGACCCCCCCTCCTACCCCCACTCTTCTGTGTTCTATTGAGTGTCTGAATCGATTTCCTATATCCGGCAGACGACGGGAAGTGACGTCACCACTTATAAGCGTGTGATGTCACTCGTCGTAATAGCCGAGGAACATATGGGAGGCCAATTATTGGCCTGGTGGTCATTTGGGATGTAGAAGTGACAGATCGGGGGTTGATGGGGTGATTGTGTTGTTTAATAGAGTGCCGCGCTTGGTGGCTGTCGGTCTTTTTGGCGAGTTGGCAAAAAGTAAACGCATACTATTTTGTGACAAAAACTAGGGGTGTGGAACATCGCACAACTTTTAATTACGCTATAATACTGACGCGGATCGTTTTTTTTTTATTTACCGTTTTTATATTTTCATCATTCATTTAGAAAATATGGCCAGTTTGGTGATAATTCTTACATGGGCCTTTAAAAAAAAAAAAAAAAAAAAAAAAAAAACTCCGCCAAAATAGCTATTTTGGCCATGTACTTTTTCGATAATTCTTACATGATCTTTTTTTGTAAGTGAAAGAAAAACGGTCGTTGATAAGCGATGTTCAAGGAAAGAGAACTCTGTGTTAAAGACATTTCGTTTTTTCAAATTTTTACGCCTTTATATCATTTTTACTGAAATTTCAGAAGTGGAGGCGTTTAAGGTATACGTATAGGTTTCACCATTTTTTTTTAATTTAAAAATTTGACCTTTGCACCTTGAAAAGTACATTATTTGTTAAACTGTTTTCAATAAAAAAAAAATTAATTTCTTCAATTTTAATGATTGATTAACATTTAATCAACTAATTAGGCTAATTTCGAACGGTAATGACAAAAATTCTAATTCACCCACAGATACAATTTTGGTGTTCAATAATGCGGAATACCTTGCTCTATGTTTTGACCCTATTATCAGAATTTTACAGTGTTTATATTTTGTGATATCTTGCTTTAACTGAATCTATTAGAAAAATCCAAGTTTTTTTATACAGAATCTTATCTTTCAAATTCAATTAAAAAAATATTTATTTACAAATCACTTAGTATTTAGGGTCAAAACATTCAATAATGTATGCAGATTACATAGCAAAAAACAAATTTCAAAAAATATTATTTAAACTGGAGTTATTACTGTTTGAATGAAATGCTAAATAGAAAAAACTACAATCTGAGAATAACTTTTAAAAAAGTATTTTTTATATAAAAAACTATTATTATACTAATTATTATATATTTCCTTTTTAGTATGCTCCTCCATCATTGGGTTTCCTTCTTTTGTGTTGTTTTTATTTTGCTTTTGTTTTTTACGGCCTTACAAATCTTCCCCGATTTTTGCGATTTGAAACCTATACGTATACCTTAAAACACCTTAAGAGGCATTACCACAGCGATTTTGACCACAATCGTTCGCGCTGTTTTTAGAAATTACTGAAAAACATGATTTTTTTAAATGACAGCTACCTTATACGCATGCGCAATTTTGACGAAAACCTTAATAATCGGTCCCATGGCCACCACTAACGAGTACACCAAATTTAAACATCGTAAGGCAATTCGCATAAAATTATCGCTTTAAAAAGTGAATTATTTTACCAGGTATAGCACCAGTAATAACTGTTCTCCTGATGGCTTGAGGATTAGCGCTCTGGCCTCGCATGCCAATGGTGCCGGGTTCGAATCTTAGATGTGGCATGGATGATTGTTGTGGTTCGGAATCCATGTTAAGTTGTAAGTTTTGGCCTGATTAACCGTCATGCATAAAAATTAGTCGTTGAGCGCAAAAAACAACCAAAACAGCACCATTAATAAAAACTCCTTAACACAATTCAAAGTTACAATTATACAGGTGATATTTTATTTTATGAATTAATTTAAAGTTTTTTGCTTTATGTGTGATAAATCGACAAAAAGTTATTTTCCTTTAAAATATTTTTTGATTAGCTTTCATTCCTAGCGTTATACCTGTTAACATATTTTATGTGTTTTAAACCAATAGCACATATTTTGCGCTGAAAACAAAGCATTAAGTTGGTTTTCTGGTTGGTTTTTACGCTTAACGACCTATTTTTATGCACAATAACGGTTAATCAGACCGGGACCGGTCGGGAGCTTAACGAGCATTTCGAACCTCAACGAACATACATGCCTAACCCAGGATTCAAACCCGGCACCTTTGCCATGTGAGGCCAGAGCATTAACCATACAGCCATCAAGAAGGCATTAGGTTTATGGAACTAGGTTGGTTGTATTCAGATTATCTGGCGCCGTCAGCAACACGAGGGCTATAATGCGCCGAAACATTTCGTCATTTAACAAACCAACATACATTTACAAACACCCATGCCTAACACGGGACTCGAACCCGCAACCTCTCGGTCTAGAATTATGGAACTAGGATAGACTGACGATCCACCTTAATATAAATTTTAAAAAGCGGATGCTTTCAATTGGATATTGCATGGCTCGAAAGAGTTAAACATATACGATTTCTGGTTTAAATACTAAACATTTTATTAAGTCATGTGGTGATACTTAGGACAGTTATTTAATTTTTGTTCAGATTGGTTGTTTTCAGGTTATCTGGCGCCGTCAGCAACACGAGGGCTATAATGCGCCGAAATATTCGTCATTAGACAAGCCAACATACATTTACAAACATCCATGCCTAACACGGGACTCGAACCCGCAACCTTGCGGTCTAGAAGCTAGCACGCTAACCACTATACCGTTTGGTCGGCTAACTTCAGTTTATACTATTTGATAGTTGCGGAACGTGAATCAAATACCAAATTTGATAATTTCAGAAAATGCGGTAAATGAATACATTTTTATTTTGTTTCTTCAGGACATATACTTTTAAACATCCCCTAATTCTTATAAGGACAATTTTGATGTTATAATTTTTCTTTCATAGAATCATGCTCCGCATTCGTGTAATTTGAGCAGTGTTCTTATAATAAGAGAACTTTCAAATGAGTGAAAAATTATGAAATTCCAACGAAATACTTCTAAACAAAGAGAATTTTAATTAGAATCAACGAACTAATTCATTCTGTAAGGCTGCCAGTAAAATTTGGACCGATCATAGTTGAAACTCTTTCCTTTTATCAAAATCGCTTTAGTCAGAATTATCTAAAAAAATAATTGAACGTGAATGCATAAATTTATAATAAAGTGTGTGGTCCAGTCAATTCAACATTGCGTAGTAATGCTGTAAATGCAAGAATTTTCAACGATCAATGTTAAAACTTTTTCCTGTTGCTAAAGTTATTTTAATAAGAGTAAATAAAAGATATGTTTAGACATGAATGTATAAACTGACGTTTATTTTTCTTTCATAAATAAATTTTGAAACCTATACTTTACTCACATTTTGCTGTTAGGGATGTTTTTACTATTTAAATTGGATACAAACGCCAAAGACACGCTGACAACAAAATTGACTTTCTTTTAATGAGTAAGAAGATTATCGATTGGATTAAGGGTTACTCTCAAATCTATTATAGCGCCGCTTCTGATATCGGTGAAGGTCAAAATGAAGCACTCACTCAATTTTATATATATATATATATATATATATATATATATATATATATATATATATATATATATATATATATATATATATATATATATTAACATTAAAAGAAAAATGGAATTTGCAATAGATATTTCGTATTGTTTAAATTCATGAAGAATTGCTTTCTGATTCCAAATATTCAAAAAAAAAGTTCTTTAAAAAAAATTAGTTTTTTGAATAATAAGAAGAGAAAATGCTCCAAAACAGAGCCAAAACCAGTTCAATCAAAAACACTCAACTATAGGCTTGACGTCAAAACCTCCTTTCGAAGGAATCGATTTTTCGTCAAAGTCTAACAGGGGAACTTTAATCGCAAATTAAAAAGAAAAGGCGCAGTGAACAGAAATTTTTGTGTTTATGGCCTTTTCGAAACATTTAGAATTGAATAAAAAAAATAAAAAAATGCGGGAATTGACCATTCCGACGACAGATTTCCAAACAAAGGGAACTTTAATTAGAATCAACCGACATTTAATGTACTTTCTAACCTTATTCTCGTCACAATCTCTTCATCAAACCTACCACAACCACCCCTTTTTTTCTCTCCAAAAATAGTTATTTTCCCACACCAGCACTCTCCACCTGTTAGACGGAAAAAAAAGGAAAGAAAAAAAAAACTCTTAACCTTTAACTGCTGTGGTTGGGTGGTTTGACGTTTTTGGCGCAAGAGCAACACATGGTCCATACTGCGCCACACAAATATGTGAACATCAGTTTAAGGTTTAAGAAACATAGTATCAGAAAAATTAATATAAAAGTCAAAGATGAGATATTTTAGGGGGTGGAAGCATTCCACAAAAAATGACTAGCGGTCTGTCAGACCGCTTACAGCAGTTAAAGGTTAACTGACCGATCCGTTGGGATGCATCCCCACGCAAGCGTCACATTGTTATTTAAAATTAAGCACTCTTTTGCAGCATATCATGTGCTTCCTTCATGTGTATCGGATCGAGAAGATTCTCACGTGAAAGCGAACAATTAGTATCTGTTGCAGTTGTGACAAGTTTAGTAGTTCGGATGCTACTGGAGCGGCAATATTGGGATCATCTCTTCTCTAACTACTAGAACTCGACCGTAAATAACTCAATGTGGGGGTCAGACCGAAACGATGCTGAGTAATAGGTTTAAGGTTTTTTTATTATTATTATTATGATCATGTCTTCTATCATACGAAGGCTTTGTACTGGTCGGCTCTGGCTAGTTGGCCTAGTTGAGGGTATGATGATTCCAACCTTTTTCTACTGTCAGCAACTAAGCCAAACCTGTTTTATCTTTTAGTGCATAGTTTAGTATATATGCTACACAACTTGGGAGTAAAATTTTTGTAATAATTAACTGGGTTGGTATGGTTTAATTCACGGTATTGGGTTTGAACTAAGTGGTTTTTTTTCCCTCCAAAAAATCAATTGGTTTTTTTAAAAGAATAATTTAAAATTGTATTTTTATTTATTTATAAATAGATTTCTGGAATTATTTGATATTGTTGTAAATAACTTCTGTTTTTAGCTAAAAGTTTTCATTTTCAAAGATATATTTTTCAAATGGAATTGCGCTTTGCGTATAAGGTCGAAATTATAAAAAAAAATCAGGTTTTTCAGCAATTGCTAAAAATGACTCAAACGATTTTGATTAAAATCTCTTGTGGTAATGCCTCTTAAAGGTGTTCTAATCGTCCCCACCTTCGAAATTCCCATAGAAATGTGATAAAAACGTAAAAAAAATTGAAAAACGAGTGCCTTTAACAACAGAGCTCTTTGCCCTTGAGCATCGCTCATCAACGATTGATTTTCATCTGTTTCACGCACAAGAAAGGCTAATGCAATGTTTACCTAATAACATCATCGCGTTTTGGCATTTTTTTATTTTTTTTTCTTTCTTTTGGCCGATGTAAAAATTATTGCAAGGAAAATTTCAAAACGGTATTCCATTTAAAATTTGAATGCAGTGGTCATTATTATAGTGTAATTGAAATTTGTGCGATGTTTCACATCTCTAGTTTCTAAATTGTCGTCCATTTCTAAATTTCTTTCCTCATTTTCTTCCATTTAAGACGCAAATATTAGGCAGTTTCCCCTTTGGACTCTTACCATTTCTTTCCCTCAGTGATCCACGCATTTGAATTATGACTTTTAACATTTTAATTAACTTCTATTTTTGATAGGACCTTACAAAATTTTGCGTTCCTTTAAAAAGTCCTTAGAAACTCCTTATCTTTTAGCTTGTAAAAAAAGAGTGAATCCTGTATCTGTTAACCTTTTAGATCCTACTTTGCTTTATACTTTCTTACATTTTAAATTTGAATTATATTGGCTTTATCTGGAATAAATATATATTACAGAGTGGCCACAGAACCTTGAAATCAGGGAAATGTTAGGTAGTTTTAAGATTCTGGGAAATGTCAGGGAATTTTTTAAAATTTCACGTAAATCAGGGAAATTTTCTATTGTTTTGAAAGTACGTTACCCTGTTCATCCTTACTTTTGCGTTTCCTTCTTTCTGTTAGAAGCTGTATTAGGAGATAAATAGACCCCTGCCTTCGCAACGGGAGAGAGAGTTAACCCTTTTCACTCGTATGTCCCCTTATGGGGGACATTACTCGTTTTACCATCGCGTTCGTATGTCCTCGTACAAGGGACATCGCATCTGTATTGGGCAAACTGTGATAACTTAACCAAAACATTTCTGTTCAAAGTATTTCTAAGTTGATTTGCTTTGGGTGGAGGTGCCGGCATTATGTTCCGCCCCTAAATATTGTTTATATAGTTTGTTCATATTATTACATTTCTTAGATTTTTAACCTTTTGCACTCCGAACCATTCTGGACGGCTACCAGCAGCTTAGCCCTAGTGTTGCCCTTGCGCAAGTAAATTTCAACAAACCCAACCATCGACAAACTCTCCTTATCGCTCCTTTCAAGTGGCGCAGAAAAGTACTCGGACCATCGTGAACCAACACTTCTCACGTTCTCTTTTGACACAAAACCCCGCTGAAATGTTTTTTTATATATCTTGGTAATTTTACCATATTTTGATTTGATTTCTTGTGCCATTTCAAGAGAAAACTTCAGGGAAACATGTATCTCTCAAAAAGTTGTGCTGGAAAAAGTTAATTCTCCGTGATCACTAATAAACTTTAATGTCCCTTGAGAGGACACATCCGAGTGATATGCTAGATTACGATGTCCCCTGAGAGGGGACAGCGGAGTGCAAAGGGTCAGTGCGGTGTAGTGTAATATACTTAAGTATTCTTAGTAGTTTCAATAAATTATTTTGACACGTCGAAAAATAAAATATTATGTGGCCACATTCCCATCCTAGGTCGAGGGGTGTAATCAGGGGCTATATTTTTAAATTTTTGATTTAAGGATGGTAAACCTTCTAGTTAAATTGGAACATATTTCCATAAAAAAAACATTAAAAAAAAAAAAAAAAACATCTTGATTGAACATGGGAAAAAAAAATTCCGAGTTTTTTGCTAACTCTCTAAACCATAATTACGAGTGCAAAGGGTTAAGTCAGGCGGGGCTTACATATTAAGAAAGTCGGTACATTCAATATCCTAATTTATTTTCATTCCCCTTTTATTATAAGACTCCATGGGGGGGGGTATTATAACGCCCCCATAGTATAGTGCAGACAGGAGGGTTTCCAAAAAGAGCTAGCTTTGATTATTACATCATCATGCAGTGTCTGGTTTCAATACTGCAGTGTCTGGCTTTAAACCTAATTACAGTTTAGTTATTCACTTACGCAATACCAAAATCAGTCATGCATTACCAGTCTGCTGTGTTATATACATCTTTATGAAATATAAAATAAATCCTTTTATATAACAAAACACGAACTAAAACTAATTTATCTTATATAACACAGGTATAATAATAATCGTTTATTTACATCTTATGTAACAATCCTTCCACAGAGATTTAATAAAAATTAAAAACAAACTCTTTGTCCAATGAGATGTGTACCGTGATTTACTGTGAAGTTTGCGGTAAAAAAAAATTACGATTCCTTTTTTTTTTTTTAAATTCGCATATTTTCTCTTTAGCGGTACATTTTCTATTTAATCAGGGTGTATACACATCTGAAAAAATTGAGGTAATTAAAAAAAAAAAAAAATCGTAGTCAGGGAACTTTTTTCTTGAATTTTGTTGCCACCCTGTGTTAGTTGCAGTTCCACGTTGTAATAATTATATTCAAAATCCCAATATGCAATTAATTACTGAAATTCGAAGGATGTCGAGGAAATTTTGTGTTTCATTTCAAGTATGATTTTTAAATCTTATAGAAGTGTGTCATGTTGTTTTGTTTGGAATTCATAGTGGCCACAGGAATGTTTCGGCGCATGATAGCCCTCGTGTTGCTGACGGCGCCAGATAATCTGAAAACAACCAACCAACCAACCAGAGTGGCCACAGAACCTGGAAGTCAGGGAAATGTCAGGGAGCTTTCTGATTCTAGAAAAAATCAGGGAAATGTCAGGGTACTTTTTCAAATTTCGCGAAAATAGGGGAATTTTTCTATTATTACGATGGTATGCGTTACCCCCGTTCATCCGTATTTTGGCTCCATTTGCCCGGAGAATTGTGGGAATCGTTTGAAGTTTCATGTTACGGTATTGTTTAAACTTTTTATTGCTGCCAAAACTATTTAAAAAAAATTGCCATACTATCTCTTTAGCATAAATGTTTTATTTGATCTATTCATTTGGAGAAATCGAGAAAATTTAAATTAAAGTTTGCCTTAAAATCAGGGAATTTTTTAGAAATTTACCAGTAAACTTTTTTACCTGAATTCTGTTGCCACCCTGGAATCGAAACACATAAAAGGTAACCTTTTTTTACAAAAATCTGCATTTTTTTAAGATTTGTACAAAAGTTATTTTTTTCCCCAATAGTCACATACTTTACAGCATTAAAATAAGTCAATCGTTTTGCTGACGTTACTTACCGAACAATTGCGTTACGTAAGGGGCTTACTTGGTATGGTTTTTTTTTCACAATGTATATAGTACTCTGAAAGGTTAAAACATTTGCCATTTTTTTATTGCGTATTATTGTTAACTAAATAAAGTTAACACAAAAAATGGACTTTTAAATATGCTTAAATTCAGTCTTAAAATAATTCCTTAAAAATATATTCTTTCGAAATTGAAAAAAAAATATATATATATATATATATATATATATTTTTGGTTTGTATTTAATTTCAATCGAAGTTAAAAAATTTCAAATGCTATTCCTAAATCTATTTTACATTTAAATTTTTAATTATTTTAATGAAATAAGTAATATGTTACGTTAGATATCTTCTCTCCAAAAATGTGTAAATTTACTCTAGTTTTGTAATTCAAAATTGGTCCAGTATTTTTTGTTAAACTATCGCACGATGAAAATTTATTTTTCATTTAAACTTAGTTTCCACTGCGCAATAAACTTGATTCTACAGCTTTGTTTATCTACTTTTTCGAAAGAAGTTCTGGAAAACTTGCTCAAAACATTATCTAACAAGTTTTTTTTTTTTTTTTTTTTTAAAGTTGGTGAGATCAAACTTTTAAAAATATTTTTTGTACGATTTTTTAATTAAGCGCACTGTACAAGGTTCACACGGTCTTTGAAAGTTCTTAAGAAACTTATTTCTTAGGTCCTTTTATAAAAGCCTTGAAGGCCCTTGAGAATTACTTATTTTTTATTGGTCCATTATATAAGGTTCCTTATTTTTCTCCTTTAGTCCTGAATTTACGATTGAATTTTTTCCCCTTAATCTTAAAAGTTTTGAAGCTATCATAAGTTTGATTTTTTATTTTATTTAACCCTTATACCTGTTTGTACTCATCTATCGAACAGTTTTATCTTCCGAGTTGCTTGGAATCGCCGATTTTAAGGAACACTTCACTTCTTTTTAATTCAAGAATAAATGGACAGAGTGGGCTCAAAAACTGGAAATCGGGGAATTGTCAGGGAGCTTTTTAAAATTTAACAAAAATCAGGGAAATGTCAGGGAATTTTTTTTTAAATTTATAAAAAATCAGGGAATTTTCTATGATTGTTTTGAAGGTACGTTTCCTCGTTCATCTATATTTTGGCGCCATTTCCCAGAGAATCGTTGTGTTAATCGTTAGAAATGAAATGTTACGGAATAATTTAAACTTTTTATTACCGACAAAACTATTTTAAAAAATAGGCCTAATATGTCTTTTGCATACATGTTCCATTTGATCAGGGTGTTTACACTTCTGGAAAACCCGGAAAAATTAGGGAAATGTGAAAAAAAGTTTGCGGTAAAACCAAGGAATTTTGTAGAAATCTCCCAGGAAAATATCATTGAACTTTTTTTCTTGAATTTTATGTCCACCCTGATACAGTTATGTTTGACATATATAAAAAAAAGCTACCCGCGTAATAAATAAAATTTGTTTATTTGTCAATTTTGATTCTTATAGTGTAACATTTTGAATTTATATATAAGGGGGAAAAAATTAGTTCTCGTTGCTATACACATTTACAAGGAGGACCTTCAAAAATTTAAAAGTCCTTAAAAACTACTTATATGTTACTTTTCAAAAACTGTATAAATCCTGACTCAGATTTGTAGAGCAAAGTCACAATATCATTGCTGTGCTACAAATTGTCTTGGAAACGCAACATCAATACAAAAAAATTCAGGTAGCGATTCAAAAATAAATGTACTCAATAATCGATGGAATAGACGTGAATGTGCTCAAGTAGGCGTTAAAATTGAAGAGGCATTTTGATGATGACGATCCAATAGATGTAAGTTCGATAAAATAGTAAGGGAAAAAAAATATATGAAAAGGCGGCACCTTTAATGCTAGAAGTCGAGTCAATCCTCCCCCGCTTAAGATTTTTCACCACCCACATCGTTTTGAGAGTAAAGGAGGGGACGATATACAAACTTCACTCGAACTAAATTTATGAAATTATTCGTTGCATTTTATTATGTGAGCGTGTGATGTTGTTACCTGCATGAAATGATTTTAAAACATATTGCCTTGGTTTAAAAAAAAATCTGAACTATACTAAACTCCAACTTAATTTGACATCACTAGACGATAGATCTTTACCGTGCTCATAGGCAGTTAATCCATTTTAGCGGAGTGAAGACATAATTCTCGCCAATCCTTACAGCCTTTTGTTCTCTACAGGGTTGTGGTTTGGCGAACATTATGCTTTCACGCCGCCAAAATGGATTAAATACCTATGAGCACTGTGACGATCTACCGTCTAGTGATGTCAAGTTTAGTTGAAGTTTAGTATAGCATACACCGCGAGTACGATAATTAATAACTTAAATTTAAAATTAATAATATAACCCATAAAAACAGAGTTTGTAAATAATCCTTTTTATGCATTGTCAATTGTTATATTCATTAACACAGCGCCGATATCAAAAACATTTCTATCACCAAAATGTGAGGGAAACTATGTTTCAAAATTTATTTATTAAAAATAAACGTGAACAACATCCAACTATCATTTATTTATTCTGATTGAAGTAATTTTATTATTTATTTATTAAATAAAAAATTATGGCAACAGGAAAGAGTTTCTACAATGGTCGGATTTTACCACTGATCTCCACTACAACTTCTGGATAGCGCATGCTTGGTTACTGACTTGAAGTTGAAGAAGGCTTAATAATCACCATAGAGATCTATACTAACAACTTCCCCCAAAACTCGTTCAAATTTGTTTGTAACTATGGGCAACCTATTTCAAAGCATTATTATTTGGAGAAGTATTCAAATGGCATCATCTGCTTACAGAGCAGAAACCGCTAATAAGCAATCCAGAAGTTGTAGTAGAGATCAGTGGATTTTACTGCGATTGAATAACGGCACGTTGATTTATTAATATTCCGTAAAATCGACCTTTTAGTGACAGTAACGGCCCCAAAATTCGATAGAATGCATTGTCATCGAATCTATCTGCCAAGTT
The DNA here is from genome assembly GCA_963978545.1 of Linyphia triangularis. Taxonomy (NCBI): domain Eukaryota; kingdom Metazoa; phylum Arthropoda; class Arachnida; order Araneae; family Linyphiidae; genus Linyphia; species Linyphia triangularis. The sequence continues at coordinate 13,590,560 of OZ021727.1, forward strand.
TCAGCCCGATTGGATTACGTATTTATTACGTATTTATTACGGATTATGTCACGTAGGTTAATTAGGCCTCCGCAGATTCAGCTCCCATTGACAAACAAACATACAAAAGCAAAGTTAATAGAAAGGATTTAAAAAGAAATAGGTTTTACGAACTGTTATGATTGGTATCTACTTTAAAGCAATCTTCAAAACGAATCGCTTTGGTTTTGTACTTCACGAATTTCAAAACGTTACTAGATGAAACTAGTTGAATTGTATAACTGACGTCTTATAAATTTATTTTATCAATTTTTTTATATAAATGGTTAAAAAAAATGTAATAAAATGAAAAATATGGTTGGAACCAATATTTTGTTACATTCTGAGTTGAGAAACAATTTGATTACACTTCTTTTTTACATATAATATTTTTTCCATTTTAAATGAAAAGATACGAAACTAAACCAGAATGGTTAAAATTTTGTTTTGCTTTAATGAAATGATTTTTAAAAAATCCTCAAAAGTAAATATATATACTTCACAATAAAATACAATAATTGTTTAATTTAAAGTTACTAATTATCACTCTACGTTTAACAGTCGAAATTATGCATGTAGAATAGTTGAAAGTTCTTGTTTTGTTATTGAGGTAATACAAACTGCTCTATATGTTTATAGTATAAATAGTTCATAATTGATATGTATGTATAAACACCCATTCATCTTTAATAAAACTTTATTTTATAAACTTAAAGGTTTGCGATTATATTTTTTTGTGTGTAAAAATAATTCCTTGTTTAAAATGAAGAATTTGAGCTGACCTGAAATAGTTTAATATTTACAGTAATAAGACTTGACAAATCAAGTCCGTGAATTTGACACGCACTGCATAATTATCTATTCGGAAAAAAGAACTATTTTAGCATTCGCACTACAATTTGATCATTGAATCCAACAACAACAAATTCCCGTTATTGACAGATGTCCCCCACAACATTCTCCCCAAATCGGCAGCATTTAACAAATCTCACCCCTCATCCACAACCTCAATTCCACAACACACAATTTCAATGGCAAAAATGGTTTTGGCAAAACTGTTCCTTTCTGCCACCTCATCTTTGTACAGTTACTACCCCTCCCCTTTTACACCTCCCACCTGTAAGCTAACAGGAGTCAAAGCTCCTTTCAATACTCGAGCAATTTATGTAGACTTGTATATGCATATAAAAAAAAAAAGCATTTCGTGTTTTCTTTCTTCAATAACGGGACCAGATTATTACTGATTCAAGGGCACCCCCAAGGCGACATTTTTCGAATGAGAGTGAGGTATTTTCTCACGGCATTTTTTTTTTTAATGAGCGTGAGAAAAATGGATTCTCTATTGAATAATGTGTAAAAAATTTTATTTCTATTCGCTGTATTAAAAAAAAAATATATTTTATTTCTTTAAAATAATTCTGGAAAGTACCAATGAAATATTGGAAGTTAATAAATTAACTCATGTAGAATTGTCAACATCGAAAAATGTAAGAAAAATTTCATATATTATTTCTGGACCGTGTTTTTCTTTTCTTTATGACGATCCCTATTTTTTCCGTTTATACGAAGCCAAATTTGGTAAAAATATACCAATTTAAGAGCTAACTCATTCGTTTCTGACATATAGTTTATTTACCATTGCACATTGAGTAATTTGTTTAAAAATCGGAGCGAAAAAAAAAATCAGAAATAGTTCAACAATTTTGAAAAGTAGTTGTGATAGTATACAGTAAGTTGCAGCACTAAAAAAAAGAAAAGAGCAATTTAAGCACGGTAATGAAACCTTAGGATACTTCTATTCAAAAAAAGTAATTCCTCTAAGCAATTCCCAAGGCTGCGCACGTGATTGCATTGGAATGTTTTTTCACGGCTTGATTTCTAAGCAATAAAATCTTCAAAACCATAATGAATTGTTAAAACTTGGATAAATTGTAAATTTTTTATTATCATTTTAAAGTGGTAGACCACATTACGGTAATTTTTTTAGATAGTAACGCTTCATCTATTCAGGTACATAAAATCATGCTTCTTAAAGGCTAGTAATTAAATACAGAAAATTTAAAGTCGCGCACATTTAAGTTTAATAGTAATTTTCAGTAAAAACGCATTGATTATATATTTTAATAGGTAGTGTCCCCTCGTTATATTGCGCCTCAATATATCGCGTATTCGGATACATCGCGCTTTTGCCATGTCTCTCATTTTTTTCCGATTTCCCATTTTAATTATTGTTAATTTCCCAAAACTGATGTATTAAGCGGACTTCAGACAAGTGTGACTACAACAACGATGGATGGTGTTTTTTTTTTTTTTTTTTGTTTTTTTTTGGCCCAAAAAATTGATTAACTTTTCAAATTATCTACGTATAAATTTAAAAAAAAATAAAAAATGTCTTTACTTTATGAATACAAAAATATGAGTACGTAGAAAAAGGTTCATACAATGAATTACCGTGTATGTGCTTTGGATATAAAATTAAACTGTAAATGGAACTTGTCTTTATTATTTAAATGATTTAATTCTATTATTATTTTGCATACTTTTGCTCCTAAGTTACTTTATAAAGTGCAAATGTTCATAAATTAAATTTTTTTACATTTTATCACATCCCTCGATATATTGCGCATTTTGCTTGTCCTCTGACATGCGCGATAGTTACTATCAGTGATCTTGTGCTCAAAGATTTCATGCGTGAAGCTTTTCTTCTTCTAGGAGGTGGCATAGTGTTTTGCCAGGGACATCGAATGTTCACGTAGGAGTGTTATTTTGCTCGGAAATCATATTCCATCTCGTTGAAGACTTTCAAAAGAAATACCCCAATGCAGTGGTTCCCGATGATTCAGTGGTGACCATCGATATAGATAAACAACTGGATAGACTGATCCATTGTTAATGCAAAGAGAAAAAAGCGCCGGGGATTGCGAAGCTGGTGGGAAGATTAACCAATCACAGTTCACTTTTATAGTTGGATGGAAATGCGAAAAACCTTGTAAAATGCTAGAGTATATATTTTTTGACACATTATTACTAATTAATGTCTACTATTGACATTTCTGCTGTGTACAACCCAAAATTTTATTTTCAATCCTCAGCAATCCGTATTTCTTATCCCACCAACGGCATCTGGCAACGGCTTCATTTCCCCAGCGTTAAGCAGTCTATCCAGTTGTTTATTTATATCGATGGTGGTGACACGATTAGTTCGCCTGACAACCCGTAGAAGTCAGGACAACCGGATCAGTAGCTGTCAAGAAAAGAACCCTTAGGCCCCTCATTGTGGACAATGAAAAACTTAAGAGAAATTTCCGAATAATCCACTTACGATTGTTGAGCTGAAAATGAAAATCACATCAGCCATATCTGACATCAGTACTAAAACATCAGTACACAGAGTCTCAAGAAATTTGTACAAAACAAACACGCTTTTGTATTCGCAAAAGATCACGTCATTTCGTACCTTTACTGTAACGCCTAAAGTTTGGCTGCTGAAAATAAAAGCACACATTTCAAACTAATCTCTGGGATAATTTACTTTAATTTAAATTCTTAAACTTGTACTTTTAGGGGCAGGTAAACTTTGATGTACGTGACTTTGAACTCACCCTTGTATATCTATAGTTTTTTTTACTGTTTCAAGTATCAATAATACGATATCTAGTTAATATTAAAAAAAAAATTGTCAGTGGTGGTTACGAACTCGTGGCCCGAGGTTCGCGAGTTCGAGCTTGTTTTTCCACCTAAATACTGTCGTGTAGAATAATGGGGGGTGCTGCAAATTACGGCTGATAAGGCCTCAATGCCAGGCGGGGATGTGAAGAGTGAAGTGCCAGCTCAGGTGTCGACACCTCGTCACCTGACCGAGCAATAATTAGGTATTGTAATTCGTTCATTACTTTCAATTACCCATATTTTTATATAGGGTAATGAAAGTATAGCATTTCGTAATTTTTTGTTTTCTCCACGTTTTTTAGTTCTCTGCATAACTCCCAAAAGAATTGACCTACGATGTTCAAATTTGCTGTGCGGATTGTGGTGGCTATGGGACCTACCATTAAGGTTTTCGTTTAAATCGCTCATGTGCATAAGGTTGAAATCATGAAAAAAAATCATGTATTTTAGCAATTCCTAAAAAACGACTCTAACGATTTTGATTAAATTGTAAGTGCTAATTCCTCTTAAGGTGTACTAATCGTCCCCACATTCGACATTCCAGTAGAAATGCGGTAAAAAAGTGGAAAAACGAGTGCCTTTGACCCAGGGCTCTCTTCCCTTGAGCATCGCCCATCAACGATTAATTTTGTTCTGTTTCACGCACAAGAAATGACAATGTAATGACTAACATGGCTAATTTTACCATCTTGGTGTTTTTTGTTGTTTTCTTACCCATGTAAAAATTATTTCCAAAAATATCGCAGAACTGGCCATTTTTATTTAAATGATTAAAAATATGAAAACAGTAAATAACACCATAAATTTTAAGGCAATGACCGATATTACAGTGTAACACAAAATTGTGCGATGCTCCACACCCTTAATTTTTATTTACTTTGTTACAAAGTAAAATAAAACTAAAAGTGTCTTTTCTTTAGAATCACGAAAATTATACTTAAATAGAATACACATTATTATTTTTTTTCAAACGAAACAAATAATTCAAATCTTTATGGTATTAAACTAATATTACTTACAATTTTATCAATTTTGGTTCTATTAGTTTAAAAAGTATTAATTCTTTCAAAAGTATTAATTTAATTCAAAGATAGGTAAGTTTATTTTAACCCAGTGGGGGGAAAAATCAATTCTCAACATAAATATCGTGAATATTCGGCCTTCGAATACTCCAACATCACCCGATGACGCAATATTCGAAAGGAAGAGCAAAGCAGCCGTCCCTTTAAATGACTGCTCTTGAGTATCCGCTTTTGTTGACATCCCGTCAACCAATCGGAAATGGCACACGCTCTGACTCCTGAACAACTTTCCGCCAATGAAACGGGCCACCGCTTTGATGTCACTGTCGATTCTGTGCAGGGAGGGTTGCTATATTTGGCAAAGTATCGCTTCATTGCAACGACGCAATATTTTTCCATCGAAGGAAACAACACAAGTGGTCGGATATCGTTTTTTCTTTTTTTTTTTATCAGTGTATCATTGAAGAAAAAAATCAAAACTATTGAAATGAATAATATTTCTTAACTTTAAAATATTTGTTTTCGATTCAATGTTGCGGATTTCAAATTTATTTAAACAAGCGATTTTAATTTTAAAGACAATTTTGGTACAATGTACTTCTTGTAAAACTCTTTTTACAAAGTTTAATTTAATTTTTTGCTTGTCTAAAATATTTAGGAAATTCAATATAATAAATAATAAAGTAATAAAATGTTTGGCGTAAAGATTTTAGCTGGCTAATGTGGGAAATATTCAAACTAAAACTTTGTTTCTTGAATCTTAGTTTAATCGCTTACTATATAAACGGCCACCTGATTGCTGTGGGATTATCGTTCTGGCCTCGCCTGTCAAAGATGCCAGGTTCGAATCCCGGGTAAGGCACGAATGTTCGTTGTGGTTTGGAATCCACGTTAAGCTGCAGGTTCCGTTCAAATTAGCCGTCATTGTGCATAAAAATAGGTTGTTGAGCGTATAAACCAACCAACCAACTTACTACTTAAACGTATTTTTGACATTAATTTGTTGGCTTATACTATATACGATAGGATGAATTCTCAGAGTCAAAAGTCAAGGAAGTTAGAATTAGTCAAACAAAAATGATTTGTTGGATAAAATTCATACGATCTTAAAATTGGGGTTTATACCACTATTTCCTGCTAGAAAGAGACTTTTCTCATATCTGTTCACCCCCCCCCCCTCCCTTAATATATTGAATATTATGTCGAATAATCTGTTATATTAAGAAAATGCTCTGTAATGGAGAGAATGTATGTGATGTCCCAGTTCTTGGCAAATGTATGATGTCACCATTAGACGTGTTTGTTTTAGGGGTTGAAATCGTTATATTTTTAGGAATCATTTTTTTTCTTTCTGGTTTGTAAAATTTCCATTCTAAATAATCTTGTAATCAAGTCGTACATTAACTCCATAGAGGAATTTAGAATAAAAAAAATAATATAATTGAGTTCATATAAAATATTGAATTCGAGTTTAAAATTTTAATTCCAAATTCTATGAATGATTTAAAACATTTGGAATTGTAATTATGCATTTATTTAAATGAAGTGTAAAAATTAATTATCGTAATTCATATTCGAATTAAAATATTAATTTATAATACGAGTTTCTGCTTTGAATGAAAATTAACGCATATTTATTCTTCTTCTAAATTCTGGCAACATAAAATGCACTAACACAACAAACAAAATACCACAAAAAAATTTCAAGGCTTTTCACCGAAAATCCCACAAAAGAAAAGAAGAAAAATAACAAAACGAACATACGTCCCCCCCCCCCCTCTCCTTCCTCGTCACTTTCCCCTTCACTTGGCAAAAAACCCAATCCGCTTGGCGACTAAAACCTCCGACGGGAAACCGAAAAGAAACCACCGGCCCCCCGAAAAAAACGAAACCAGGGACAACCCTACAAAGCAAAACGGAAGCAACAACCTGAGTTCATCAGTCACGACTTCGATCTCGCGGGCGAAAGGTGATAAGAAAGATCACGATATTTATTTATTAACCAAAAAAAAGAGATGGATTCGTCGCTCCTTTGGTGCGGGGATATGGTGTGCCCGATGTCGCTTGGCGATCCTGTTTTAAATGACGATCCCAGAGTTTTGCAACAGTTGATTAAAGTTGAAAGAATTCAAGGAAAGAGTTTTCGGCATGTTAATAGTCGGTGTTACTTCAAAGAAGCGCAGGAGGAGGTGCAACCTTTTATGAGGAGGACGCTTACGAAGTGGATGATGGAAGTAAGAGTGCTTTTTTGTTTTGTATTTTTGTGACTTGTCTGAATGTTCTTATAGCGTTCTTTGAGTTAAAAATAATAATAATTGCAATTTGTTTTCTGAATATTCTGAAATGAAATTTTTAAAGAAAATAAGTGCTGTTTATGTTTTGTGTTCTTTAAGTAGAATTTGTACATTTCAGTAATTTATTACTCTCGAAGCAATTTTAAATCGATCTCGAAACTTGAAAGTGAATGTTCCTAATTTTGTAGAGTTTAATATAATTTATGAGGTTTAATATAATTTCTCTGAATTTAGAAAAAGCAAATATTTATTCCACTCTTCATTTTTATACATATTTGTTTAGGAAGTTATTTTATCATCAATTCGGTACATAGAATATTTTATTCGAATTCCAAAATGTCATTTAAACAGAACCAGTCAGAATTGTTCCGAAACTGGTATTCATATCGTCTGCTCTAGAGTTGAGTTGAGTTGTAAGCAGCAGATGTTTTTCAAACTTTTCTCCTTTAGATTATTTACGATTAATGATTCCATCAAATATCGTTTGCTAGTTTTCGTAAAAAAAAATTAAACGTTAGAGTGTAATTTTTAGAATTATCAGACCTTAATTCATGTTTTTATGACATGAGTCAATGTTGTAAAAATTGAAATTCAATTAAGTTTTAGCTTATTTTTCTTGTAAAAAAGCGTGTTACAAATGTTCTCTTGACCTACACAAGAATGTTTAATGTCTTTTGATAAAAATTTATATTTTCTATAAAAAAATTATTTAAAATTTTCTCTCTTTTATAAAAATTTCTGTTAAAATTTTATATAAAAAAATCTTGTTAAAATTTTCTATTTTCTATGAAAATTTCTGTTAAAATTTTCTATTTTTTATAAAAAATGTCAATGGATTTTATGCATGGCAACGTCACAAGCAATTGTTCTTTACAATATCTGAAGGGAAAGAAAACAAACTGCAGGTTTGTCTTTGGATAATTGTTTTTGAAAATTCGAATACAAAACCCCCACTCCAAATAACGTCATGCATTAAATCCATTGGACCTTAAGGACCCAAATAATTAAAAAGATTTTGTAAACCATTCCAAGTAATGTATTCCTATATTATTTTTGGAAAAAGTGTTTCTTTGATGAATATAGTTCTACAGCATAAGTTAGATTTTATTTCTTGCTGGCAAAATTTGTAACAAAATCGAAGTAAAAAATAATTACTTTTTAACCTTTAACTGCTGTATGCGATCTGACAGACTGCGAGTCATTTTTTGTGTAGTGATTTCACCCCCTAAAATATTTCATCTTTGACTTTTATACATTAATTTTTCTGATACTATGATTCTTAAACTTTAAACGGATGTTCACCAATTTATTTGGTGCAGTATGGACCATTTCTTGCTCTTGCGCCAAAAACATCAAACCACCCAACCACAGCAGTTAAAGGTTAAAAACACTTTTTCAAAACTTTTTTCATATAACTATAAAACTCAAATTACATAAGATTCAAAAGGTATTTGAGCACTTCGTTAAGAAACCAAAAAGTTGCAAAACTTAACAAATCGGTTACCCTTTTTTTACAAGTTGTTCAGAAAATTGTTTCCTTATTCAATTCGATATGATGGTACGCAAGGCTTTTCCTCATGATAACCAAGGGGTTAGATAAATTTCCAGCTGTGAAACAAAATACAAAACGCTCTACAGCAATATCATCAGGGTTCCTACTCTTATTGGAGAAAAAAAATTCAAGGACTTTCAAAGACCTTTTTAAGAAAATTCAAGGACCTTTTTAGGAAAATTCAAGGACCATAAAATTACATACTTTAGAAATAAAAATACAAAATGGAGATTATCGGTGGTTACTTAAAAATTCAAGGACCTTATCCTTTCTTCAAGGACTTTCAAGGACCAAATTTCATCAACAACAAAAAAAAAAAATTCAAGGACCTTATCCTTTCTTCAAAGACTTTCAAGGACCAAATTTCATCCACAAAAAAAAAATTCAAGGACCGTGGGAATCCTGAATATTTAATGCAACTTTGTTTTGCAACAAATTTCAGTTTTGCAAACTTTCCATTAAACTTTCTTGTTCAACAAATCAATTCTTTCCAGTTAGTTTTCTCTCAGATCTAAGTTGGGAAAAAGAAGTTGCAATAAACATAATTGTAGAACACGTTTAGATTTTATTGCAAAAGGTGCACAAGGCTCTCTCGCTCTCAAATTTATTGTCGAATAGAGTTATTAGACTAACATTGTCAAAAACGTCCATCGACTTTTTTTTTTAATTGCATTGAGAAACAAGCATCGTTTGATGTCACTTTCTGAATAATCATCCCTAACCTACATCCAAACACTTGCAATTGTTAAACAAATAAAATTAAACCACAGTGTCTTGAATTTCAGGTATGTGAAGAGCAAGGAGCCGAAGAAATTCTTTTCCCACTGGCCGTTTCTTACGTTGACAGGTTCTTGTCTTGCGTGAGGATAAGGAAGACTCAACTTCAGTTACTAGGTGCAGTGTGTCTTCTGATCGCATCCAAGCTCAGGCAGTGTCGTTCCCTTACGGTTGACGCACTAATATACTATACGGATTACTCGGTCACCACCAAAGACATCACGGTAAGAAGGACATTTAACTCTTATTATTTCATTTAAGCCAATGATTTTATTATGTTCATTTATTTAGAACGCCAGATAAACAGGAAATTGAACAATGGTCTGACGTAATAAGTTAGAAAATTGGGTTGGTCAACAAAACGACAAAAACGTTATGTGTCGGAATATTCTTTTATGTGCTTGTTACCATTTTGATATTTTTTATAAGCATCTATGGAATTAGATTTGAAGTTGCTTAAATGCATCAAAAAGCAATAATATTCATCATGTAATTCCTGTTAGACTTTTCAGGAGTAGCAGACCAACACGATGTTATTAAAAAATTTATACTTAGTTTTTTTAGATTCAACTAAGTGCACACATAATTTTTTTCTGTATGAGGTATAAATTTGCGTCTTTAAAATTTGAAAAACTGTTAGCAAACTAATATATTGTGGACTTATAACTTGAATGTCATTTTTCCCCTTATCAACAATTAAAATATTCAACATTTAAGATTATATTTTTTCTTTCTGGTGTATAATTTTTAATAATTAATTATGACCTCACTCCATGATCTAGTAAAAACTGAAAACAGTACAAAACTGAATTCTAGTTAGTTAATATTTTTCACCAAACACCTTATAGTAGCCATTTCATTATTAAAGGTAAACTTCAACATTTAATATTTTGTATTTTTGTCATTCTGGAGGATATTTTTCAATAATTAATAAAATCCTCTCCAAAGACCGTATAGTGGCGATATCGTTACATCAACAGTTGAAAGATTGTATTTTTGTCATTCAGGAATATAATTTTCATAATTAATGAGGACCCTATTTCATGACACAGTAAGAAATGCAAAATGCTTCGAACTGAATTTAAACGTTCCTCCTAAAGTGATTACTTTTTCCTCCACAAAACACATTTGTACAATTTATTTTAACCGTAGCGACAAGCGAAGTGCATAGTTTCAAATAATTTGCTCCGACTTATTAAAATATACCAATCAATATTGAAGTAAATTTGAATTCGTATGTTTTATATTAATTTTAATAATTTTTTTTTTTCGTGTGTTCAGACTTGGGAGCTCTTGGTGTTAAGCAGCTTAAAATGGGATATGGCCACTCCGATCGCAAGTGACTTTGTCGACCCTTTAATGTCAAGGCTAAACGTGGAAAGAGAAGATGTGATCAAAAAGCACACGCACACATTCATCGCTCTTTGTGCAACAGGTAAGTCAGTGTATTTCGATTTATTCCCAAATCATGTGTAATATTCAATTTTAAACATCCATCTAAAAGCTATACTAAACTTCAACTTGACATCACTAGACGGTAGATCGTCACAGTGCTCATAGGCATTTAATCCATTTTGGCGGTGTGAAAGTATAATATTCGCCAAACCACAACCCTGTAGAGAACAAAAGGCTATAAGGTTTGGCGAGAATTATGTATTCACTCCGCTAAAATGGATTAATTGCCTTTGAGCACGGTGAAGATCTATCGTCTAGTGATGTCAAGTTAAGTTGGAGTTTAGTATAGAGAGTTTTTATTTCTAATCCTAACTGCTCATATTTACTATAAAAAACCTTAAATAAGTTTTTTTTTTCTAAAATCGAATTGCGATATTTTTTGTAGGATTGACGACCTGTGGACTATTTACAATTGGTATTGTTTTATAAATATTTAAAATCCTCTGAAAAAGAATCGAAGTTTGTTATTCAAATTGTAATACTTATTTTCCTATTATCAGTAACTTTAAAATTTTAAATATTGCGATTAATATTTAATTTCCTACGTTTAGCAACAAAATAAATGTTATTCGATGTTTTCCAATAGATTGACTGAAAATACAAAAATTAAATTTTGGCTAAGTTTTTCAAAAAAAGTGGTTATTATCAGGGCCGTATTTAAGAGTATGCTTCTATAGGCTAAAGTCCATTTGCCACCCCCTCTATAGTTCATACTTGCTTAATACATTTTTTTTATACAACAAAAGGATATAATTCATTTGTGTTTTCATCTTTTTTAATTAGATTGCACTACAAGAAAGTAATAATACAAGATTACGTGCTGTGAATTTGTATTATGTTATAGTTTTAGAAAGTAGGCTATGTAGAAGGACTAAAACATATTTTTAAGTAACATGCATTCTTAAAATTATACGGAAAACATTATTAACGTCTAAAATACTTCATTTTTACTTTTGAATAAATTGCCAAACAACCGTCCCCTGAAAACTTGCCGCTCTAAGTTGCAGCCTTCTTAGCCTATTTAGAAATTCGGCCCTGGTTATTATAGAAATTTTTGAAATAGCTATAAATGCCCGTACGATGCAATTCCAAACTTTCTAAAATGCTATTTACAAATAAGGCAAAATAGAAAGTAATTTTAAATATTTAGAATTTGAAATCCTCCTTGATTTCTGGATTTTAAATAACAATAAATCCGCCAATATTACTATCCGCTAATATTATTCGGTAATTCTTTTCTCGAGGCTTTAACATAAGTCAGTGTTCTCATATTCCTTCAGTGAAACATAATAAACCACCACAGTATTTCCCTCGTTCAAGATCCCCTCTCCCTCTCTCCTAATCTTTAATCGCTCAAATCTTCCGAAAAAGCACTACTACTTCCACCCACCCAGTGTTTATTTACAAAGTGAAGTCCGCCTCGTGTTATTTAAGGCCACAGCTGCGGAACATTTAAACTCCGCAACCCCGACTCAGCGTGTGGCATTGTGTTCTTCTACCTGGGCATCTGCAAGCAATATCACAATCGTCCATTTTTTTTTGCGACCACCCCCGTATCACCTGGTGTGTCTTTCAGAGCGCGCGCACACCCCGTTCTTTCGAACAATGGAACACGCGTGTCGCTTTAGGTCCCGTTCGATGCACGATAACAATGCCGCACGCGAGGGTATCGCGTATCAGAAGTCTGAGTTATTATACAGTGATCACATATATAGAGAGAGATTCCGGTATATTAGGAGGCTTAATGTGTTGGAATGCGGATTCTATAAAATATTTGGGTGTTGGTTGGAAAAAGGATCGGATCATGCTGTGAAATAATTAAAGTTTTAAACAGGGTTCCCACGGTCATTGAAAGTCATTAAAAGTGCTTAATATTTTTGAGCTTGTTTTCAAGGCCTTGAAAATGCTTAGAGTTGCTTGAAAGTCCTTGAAAATGCTTAGAAGTCCTTAATTTTTGCAGATATTGTGTGTCCAACTGCAAAATTTATAAAATACAACTCGGACTTGCTATACCGCCATTCATCTGCTCCGTATCAAAATTATCTGACATATTTGTATTATGCATTCACTTAACTTGTAACTTTTTTGGTAGAATATACTTTATTAAAAATTTATATATAGACATGATGCCTGAAAACAAATTTTCCAAGGTCCTTAAAAACATTACTTGGGTCCTTAAAAGTCATGGAAAAGTCATTGATTTTCATTCTGTGATTTGAGTGGGAACCCTGTTAAATGAATAGCGAGGAGATTGCATCGAAAAACAGAGCTTAGTAGAAGTTTCTTAGAATAATCATAATCAACCAAAGTAAACTTTTGAAAATGTTTGGTATTTTATTAAGGTAATAATACTGAATTAGTTTAAAGCACTTTTTACCGCATCATATACTCCACGATTGTAATGTCTTCTCTAAAATAAAAAAGCAAGCACAAATAGTGAAAGATTCTTTTTTATGATTAAATTCTTTTTTCAAACAGTATTTAAATGTTAAAAAAATTACAAAGAAACATAAATGTTATGTATAAAAAACAATAAAAACTTCTGTAACGTGGCAGGAAGGATAATTTCTAATGATGACTAACAAATACCTTTAAAAATCATATTTATTAGCAGGTGCGTACTGGCCATAGGGTTGTCCGGTGCATTCACTGGGCCGGTCAGTTTATGTAAAAAACTGGCTGATCCGGTAGAAAAGTTCTCTATCTCTCTCTTTTTTTTTCTTTTTTTAATTTTTCAAAACATTTTTCGTATAATTAGTTGTCCTCCTTAATTTGTTTTAAAATGCCCAAATGCATCCAAAACCCATTTACTTCCACCAGAACTATTAACTATTATTAAAGTATCACTTTAGTTTCAAAGATATAGTTAGAATATTAAAAAATTGATGACAATTTCACATTACTTTAATTTTTAATATAAAATTTAAATTCATTTTTATAGATTATGTTGTATTTAGAAAATAGATGCCCTAAGATCAATATATTATCGTATTACGACTATTTCTTTATTTTATAACTTTTAAGGTTAAATATATCATACAGGGTTCCCACTCAAATCACAGAATGAAAATCAATGACTTTTAAGGACTTCAATAATGTTTTTAAGGACCTTTGAAAATTTGTTTTCAGGCATCATGTCTATATATAAATTTTTAATAAAGTATATTCTACCAAAAAAGTTACAAGTAATACAAATAGGATAGGGAATTCTAATACAGTGCAGATAAGTGGCGGTCTCGGTGGGATAGCAAGTCCGAGCTGTATTTTTATAATGTTTGCAGTTGGGCACACAACATCCCCCAAAATTAAAGACTTTTAAGGACCTCTAAGCATTTCCAAGGACTTTTAAGCACCTCTAACCATTTCCAAGCACTTTCAAGGCCTTGAAAACAAGTTCAAAAATACTTTTAATACACTTTTAATGACTTTCAATGACCGTGGGAACCCTGATCAATGATTTATGGAAACCAAGTTCACTCAAAGGAAACGTAAATAGAAGAGACAGAAACAATTTTATTTAATTAAACTAATTATTAAAAAAAATTCAATTTTGAGATTCAATAATTAAAAAGTTAAATTCATTAATTAGATTGGTTATTAAATAAAAATATATTAATTATAAAAACTATTTAATTAAAATTAATTACTTAATTAAATATTAGAATTATTTTATTATATTAATAATTATTAAAATTTAATTAAATATTAGTACTATTAAACATTATTAAAATTTTATTAATGATTATATTGAAAATTTGGGCTGGCATAAGTCTAAAATAACTGTGACGATTTATAATGTCCCAGTACGCCCCTTTTTATTACAAAAGAAAGTTACATTTATTTCTATTAAATAACACGTAACTATATTCTAACTTAAACGGCAAAGACGAATACTGTCCCGTTTCTCTCTTGGAGCTCTTCTTATTTTCAAGTAGCCCTCTTTATTTAAAGATTCCGAATAAAACCGTTTTTGTGAGATAGGTCGTTTTTTTTCCAAACAGCTAATAAAATTCCTGGGAATAACGAGAGTTTCAAGAAAAAATAGATATTCGTTCAAGCGGTTTCTTCTTCCAGATTGAAATATCCGATTACAAGTGCAATCGAGTGTACCAAAAAATAAATAAAAAAAATCCACAGTTGGTCCATGTGTCATGAACCCTCAATTTTTCACTACTGCTCGAAATTTCAGCTGCAGCACAAAGCGTTGTGGTTCACAGAGTACACAACTAACTTTTGACAGCCAAAACAGCCATCCCTTTAAAAAGAAACAAACATCTGATAAAAAAAAAAAACCTTGCTGGACAATAACCTGACGTCTTCTCCAAACCGTTACGCGAAAACCGCAAGGTCTACAATTAGCATTTCAACCGACCCTGAACCTCTCAGACAGAGCATCTGTTTATTGATAACAATAAAATAAATCGCCAAAATGAAGAGACTTTAATTCCGAAAGAAGAACCCTCCCACCATGTTTTCGCCAATTATTAAGAACAGAAGTTCGTCCACTCGAAAAGGCAGACGAGTCGAAGCGTGCAGTCTCACCTGTTTTTTAGTTGTGCCCCTTCTTTTTCTTCTTCTCACCTGCCCCCTTGTTGGCGTATACCTTTAATTTCCGCTACACGCGAAATTAGAGAAGAGATCAAGAAGTCGGGAAATCGAGAATCCACCTGCCTTGGCGAGTGATTTGGCTTTAATTGTGGATCTTTTAGTGTGTCAGCGGGTTGATGCTAGCCAATTAGATGTTTGTTTGATGTTGGATTGTTTAGTTATAAATGTTTGTTGATAGGCTGTTAAAACACATTATCCTTACCCTTAATACTTGGGCAATGCCCTGGTTAGGACTTTTGTGAAGTGGAAAATATTAAACCGCCTATACTTACCAAATTTATACGAATTAAATTAAAAAATTTTTGGACACAAAATCTTTGAAATACGTGGAAAGTAAAACAATTTGAAATAATTTTCTTTTAAAATGTGCAAAGCTAATTAATATACGCCATTTTTTTATTTTTTATTATTATTTAAGAGATTTAAAGCATTTATTTAATGTAGATGAACATTATTTGTACCTTATATGTTATAAAGAGTCAGTATTTATAAAGAGTCCTGTATGACGCCTTGGTTTGTATTTTGTCAATTATGAAGCAGATTTTAGATGAGTATCATTATTCATATTGCGTTAAAAATAGCCAGTTGTTAAGATTGAGTTTTTTCAATGTTCAAGATTCAGCAGTTTCTAAGTCATTCCGCAGCGTAGAAAAAAAAGAAGAAAAGGGAAAAAAATCGAAAATTTCAATGTTGAGAGAATTCGAAAATTGTAAGAGAAAGAAAAAGTATCTAATATTGTAAATGAGGATTTTATTAATGCAATGTGATAATTTAGTGAAGTTAGGTTAAATAATTGAAGTAAAAAACACTATCTCAATTTTTCAAAGTTGTAGAAATTTTAAAAATTGCCACTCTTCCTTTTAAAAATAAATTTGACTTAGTGCTGAAAATCTCTTGAAAGAGCACGACACAGACAAAATATCGTAATCATTGACTTGGGGGGGGGGGGGGAGGAAAAAAAAAAGAAAACCTGCAGGTATTGTCCCTTAATTGTGAGGTACAATTGTATTATAAGAAAACATTAAGTTTGATACAAAAGTGCATTGATACAATAATATATTGAAGTGCTACCCAAAAATCCTATACATTTCTCTCTACACATCCCTATCTTTATTTGAGGGAAAAAACGGGTCTAATTATATACAACCCAAAACGTCTGCCATCACAATATTACATTATCTCAGGTAGGACAAACCGTTATGCCCCCAACCTAAAAAACTGACGACATCGCAGCTGATCGGGTTGAAAAGAGGGCCCCTTTTTAAGGTCCTCAAAAAACAGACCTCTTCACTAAATCCCGAATAGAACCCCAAAAAATTATTTAAGAAGGGGGGGGGGGGGAGGAGTTTTGCGACCTCATACCGATTCCATCTTGCGCAAAAAAAAAGAGAAGTTTTTCAGGTCGCGTGCCTTGCGCGTGGAGGTCTTTGTTCCTCCCAATGACCATCGGCGGCAGATGTTGCCCTCTGATGGCACCTGGTAGCCCAATGTGTATACAAATGTCTCGGTTCAGAGGGGCCGGGAGTCAATGAGGTGGGGATAGGAGCCTCGGTTTCGTCATTTGTGTGTCCGCCAAATGGAGGGGTCATTAAATGGGTCTATATCCAGGTGATTGGAGGGGGGAAGGAAGTCGGAGTGAAAGTCCCTTGATTGGCGTGGGATGAATTTTAAGTTGGTTTGTGCTCGGATTGTGATGCAGAAGAGGGATGGCGTGTTTTGTACTTGATGAATTGTAGAGGGGACCTTTTGATTGTTTTGTATGTGTGTGGTGGTGGTGCCCAAGCAACGCAACCATATTGTTTCAATGTGGTGTCAACGTTAAATACCAACATGCACAATGTTGTTTCAACGTGGAACTGCAACGTTGTTTTCAAGCGGAAGTGTTCACTTAAAGGAGCGTGGATACAATGTTGAGTTGCAACGTTGTTTCAACGTAGATATATCACACTGCTTCCACATGCTAGCTATTGCCCACGTGGTTTCAATGTTGAATGTCAATATTGGTTCAACGTGGATTTGTCACATTGCTTCCACATGAGAGTGTTCATTTTTGCCCATGTGGTTTCCACGTTGAATGTCAATGTTGTTTCAACATGGATGCATCCCATTGTTACCACATGATAGTGTTCACTTTTACCAATGTTGTTTAAACATGAATCTTCCACATGAGTGTTATATATTGAATCTTGCCAATGTTGTTTCAAGACACACATCCCATAATGCTGTTTTTACAGCACTATAGTTCTTGAGCCCAAGAACTAGTGCTGTAGAAACAGTTTTTCTGGAAAGTATGTCTTGAAACAACATTGGCAAGAATCAGATTGAACACTCATGTGGAAGATTCATATTTAAACAACATTGGTAAAAGTGAACACTATCATGTGGTAACAATGTGGAACACCCATGTTAAAACAGTATTGCTCATATTTTTCATATTCACATTGCTCATATTTTTTGGAAGGGGTTATGAAATTAAAATTCAAAATACCATTTAAAGTTGCAATTTTAAGCAAAACAAATTATTGATTTTTGTATTTTAATAGATAACAGAAAAAATTTGGAAGCGAATGTATCCTGCCTACTTTCCTAAGCGCTTGTTTTGACACATTTTTTTCACATGAATGTGTTTAGTTTTATTAACACTGTAAAGTTTAAGAGTATATGCATTATAGAAACTCTCATTTAATGAAAAGAAAAAGTTAAAACTAGAATATTTTCCAAGTATTGGCTTTATGAGTTTCCAACTACTGTTACACAATGTATCATCTTTTAGTAGGTAGAATATCATTTTGTGAAAAATTAAACTTTCCTTTTATATGCAGAGGATTATTCTGTACAAAAATTTAATTTTGCTCCAATGAACCACAATTAAAATTAATTATAATATTTGCTTCTTAATTATCTCTGAACTAATCAAATTTGAATAAAAATTATACATATATATTTTTAAACTGTAAAAATAAATCATAATGTTCAAAATAATTTTATTTCAAAAATAGCATGCATAACATTAAAACAAATGTTAATAAAACAAATATTAATAATTACATGTAACAGTAACAGACATAGTCCTAACACAATTACATAGGTACAAATACCTTTCAAATTGTTTCTAAGTTCACACTTTAAACCAGCAAATAGAAAATTATAAGATGATTAAATATATATGTGCTAATTTTTAATGACATATCCCATTCAGAGCAACAGTAGGATCTTAACTTCAAGACCCCATTTAATGACAGTAAAATAAGAAAGGAGATGCAAAACAATTATTTAAGTTTGTGAACCATATGTTATAATCCATGTTTACAATCCACAATATCATTCCCAAAAATATTCCACATCTCTGTCACAATCAGCAGCCTTAATGTCACTCCACGAGCTTCTTTCGCCTCCTCATTGGTTGTTTTCATAATCTCTAAAATAAAATTACCTTTATTTAATACAATAAAGCATTCAAACATATATTTATATAGATATAACTGTTTTCCAATTTTTAAAAGTAGACACCATGCCAAAAATAATAATAAAGAAATACGACGTGTAAAAATGCTCAAATCCAACTCTGCTACTTAAATCGCCAACCAAATTCAAAGATTGAATATATTAATCAAAATAATATCCCTTTTTTATGACTTAAAAAAATCCCTCTCTCGCGTTGAAAGCGATCCCCTTGTTTTGGATGGTTTTAAGTCAATGCCAGTATGCAGAAGCACCCTTCATATTATGGTTTGCACATTGGACTGACCAAAGATCACACGACCATTTAAGGCAATAACAGACTTATTTCAGAATATCATGCAATGACGATACACAATATAGTTTAATCAAAAGTAGATTATGTAAAAAAAATTCGAAGGCAGATGCAGAATACCAATGTTGCCTACTCCCACCCAGTATTTGAAAACTAAAATGAAGAGTAGAAACATTTACAGGAAAAACATATAATATAGGTTTTTAATGAATGTTATATTTCAATAGGAAACCAATTATAATTTTTGAAAATTCTAGATTGAAACAACTTAGTTGCCTTTTACTCTTCGGTATACTTTTAGAAAAATTTACTGTATCATACAAATTTTGCTTTAAATTCAAAAACCCTTTTTACTACTTTGAGGATAAATTAAATGAGCTGCTGCAACCAAATTGAAGCCATGCTTTCTATTGGTTTCCAGTTCAAAGTTAGGAGCCCTTTTTTCATTACATAGTTGCCTGGAGGTTAAAATAGTCAATTAGGATATTTTGGTACTTGCGTATTAACGCCACCGCAGCTACAGATTTGGCGGTTTTTAATTACTTACAAGGAATTAGAGTTTTATACTTACAAGGAATTAGAGTTTTATACTTACAAAGAATCCAAAAGATAACTGCATGCGAACAACAAGATTGCTCTTTATTGGCGGCACTGAAAAACCGTCAAATCTGTAGCTACAGTGGCGTTAACACGTAAGTACCGATATTTTTCTTACCAAAAAAAGTTTTCTGGAGGCTAAAATAGTCACTTTAGTAAATGCCACTAGCAGCCTTGTTATAATACTGTCATAATTCAGACATGTTCACAACAGCAAAACTAATTTAAAAAGAATAAAAAAATTATACTTAATATATAAATTATAGAGGATTATCAAAAGAACTATCAGTGTCATTTAACATGATGGCCACAAAATTCAGGTAAAAAGTTCCCTGACAGATTTCTAAAAAATTCCTTTCCTGCAAACTTTTTCCGAATTCCCCCAATTTTTCCAGATATGTTGACACACTTATCGAATAGAACATGTATGCTAAAGAGATAATATGCCAATTTTTTAAAAATAGTTTGGTGGTAGTTAAAAGTTAAAATTATTCCATAACATTAAAACTTCTAATGATTATCACAGCAAATCTTCAGGAAAATGGTACCAAATTAGGGATAATGGATAAACATACCCTAAACAGTAACAGTAAATTTTCCTGAATATTAAAAAAATTCCCTGATTTTTTCCACAATCGAAAAGTTTCTTGATTTCCAGGTTCTGTAGCCACACTGTTTAAGTACAACAGCTCTAACAAAGGTGAAATAAGCAAGTCCACAGAACACTGAAAAAAAAAAAAGAATGTTCAATTCTAATACAATAAGTAAATTTATTCTAAAAAGTATTCCCAAATATAACTTTGGTATAGTCAAACCCTGTTAATGTGAAATCCGTTAACCTGAACTCCCGTTTAACGCAAAGAAAAAAGCAGTTCCCAGTATTTAAAACTTGACGTTAATTTATTCAGTTAGCACAAACAATTTCAACGGCCCCAGCGACTTCGTGTTAATGAGATTTGGCCGCAGAGTTGGACCCCTCCCTCCCCCAAAAAATGTTGTTTTTTTTGTTGTTTAAAAAAAAAAAACAGGTTTTTTTTTCCTGTTTTTTTTTTTTTTTTTTAAAATCCTTTTCTAATTAAAATGTATACATATTTATAAATAAAATTTTACATTAACTAGAATAATAAATTTTCAAATAACAAATAATATATCTTCTGAAAATAATTTACACTAAGTAAATAAACATTTGCTACTTATGTGAACAATTAAATCATTAAATTTTAATATTATATTTAGAGATATATAGTTTCCATTGGATTTAAAAAAACATAATACAATAGTAATTGTTTTCTACTTCTACATGGAATATTGCTCTTAGATTCATCAATAATGGTGATTGGTGATAAGTTATACATAATTATATTTTTAAGGTTTAGAAATAAGTTATTTAAGCACAAACCTCTATTTCACAAACAAATTTAAAATGCAGCATATAATTTAATTTTAATTAATAATTTTGAATATTATTATAAAACAGTAATAAAACGCTTAGATTAATATAAAAAGTTATTTTTGATACTTATAAAAAGTTCTATAGACTTTCATTATAAGATTTATTTAAAAAAGTTATTTACAACAAATAATTTAAAAAATCTAATTATAAATAAACAAAAAAAAAATGCAATTTTAAATTACTCTTTAAAAAGAGAAAAAAAAAAAAAAAACTATTTGGTTTAAACCATGCCAACCCTGTTCGACTGTATAACAAAAAGGGAGATTTAAAAAAAAAATTAACAATTTTTTTGTGCAAAAGAACAGAATTCCACATTCTAATTTTAGTTTTTTAGAAAGTTCTTTTTGTAAATTTTTAAATAGCGAAATATGCTATACTGTACTGCATCTTTTCAATTTACCACAGTACCTGAAAAGGATAGGATTCAGTTGTTAGGGGCCAGCGATCAGATTCCAGGCACTACCTGTTCCACAGTGTTGTACATGGAGGCAGTAAACTGAAAATATGTTAACTATTATAAAAGGTATCATCCTTATGTACATGTATATATTTACACTGATGACTTCTTTTTTAAACCTTACTTTGAAATATCGATTTGATTACCAGGTGGGATAGAGAGAAATTCTCAATTTGTTATCCATCACTGCTTGAAAAAGAAAATTAACGAAAGAAATTCATTTTTTGCACACAAAACATCAGTTCATTTTGCAGCTATATTTTTAAATAAACATTTAATTTTACATTAATTAAAACAACACATTACACAGTGGCCACAAAATTCAGGAAAAAAAGTTTTCTGATAATACCCTGATAGATTTTTAAAAAATTTCCTGATAGATTTTTAAAAATTCCCTGATTTTACAGCAAATTTCCTGAACTTTTCCAGATGTGTGATCGAATTGAACATGTTAAAGAGACTACGGGTGTGGAAAATCACATAACTTTCCATTATATTATATAACATTAAGAAATGTTCTATACTACATCTGTATTCCACCTGAAATAAATTACTGGCTCTGTTGTCCCGATCCCTATTACGGTGGAGATTTTTTTTAACTGAATCAGTTCATTTAATTACCGCAAAAATTCTTTCAACAAGTATAGAAATAATATTTATACAGCATGTTTAATTCTCAGTGATCAATCGTTTTAGAAAAACATACTTCTACAAGACAGCCCATTCAGTTTTATAGCTCATAAAAATACGTGAAATATATACAATAGGTTTATTTATTTATGTCACACGTGTGTCCCAAAAATCAACAAACCTCACTGATAAGAACATCATTATCTAATTTCATTTATAAATTGAAATACATCTAATTTAGAAAACCGGCAAATAATAGAGTATAATTTAATAATGTAATGAAGAAAACTTACCAGAAAAGGCATAAATCCAATTGTCAACACAACGACATCGTAAAGTTTCAAATCAACTTCAAAAATGATGCCAGCTACGTCATCACTGAAGGTAAAAGCGTATTGCGCATGCGTCGGATGATACAAATCGTGAATCAGTGGTGTAAGGTTGAAGTATAGTTGAATTATCACATTGAAGCCATATTAAAAAACCACATTGAGTAAACGGATTTTTATTTTTTGCTTTTATAAATTGCTTTTACCAAAGTTTTCAATTAATATGATTCTTGGACAAGATTGGGGCTTTCCAAAAACCAAAGAAGACACTTGTTTCATGTCTGGTTGAAATATCACATTGAAACAACATTGTGATATCACATTAGAAAAGTGAAGAAAACGAAATTCTGACTTTATTCGTACTACATAATTAAAACCCCTAAAAACTATACGAGATAAATTGATTTATGCTAATATCTGTTATAAAATATCAGCTTCCTTAAAAATGCATTGGAATTGCACATTGATACAATGTGGTTACAATGTGCCTTTCTCACTTTCAACGTATCCACCAAAAAACCACATAGAAACAACATGAGTGTGTTGCTTGGGTGGTGGCACAGACAGGATCCGGGGACTTTTAAAGGGACTGCTTGGCAGATGGGGTGCGATCGAAGACTGTTAAGATTGTTAGACTAATTATATCAGTACCTTGTTAGATCAACTTTAGATTTGCTGTGCTTCAATATGCTGCGTTTGAGCTAATGAGGCTGAGGGACAGTCCACTTAGGCATTTTTTTATCTTCGTTTTTTTTCTGTTTTATCAAGACGACTTCTGCACGTCCACAGCATAAATTGTTTTGGAATTTTCAACTAAAGTTTAGATAGAGTAAAGTTAGATGAGTAAGAGGTTATGTATATTGCATTTATAGTTTAAACTATGGATGTTGCAAGCGAACAATATACACACATGCATTGACAATATGTAAATAGCATCACGTTTTTGCTTTATGACTTACTGGCCAGCATGTCTTAATCTTGAAAGATATCCGTTTGTAATTAATTGCAGTTCAAGTGAAAATTTATTTAGTTTCACAAGTTTGTTACACAAGTTATACTTCAATTTAAAATTTCACTAAAAGCAAATATGGTTACGAATTTCCAGAAAGATGCGAGAGTTACTGCAAAGAACCAATGTCGTTTTTGCGAACTATTACATCAAAATAGAGCCAGGAGGGTACAATAGTTAGAGTTTTCCTTAGCCCTTATAAATCCCTATTGAATCATTAACAGATATTTAGTTTAGGGGTCAGCCGTATTTAATTTTGATGCAGGTGGTATGAAGCATTTGAAATATGGTGTGAAATATTGCAGGTATTCGAAATATGGTTGCCAAACGTAAACTATGCTACTTTTAAAACAGCTTGGCCAATCCAATTCATAAGACCAATAAAGATAGCATCTTGCTCATAAAAAAAATACATTTACACAACTGGCATTCGTAAACACTCTTACATATTCAATTCCATAACTCATTTATTATCATCTGTTTTTACCTGAAGGCCCCCCCTCCCCCTCACACACACATAAGGGAAGGGCCATTGTGCAAAATCCAGTAGCTTATCACGTCCTTCGATCTCATTTTGCCCCCCACTTCAATATGTTTGACCCCTAAAGGGGAAGGCATAGGTGCCGCGCCGCCGACAATAACTTCTATTAAATTTACAGAGGGGGGAGCTATAGAAAATATTCTCCTCAGCTTCCGATGCCACCACACTAAAAAAGATGGAAAAGAGGCCTAGAATTGGGGGGGGTTCGATCTCAACACGTGCCACTCGCGTGGGGTCTTCCCATCATCCAGGTGTCTTTTTTTTTTTAAGGAGTGGGGGGGGGGGGGGCAGACGTCTTTTTTTAAGCGAAATTTTACTATAAGGACCACAGAGCAGATGTACGGTGCTAACAAAGTTTCTATCGAAATAGAACGTGTCGGTTATTAATCTTTTAACTCGTTTGCAGAGAGATTAATTTGATTGTAGGGCTACTTGGCTTTGGCTTTTTTAGGGAGAAGGGGGGGGGGGGGGATTTGATATTTTTGGTTAGTTTTGTTGAGGAGTGGGCATTAGGTGAATCCTGATTTTTTTTTTTTGTTAAGATTAATGTTTGTTGGTTAGCGGTTAAACATTGACTTTGAAAATGGGTTACAAGATTAGGAGAAGACGTGTTTGTGAATAAGAAATGGAATATATTTCTATTCAAACTGGTAAACCGATCTATAATTTAACAATTTAAATTATAATAATAATAATTTATTTTGTCCTCCAAGATTATTTTAATAAAACAATTTTATATAGAAAATTATTGCGCCGATTTCGAAATTAAAACAAATATGTAAAAAATTAAAACAAACATCAATTCCTTAACAGTTTAATCTTGCTTGTATTACACAAATTAATCAGAATATTCAATCAATCTTTTAATAAAAATACCCCCGTACATAGTAAAATTTGACGTGCGAAACTATGTTTAAGTTTAAGTAATACGTTTTGAAAACTACAAAGGTTTTTTTCAGTTTAATACCTTAATGGTCTGTTTCCTTTCACACGGCTGAGGGTGTCATCCTATTCATCAAAAGAGTTTAAAAAAAAAAAATCGATTTCATCATTCCAAATAAATAAAAAAAGTAATTAAATTTCCAAACACGAAGAACAATACACAATATGATGCGTTCTTTTAACCACACTACAATAACAAACTGTGGGAAATAGATAAACCGATCAACCGGCAAAAGGACCGTAGTTTTCCCATAGAACCGAAAACAAAAGGATGCCATCCATAGTTAATAATCATCTCCATTAAATTCCGTGACAGGAAACGGTCGCGTGATCGCTTTTCCGGAAATAACGACACAAACGATGATGCGCCCAGTTTTTACTCGCACTA
The DNA here is from genome assembly GCA_963978545.1 of Linyphia triangularis. Lineage (NCBI taxonomy): Eukaryota > Metazoa > Arthropoda > Arachnida > Araneae > Linyphiidae > Linyphia > Linyphia triangularis. The sequence goes on from OZ021727.1 coordinate 13,616,055, forward strand.
TGCGCTTCCCTGCGATAACGGGACGCATGCCGATGAAGACAGCACACGGGAGACTCTGCGCAAGCGCAGATGCTGCTTAATGGTCGGATGCTTGCAAGAAAGATGCAGCACACTTATAATAGAGCTAGGATCTGTACGTAGCAGCTGAAATGGAAATGACAAGGGTTTGTGGGAGGGATAACACGCGATTGGAGGAAGTCTTCGATTTTGAGGTCTAAAATTTTGGGTTTCTTTGTTTTTCTTGGATTTTTAATTGTAATTTAGGGGGAAGGGGCTTCCTTTTGAGATAATTGCTTTAAAAATGTATGACTTGACTGATATTTCCGTTTTTTAAAGACGTTTTGTCCTGTTTCCTATGACTTAAATTAGTGATACGACATAATTTCTAATGATTTTTTTTTTTTTGTCTTCGTTCCTTTCAATTGCAATTTCTTTATCACATCCCTCAAAATAGAGTAGTAGAACTCTCAGTTGATATTTAATTTACGAGTTAATATTTTTAACGAATAAAAAAAAAATCAGTAAAATAAAAACCTTTTTTTGATATCAACGTACTGTATTCTCACTAGGTATTTCTAAAAAAATCTCATTAGGGTGTTAACATAATCTTTAAAAAAAAATTTAAATTCTTGAAATTGCACAATTTGCATTGACATAAATGTGTGACTAAAGTGTACCGACAATTTTTCACCTATCTCAAAATTGAATACAATTGCTTTAATTTTCCTACAGCTTAAGTTTTTAAAATATATAAATATTGTAGAAACTAATTGTAAAATGTGATTTGTATATTTAGAAATGCCTAAATTTAAAGAAAACAAATTATCTAAACTCGCAACTCTAATAAATAGTTATTTCTACCATGAAAGTAACCTTCACTGATTCATTATAAATATGCATTGCTTATTAGGATTATGCCATTAATAAAACTTGGATATAGGAACTTTTTTAAACTCATTCAAATCGCACAAAATCTGGTACTAAATAAAATATAAATTGTAAGAATTAAATTAGAACATCCTTAATGAAGAATTTTTAATTTTTTTGCAGTGCTTTATGTGAAACACGAGGAAGCAAAAAAGGACGCACACCGAAATTTTCGAATTTAGCCATTATAAAATCACTACCTCCATTTCTCCGAATTTTCACCTTCTAGCCCCCCCCCCCCCCCCCCAAAAAAAAAGTAGATTACCCTTAAAATTCTACTACCAATTTAATGTTTAGCATATTTTGTTTGGTTTGCATTTTAGTAAGTCCGATTTTTAAAAGGAATAATTATCCAATATATCCCCCTCCAAGGTATTCTAAATAATCATTAAAAAAAAAAAAAAAAAAAAAAAAAAAAAACAGTATTAAAGTATATTACGATTTATTTTTTGTTTCAAAATCTTGATTTAAATTCTTTAAATAAAATTTTGAAGGTTGCATTGCTCAATTTTATTAATATTTTACAAGGCTATAAAATCATCTCATGAAAAGCGAATTTCTTTCAAATGATTCACTTAAAAATTGACTTTACTGTGAATTTTAGTTAAAATATTATCAATGATGTTTTTTCATTAATCGATATATATCAAAGATTCGTTCATTTTTTAATGGTAAGGGAATCTAAACCATCTCTCTATTTATTCCAAGAAGAAAAAAACTATTTTAAATATTTCTAATCGAAATCGTGTTTAAAAAAAAAAGTTCCAGAAAACTAAGGAATTAGCTCATCTGCAGAATAAAAATACATTTATTCCATATCTAAATTCAACAGGTTTCTGCTTTCTGGTGCACAGCAATGCGCTCGTAAAATTCGAACACATGCAAGCGCAAGCCTCAACCTGTGAGAAAGCAGCTGCTGTTTGAATTTGAAAATGCACCAATCACATTGCTTCACTACGTCATCCGAACCGGAAATTCAGAGTCTTTTAAACTTCGAGTTTGTCTTTTCATCAGACTTGGCGAGTTCTAGTTACCAAGTGTTTCATTTTAGCGCAAATTTTATGATTATCAATATTTTAAGTTCAATCAATAAGTGAATGTTAAAATCATTACATAAAATTGCAATGTTTGGAACTATTTTGTTGGGAATTGTATAAAAGTATTTAATTATTATGTAAGCGTATACTTGAATTAGTATGTAATAATTATCTACTGGCTTATTTTATTAAAAAATGAAATAAAAATGAAATTTCTCTATAACCTCACTAATAATATTTCGACTAAAAATTCTATTAATCTTAAAATTATTTAAAGTTACAATTAAGAAAAAGAAACTTAATGGGAATTCTTAAGTGTAATAGTTACGGTTGCCTTCATTTTTTAACCACACGGTTAAAAAATGAAGGCGAAATTTTATAAGATAAGTAATTTTGAAGTTAAAATAAATAAAATATTTTGAAAGACACACACAAAATATTTAATATGTAAAAAACAAAAGTAAATAACGCATTTTTAATCAAATATGACAAACATTTAGAAGGATTGCAACAACCCTTCAAATTTAGATCAAATTAAAAACACAGAAGAAATCACTTTTTAGTTGAACTAGAACTTCAACTAAAAAAACTTAAATTCCAAAAACATAAATTTCTAGAAAAACTAACGCGAGAAACCCTTCGAAACACAACACGAGTTTGGATAGTTTTGGTTTCACATTTGGTTTTGGCGTCCGTTTCACTGTTGGCGATAAAATTAAACACACTTATAAAAAAACTCAAAATGATCGGCAACCATGCGCGGGAGCAGGTGTTGGCGGGATCGAAGTTTCTTTGTTCCATTTGGCGGGACCCACAGGAAGTTACCAAACGACCTTTTTGAAATTGTCCCCCTCTGGGATTGGTCGACCGCGCCCCTCCCTACCTAACCCCTCTTTGGCCCACCATATGTTTTTCCAAGGAAGTACAGATGACATCAGTGAATGCAAAAAAACTTTGTAAATTCTAATCAAACGTCGCTGGTCGCTCATAGATGGCGCTGCATTGTACGGCATAAGTTGTAAAATTAAAGGGATGGGGCTTCCTGTTTGGTTTTTTTTTTGGTGACCACGTTTTAAAGAGGCGCGTTTGAAGTTGATAAACCAATTTGTGATTGAGATTTCGTGTTTTTCTCCACTTTGAAAAACTTGTCTTTTGATAAGTAATTGATTACAATCTATTTTTCAAAATTCAAAAAAAGAAAAATTTAATGTAATTTATGAGGAAATAAAATACCAAAAAAAATTTAAAAATCAGTGAAATAAAATATCTTTTGTTTTATAAAATCTTTTTTTTCTTAGACTAAGATCTAAACAAAACTAAATTCTGCACAAACACATACTGTTTCATATATATATAAATAAAAAAAAACTTGTTTTTACTCTTAATACTCGAAATGAAAACAAGATATTTAAATATTTGAATCTACATATTTCTAAAATTTTAATTTAATGCCTATTATGTAACTATTTATTTATATAGTAGTTTCGGGTTTCCCTAATTCATATTTTATTGTCATCACACTGTGCTTCTCTTCATTTACCTTCATTATAAAAGTCATGTCAACAATTTCTAAAATGATTCTAAATTAAGCAACTTTGTCTTTTCAGAATACAAGTTTTCTTCATATTCTGCTTCACTACTAGCCACAGCATGCATTGCAGTAGCTATTAATGGGATTACATGGTTACAAAAGCCCTGGGGATCATTATCAGCACTCCTAGAAAACTTAACAGAACTCTCAGAAATAAACATCGTAAGTTATGAATAGAATTATGTTTGATCTAAATTGTGCTCTTAATAATTTAATCTTAGAAATGTTTATTAAGTATGTACATTAAATAACTTGAAATAAAACAGATTTATTAGGTAATACTGTCATTATAGTTTAAAAGGCCCTAAACATAAGTTTAGTTTACAAGTTAATGTTTTCTTTAAATTTGTATGTTACCACCATTTGATTTGTAATTTTCATTGTATTGGATTCAGGGGGGGGGGGGGTCTTTTTAAAGTATAAGAAGATAATTTTTCTAAGGAGATGAGTAATTCATTCCTAGAAAATTATAATTAGAGAGCATAAAATTATACAATTAAAAAAATTTGAGTTAGGAAAGACAGAATCAAAGTCAAATTTTAAAATAACTAGGAAGTTTTGTCCTATGGTATAAAACTACTTTGGTAAATCATGCATTTTGAAAAATAATTTTAAATAATACTCATTCCTAGTTTAATTAACTAACAAATAATATTTCATTACCCGATACAGATTGCTAATGTTCCTTGCGTTTGTTACAGAAATACCTTCAAGCCTGTATCGAAGATGTTGAAGATCTGATAGCCTCCAACATCGCACAATTGAAGCAAGCAATGTCAAAAACAATGGCTTCACAATCAAAGAGTAACAAATTGAACTGCTCAATAGCTGCAAATGGTCTCCAAAGTCAAACAGATACACCCACCGATATTCAAGATGTTAGATTTTAAGACATACAAAGATATCCAAATATATATACGTGTTCGTTTTATACAGATTTTAATTCAAAGGGATTGTGCTTGGATATAGAGTTACATTTTATTTGAAAAGATATTGTATTAAATAATGTAAAATTATTTTTATACACTAAATTGCTTTAGATCAATATATTTACTTATAATAGTTACTAAAATGTAAAATTATTTGCTAAAAACAACATTAATTTCAACAAATTTATTTTTAGTACATAAAAGATTTTTGTTCACTGAAATTGCTTTTAACCCGTGAGTATGCACGCTGGGTTTTAAAGGCCCGGTCATTCAAATAGCAACATACCAGCGTGTATGCTTGTGGCTTAAATTATGTATTTAAAATAGGTAGCCACTAATTTATATATATTATTTTGCAAATGAATTTATACAGTTCTAATTGCCGAATATTACTTTGATTTCATAGAAACAACACTTTTAATTTTACCTCAATTTCACTGAATTGCCTAATATCTAAAGAATTCTAAAGCAATCTTTATCCGTTCAAATAAATCCCATGTTAAAAAAAAATCAAAATGCAGCTCTATGACATGCTACCCATACCAAAGCTGATTTTTATTGTTGGTCTTCATTGAAGCAGAACAAATGTTATGATTTAGAGTGCTCATTTATGATTTAGAGTTTCACTTACATATTTGTGTTGTATCTCGTGTATTTATATTTTATTTTGAATGTTCTAGTCTTTTGTTCAAATATTCATCAATTCATTTATTTATATTTAAGCATATACATGAATTATTTAATTTTTTTAATATTTCTAGAGGCATTATTGTCATCTATTTCTTTTTCACAATAGATTCTTGAAAAGCATCCGTCCAAAATGTTAGGATTTGTTTACTACTTAAATGTTTAGAAATTCCTTACTAAAAATTTGTTTTTTTTAAGAATCGAAATATTTATATCATACAGCAAGTAAATTCCTCAACATTTGTAGGTTAAAGCATAAAATTTGTAACTTTCATAATTATTGCACATGCATATTTATTTGATGATTATAAAAGATCTCATTTATATTAGCATTTTTAAGAGATTTAATTTGGTATGTGATGCATATTTATACATTGTCTTTCTATTTGTTATTCACTGTAAATATCTGTAAATAAGCAAGAAATAAATATTTTTATATATAAACTTTAAAAAAAAGTGTTATTAACCCAAGCTTTTATAATATTTTCATACATTAAAAATTTGAACTTGTTTTGAAAGCACTTTAATGATTGCATGAAACACTTAGAACCTAAATATTTGCTTCAAATATTGGACGCAGTGAGTTTTCTAAAATATTTAGGTGGGAATTTTGGGGATTATTTCAAATAATGTTAAGGATAATTCTTAAAATTTTAGGAATATTTCTTTTGAAGCTGACATAGACATATCATTTCCAAAGCTTGTTTCAAAATACCAGCAAAAAACTGTCAATATTCAAAAAATTGAACTTCATTCAACTTTTTAGAAAAATAAGTTATATAATTAAGCAATTATATTATTTTGACAAACATATGAGTTTAATTTATCATTTCGAGGAATATCAAAGTCTTTTCAAGAGTTGTGGAGGAAAATCTGAGAATTTTCTGAGTTTTTAATTTTTTTTAAGGAATAATCGTTAATTACAATTTTAGGGACACAAAAATTTAAGGAATATTAGGCTAATGCAACCCCTTCAAAAATATATAGGTAAAAACTTTAAGGTTATTTTCAAATTTTAAATACTAAAAATAAAGGAACCATGAAATTGCAATAAATGAATCAAATCTCTAAATATCCTTTGATAATTTACATTAGCAATATTTTATTGCAATCTAATGAAATGATTTTAGTAATACATAATATCATGTAATTGTAGGCAAAGAAAAAAAGAAATGAAAAATGAAATTCTAAATAAAAATACATAAAATGAATAACACTGTGAACACATATTCCAAACATAACATTTTATACATCAAATTTTTCTAGACAAAAGTTAAGTCCATTTTCATCATATTGTTTTCGAGTTACAATCAGTTTAGAAAATTCAGGATCATTAGAAATCAAAGCTCCTCCTTCCCACGCATCAGCCACTGGGCTATAGAGATATTAAATTAAATATATATATATATTTGTATTCTGTACAAATAACTTCACTTTAAAGCATTAGTACAAGATATTCTACAACATGTACTGAGGAAAATTTATCTTATGTTACATTCTTATATGAAATATATATACAAAATAGTTTGTTATTTTACAGAATATACAAGACTCAAAATACCAGTGAGGACTTATTTCAAAGAATAAATAAACTACATTACCGTGGAAAACATGAGTGATTCAAAGGTTTCACACATAAATTTTATTAAAAAAGTATGGAACAATAGTTGTGTTATGCATGCATGTAGTAACTTTGTAAATTGTAATTATATGTACACTTATCACAGGCTAAATTTAAGGTGACTAGTTGGTTTAATATTAGGGGGTTTAGAATAAACAATGTTTTTTTCTTATAAAATTTAAGATTCACTAACAAAAATTGTCCTTCAATTTCATGCCAACTACAATTTGACCTATAACACATATTATGCTGCTTTGTGGAGGAAGAACATTTATGAATGTACTTAACTTTTTTTAAAGTGAAATTATAAATAATTAGATAGGGCAAACTAATACACTCTTTAGAATATAATTTAAATACTATGGGAAATGGCCTCAATTCGAACATGTTTGATGAAACTTTTAACACCAAGTATAAACCTTTCCAGAAGTTTAGGAAAGAGCCAGTTTAATATATGACCAGGCTGAGGTTCTACACTCACTTTAGAAAAGTCCCCACAATACAAAAAGCAGTTGCGAAATTTTTTTAATTTTGGGAACTTTTGCTATTTTCATAGAAATGGTGTAGGCAATATTCCGAGAGCAATACATATTTCAGTAATAGACCTCAAAGTAAACAAATCCCACAACTACGATTTTTTTTTCTTCAACATTTCACAAACTATAAATCAGTATTAAATACAATTAAGATGCTGACAATTGCTTACGTTATGAACCTGTGATTAAACATGCCAAGTAATATTTTTCGATTTGCAGTTTTTGTGTTGAGTCTTTGAAAAAGTCCAAAATGCAGGGGGGGTCAGTGAGTTTTCTAACAAATTAAGGTAGGAATTTTAGGGATGATTAACAGGGTGGCCACAAAATTCAGGAAAAAAAGTTCTTTGATAATTCACTGACAGATTTCTAAAAAATTCCCTGATTTTAGGGCAAATTTTTTTTCAAATTTCCTTAATTTTTTTAGGTTTTCTAGAAGTCAAGACACCCTGATCAAATAGAACATGTATGCTAAAGAAATAATATGCAATTTCTTAAAAAATAGTTTTGCTGGTAATGAAAAGTTTAAATTATTCTGTAACATTAAACTTCTAATGGCTTACCACTACAAATCTCCATGTAAATAGCGCCAAAATATGAATGAACGTGCCTTAAACAATACAAAATTTCCCTGATTTTCATGAAATTTTAAAAAGGTAACTGACATTTCCCTGATTTTTTCCAGAATCAGAAAGCTCCCTGACATTTCCAGGTTCTGACGCCACTCTGATTAAAAACATTTTAAAGATGAATCCATAAATCTTAGGAACAGTTTATGGATAATTACAAAAAAAAATAAAAAAATTAAGGATATTTCTTTATACACAGAGAGAAGCTCCTAACACAAACATATTCTTTCCAAAGCTTGTTTCAATACTGGCAAAATATAGTCAATTAAAAGGAAAAAAAAACTAACATCAAACAACTTTTAAGCAAAACAGTTACATAATCAAACAATTATACTACTTTGATACCACTTAATTAATTTTTAAGCGACATTTAAAGTAATATTGTTTCAACTTCAAAATTTAAATTAACATGAGTTTAGCTACATTGAAAATTGTTTGTGTCAACAATTAAAATTTCAGAACACATTTTTTTCTCTGGTGGAATATCGAGGTTTTAGGGGGAAATAGGGTAATTTTTTGTGTTTAAAATTGTTTTTAGGAATTAACGAAAATTTAAGTACAATTTTAGGAATTTTAGGGTGAATGCAATCACTGAAAATCTTGTTTTGGAATTACAAAATGAGAATTTTGTTTTTGTTTAGCACCATTTGACACAGGCATTTCAATCTTCAAAATGCTATTATACACTTAATGTGTCTATGGATTCTCAACCCAACTATATATTAAGGTGACACTTTCCAAAATCTCCTCTTGGAGTTGAATGTACAGAATGTTGATTGTAAACAGAGAGAAAGTTGATTCAAGATCAGAAATGGGCAAACAGAATTACCTAGATCATCTCACATGAAATTAAAATGAAAGAATATACATAAAAAATTAACTTGCTTACTTCTCTGGTAAAGTGACTTTAACTTCAAACAAGTGGTGAGCTTCTTTTCGGACATCATTATATCTTTAGAAAAAAGAAAGCAACATCTTTATAAAAGTTTCGCTATTTGAATTTCAAACATATTTAAATCTATGATTGGGTAAATAATTGTGGCATATCACTTAAAAACTATTTGCAAATAGTAAAAAATTAATGCATATCCATTAAAAAGAAATATGATTTTTTAATACCAATTACTGCAACGTGATTGAAAGAATACTAGAATAAATGCTTTGAGCTTTTTCATGCATTAATACATTAAATATATTAATATAAAATAATAACAGAGTGAAAATATTTTGACATCAGTAACATTAATATGATAACAAGGAAAAAAATACTTAATTCAAAGAAAGAGAAATTTTTCAAAAAATATTCAAGTTATTTAATGTTTAATATAAAATCAAAAGTAAAATTTCTATAAAGCTAAGTATATTATTTAGGTTTGTGGAGCATCAATCAATTTTCATTACAATATAACACTGGTCAATGCTTTGAAATGGGTAGGTGTAATTTATTCTTTTTCCTCCTTTACATTATAATTAAAAATAATAATAAAAAACGCCCCACCAATTTTAAGATATATAATATAGTAAATCAAACCTTGCTAAGTTGGTGACAAGGTAAATAGTCAATTTGTAGTTAGGTCTGATAAAATTGACCCAAATTATAAAGAAGACAATAACCATAACCTTTGTATAAGCTATTGCCAGGGATGAAGCTGTGGGTGCTTTTTTAATGGTAAAGAATTTTCTCAAATATTAAAATTAGAAAAATAAATTTAGCTCCTTTGTATTAAACTACAAAAAGAAATATCCACTCTTAATTTTAGATATTTAAAATATAATACTAATGAAACACCATTAACCTTTACTTTAATGATATTCTGAGTAGTGTTATAAGTGCTCTTACTTTAGTTTGCTTCCATTAAAGTGTGAACGTTTCATTTAGTGTAACATTGCATTATATGAAGGGTCAAATTTACAAATAGCCTATTAACTGATCTACATTTTTCCAAAACACACCCTGTCTTTTTACATGCATTTAGTTTTGCAAAAACTCAAATGACCTGAAAGTGTGTTTTGTGTTGTGCAATCTCACAAAACTAAAACTGCTTCATAGAAGCTATGTATACATATATGCAACATAATATTATAACTGCTTTAAAATAAATGAAATATCTCATGGATAAAACATTTCAATAAAATGAAATACATTAAAGCATTTTTAGTGCATTCATTCAATGTAGATTAAAATACTTACACACGATCACGAAAGCCAGGAAAACAAGCATTTCCACCCGTTAATACAATGTTCTTGTAAAGATGAGGTTGAACCTCTATAAATAAAGAAGGAATTACAATATTAGATGCCAAAAATTCAGATATAATTGCATTAGCTTTATTAAATAATACCTCCAATCTAGATGAGCAGCAAATTAAATTTTTCCTATATCTTAAATTTTGTGGAAATGCAATAAACTGTTTGAGTGTGTTTAAAATAGATAAGAGGAATTAATCAAAGCTTTTTTTTACTTTAATATAATTTTCATAACAGTAAGTTTCAAGTTACCTTCAGGACAGCCAGAGATGCAATGAACGATAGATTCTGAGAGTCCCATAAATTTATAATTCACGTCAGAAGGATGGAAGAGGATTTCAGGCACCATGAACCTTTCGTTGTTCATTCGAATGAGCTAGACAGAAAATAATACATTTATAAGGTTTTTAGAAATAACAGGGTGGCCACAGAATTCAGGAAAAAAAGTTCCCCGATTTCTCTGACAGATGTCTAATTAATTTCCTGATTTTACAGCAAACTTTTTTTCAAATTTTCTCAACTTTTCCAGATGTGTAGACACCCTGATCAAATAGAATATGTATGCTAAAGAGATAATAAATCAGTATCTTAAAAATAGTTTTGGCGGTAATGAAAAGTTTAAATTATTCCATAATATTAAACTTCTAACAATTAACACCACAATTCTCCGGGTAAATGGTGCCAAAATAAGGATAAATGGGTAAACGTACCTTCAGAACAAAAAAAATTTCCCTGATTTTAGTGAAATTTAAAAAAAAATCCCTGAATTTTTCCAGAATTAGAAAGCTTCCTGACATTTCCCTGATTTCCAGGTTCTGTGTCCACTCTGAATAAAATGCAGAAATAAAAAAAAATGCACACAAAATCAGTAGTAAACAAAAATTTATAACTACAATTTGTCTCAAAATGCTGAAAAAACCTTGATAACAATGCTTTAAAAGTATAAATAATATCTAACCAAAAGCAGCACAGTTGTAAAAAGGTTTTTTATTGCAAGGGTGAAAATATTGAATGCTCAACCAGAAAAGCTGTAATTTCTATACATACAAACTTCAACATTAATGTTTTTTAAAGAGAATGTGATTTACATGTAAATGGATCAATTATGAAATAACATGTAGAAGTTAAAACTTAAAGAAAGGCTTTCATACACAATAAGTAATAAATCTTAATAAAAAAGAGGATCATTTGTCCTATTCACAATATGCTGCAAACATTTTGTAAGTATTGAGAAATATTTACATTGACATTAGCCAGTATATAAAAGGAGACAATTCAGTCTTCAAGCAAATAAAATTATGTGTTTTCATCAAAGGTGGTCTTAAATGACAGCAAATCAGGGGAAGCTATTCAGACTGATGTACAAATATATATAACTGTTTTCCTAGTTACACACTTGCATGTTCTTCAGCATCATCTGTTAAGATCATGCTAAGAAAGTTATTTCTAAATGCCTAGGTGACAATGAATTCATAACATAATCAAGTTTAATAGGATCAGATTATTGCCTTTTCTATGGCCAGTTAAATACTACATTGCTGTACACTTTTAATAAACATTTTTTTCCAAAATCAAGATTCAAAATTATTATTCCCATATGATAACCAGATTTTTGTTTATGAACAAATTTAAAAATTCAATCAGTTCTATCTAATCAAATCAAACACAACTGAAGAAATTCAATAAGGAATCTTATACCAAATTACAGATATAGTTACCAGCTGGAGTATGAAACTCGTTAGCAAAAAAGCTAAAATCAGATTTTTGCTTTTTGCAAAATGTTAACATGTTACATCACGATTAAAGGATAATCTAAAGAAATCATAAGTAATTAAAGAAACTTTTCATCATTATAAATGTTAATAAAAACAACACAAGTAATTTTTCACATTCATTGTTTAATTTTTTTTATGTAGTTGACTAATTTTCTGATCACAAAAATTGTAATTTTTCAAATTACCTGGCTAAATGTTTTAGAAAAAAAGCCAATAGCATTTTTTAATTTTAGCACTTAGGAAAGTTCTCTTGCATTTTGTAAAAAGCACCCCACAGCTTAATCCCTGATAGCTATATATCAGAATTTAATAAAATGTTATACTCTACATAAAATTGAATGCAAAAATACTCTAAAAAAGTGAATAAACATTTTAGTTGAGGTATTAAATAGTTTTAACATAATATGAAAAAAGTTTAGAGATTCAAATATATCTCATGCAGCTAATTTGAATTTCTGTTTGAGGTCTACTTACATTGATAGAAATGCAAAATTGAACGACAAAATTTAAGCACTTTGCATAATGCTTTTTTTAAAATCATACTTTTCATTTTGAAAATAAAACTTCATGCAATGGAACATAAAATAAAATGTAAATAATACTTGTTCATTATCTTTAGGTTTTCCAGTAGTTTCTTCAAGTGGTCTCACGTAACCTCTTCTAATAACAGTATAATCAGGTAGGACATAGTCCCGTACAATTGTGTTTTCTTTCCCTCTTAATCTAAACACATTTAAAATAATATTTTACTGTACATAAACAATTATAAAACTGAATACCAAGAATATTTAATTAGTGCAAAATATGTGTTATTACATGCTTTAAAATTTTAAGCTTAGATTTTCAACATGAATAGTAAACAAATATACTTATATAAAATAAAAATATGTGTAATCTATGACATCTAAACTAATTATAACTTTATATATAAAAAACTAAGCTAATATACAAAAACATTTGTGTAATCGATGACATTTTGCCAACTTAAAAATCTAAAACAGTCTAAATCTTCAGGTTTAATGTCAAGATAAGAAATAATTCTGATGTAAAATTACTTTTTTACTTAATTTCCCTGTACCTACATTTACACTGTTCCTTCATAGGTCATTGTTGTAAAAATTGGTTTTAAATAATCATAAAAATCATTAAAGTTAAACAACTTGTCAATTGCATTCAGATATCTTGAAATTACAGAAAATAACTGTTGACATTGTGAAACATACAAGTACATTCAAATTAGTTTGCAAAATAAGAAATGCTTTTTAAAATAAGTTGATTATAAAAATGTATGACTAAAAAAGGTTTTAAATAAAAGATTTTTTTACTGCATTTCATAAATTTGGAGCAAATATTTTAGCTATTATCGCACAATATATATTAAAAAATAAGATGCAGAGTAATTAATTGATGGAAATTTTAAATAGTGACAAGTAGGGCACACATGCATCCCTAAAAAATTATAAAGATTAAGTATGAACTGTAGGGATGAATTCACAAGAACAAGTTTGAAACATTCAAATGTAACTACTTGTCTTCCAGCCAAGATATCTAGAAATCGGAAAGAGGTAATGTACAACTTAAAAAGGAATATCCTGTCATGTAATTGGAATTTTTCTTTTTGTTAGACAGGGTACTAAATAAACAAAATGAGAAAAAATAATTTGTATGTTATGCTATCACTGCATTTTTTTCGGAATGTAATTTCTGATTTTGCCTTATACACACATATAAGCAGTATAATGATATATATAAACCAAAATTCAAATATTTAATAATTCAAGCTATACAATTATAAATACCCAGCTATTTCCAGATCTTTATCAATGTCTGCAGACACAAAACAGACATCTTCTTTGATTTGATTCACAACATACGTCTCATCCATTACATTGAGTTGGCGGTAAGAAATTATTTCTTTGAGGTGATTCGTTAAAGCTTTACCACCAACACTCATTCTAAAGAAAAATTCACTTTATGTCATACAGTGTTTCATTAAGATTTTACACACATTATTTCTAAACAGCAGAATAATTTACACATATTATTTCATAAGAGTATAATAATTTATACAAATTAATATAATAAGGTATACAAATTATTTAATGCAAAACTTATGAAATCATTCAAATTTCTTTTAAAAAAGGGTATCAATTAAATAATGCTCAAACAAAAGTTAGTTGCTGTCTACAGACACAAAACAGGCATCCTCTTTTACTTGATTTGGAAATTTTTAATACAAATAAATACTGAGCAAAAGCATTTAATTAATACAAAACAATAGTTCATAGATAATTATTTATCTTGAAGAATTTATTTTTGGTTAGTACTCTTTTTCAAATAAGTTACTTATAATACTTAAGTGCATTGAAAATATAGAACAATTTAAGTGCTAAAAATAAACTAAAAGATAGATTATAAGTTGGAACATAAATTGAAAATAATTATTTTAAGTCAAATATATCTAGTTCCTGCTTATGTTATTATTTACCAAGATTGAAATCATTGATACAACTGAACCTTGCAAATGAAAACCGAAAGAGGAACAGAACAGTTATTCATATTAACAGAAAAGTGCCTCAAAAGGTCCTATAAAATGACTGGATTAAAACATGCTTCCATCACTAATTCAGAAATCAAACTTCATACTTTAATTTCATCAATGAATTCTAATATATGACATTGAAGTAATAAACGGAAAAATATGTCTTTATATTTTTCTTAAATATTGTCTTATTTTCTTTGTATTGTGAAAATAATACAAGACAAATAGGGTAATATATAAGAAACGAGGCATATGTTATTACAGAGTCTTATAAATTATATTATAAAAGTTTAAAAAATTCAAAAGGATGATAATTAGAAGTACACATTAAAAGAAATTCCATGGTAAGAATGTTTATGTTTAAAGATTGTAAATCATTAAAGGCACCATTCGATTAATAGAGGACAAATTACGCCAAAAGAAGCCCATGTTAACAAGGTTCAGCAGCAGTTGCCTTGGAAAAATTCTTTTTATGTACTTTTACAAATGTGTTACAAGGATCTATTGAAAACTTAATCAGGAAAAATTTGTAACACAAACCGTTTTAAAAATATAAACTTTAAAGAATACAACTAAATACATCACAACCTTCAAACAACTTTTAATAAACTAAAGAGACGTTTTTTTTTTTTTTTTTTTTTTTTTTTTTTAAATAATTATAAAAAAAACAAGTAAAAATTTTAATAAAAAAAAGCATGATACTTACCTACGCACATTATTCGTAAGCTTTTTTGATTTGATATATGGTACAAAATGAGTGAAAGAAAACCCAGAATCTACAACCAAACAACACATTTCTGAGGGACTCTTTTTTTGAGACTTGTAAGCAGAAAGAGTTGAAGCTAGAAAAAAGAAACAAATTAAAATTTTCAAAATAATAGAATATGCATCATAGTAGCACACATAATTAGGGTGATTCTTCAGTAATTGACCACATACTAGTAGTTGACCTAAACTGCACAAAAAGGAAGTAAATAAGGATTGTTGTGATGGTATTCTAATTTTTTATGGTTAAAATATATCCAATAACTAATGAAAGCCACTGCCAAAAGTTATAGGGTTAACCAAGCTTCCAATTGGATGATAAAAATTAACAAACACAAAGGTATATCACAGGGCCTCATATGAGTGACTGACACTATTAGTGAAGGGTGGTTTAGCTTCTTTGTGATTTTTTTTAGCATTAACATGAATAATTCCTCAATGGTTTAATACAAATAATGTATGTAGATCATTTAAGTTTGTTTTACATTAATATACAAGTAATTTTTCTTTAAGCTAATAAACAAATTATGAATAACAGATGGATAATTACTGATCAGGCTACATGTTATATTTTTAGTAAATAACCAAAATGGTCAACTACTAAATTTTTATTTACTTGCATATTTTCTAGGAAAAAACAAAGTGATAACAAAGGTTCATGCTTTTATTGCAATCTTCACTTACTATTTGTCCAGAAAAATTGATTTTTTCAGTAATTGACCAATCTGGTTAATTAGTGTCGATAAGGGTGTAAAGTATTAGCTTTTCAACTTTAGAATACAAAAGTAAGTCATTTCTAAACTCTATGACGGATTTTCTCATTGCATGTGTACATTAGATCTTTTTTAAATATACTAGGCTTACTTTCTTAACATAATTTTTTTTTTAAAGTCAAGAAATGGTCAAAAAGTCAATTTTAAGTATACTTCCACTTTATCCCACACAAATATTATGTAGGTTAATTACAATGTTTATTTAAAGTAACACTCTGGTACATAAAATGTTGTCTGTTAGAATTTTATAAATCGTTTTATTTCCTGAAAAATTCAAAAAATCAGATAAAATGGTCTGTTGAAAGAGAAAAGCATTGGTCAAAGTTAAGCAGGAAAACTTCCAGATCACTAACACCCTTGTAAATATCAAAATTACTTTTCACACCTTAATTGAATAAGATATATGTTTATTAGTATTTTTTAATATGAACAGGAAAAAATTAAAGTAGAAAACTAACTTAAATATTGATAAGAAATTAAGTTAAATAAATCATTAAAGAAGTTTTTTTCTAGGTTTAAACATATACCTAGGCTATAAGAATTCTGAAATCATTAAAATTAAACACTCATAGAAGGGAAGAAATCCCTTTTCAAGTACACCGAAGAGGACTTGAAATCTACACTTTTTCAAGTAGGAGAAAAAAATGGGAAAATAAGAGAAACTGCCAGAAAATACAACATTCCTCATTCTACGTTGATTAATAAGCTAAGAGGGAAAACCCCAGAATTTAGAAAAATTTGCCCCCCAATAATTCTTACACCCTCAGAAGAAACTCTTCTATGTAATTGGATAAGTGTCAATGCAAGAAAAGGATTTCCATTAGATAAACGGATGCTTTTTGAAACTGTTCAAGAAATAATATCCTCTAAATTCGATTCTTTTCATCGAAATTTATTCAGAATTGAAAGTATAGGATTAGATAGTTTTTTCTATATTATTTTGATTTTCTTGTTTTAATTTTTTGAGTAAAATATGCATAATTACCTACCGGTCCAACTAACTTTGATAACCTAAGTTTATAAAACCATCATACTATATTTCACACTGATGTTCCTGTATTTTCATTAATTAAAATTGATTACATTTATTTTTAATTCATTTAATAGTTAACTTATGAATATTAGAGAATTTTATAACAGAATTTAACAATTAACTTTTGGTTTTATTCTGGAAAAGAAGTGGTCAATTACTAGCGTGGCTGTGGTCAATTAGTAATGTCTATTTGGTCAATTACTGGCAAAATTGCTTTTGGTAAGAAATTCTGATGATATTTTAAATTGTAAAAAGGACTGGAACACCATGTTCATTTATTATTGAGCTTCATTAATCAATTAATATTTTGGAAAGTTTTCCTAATCTTCCGTTATTAATTTTTCAAGAAAAAAAATTAAATGTTAGAAAATTGCACTAAATGGTCAATTACTTGTAGGTTCCCCCTATATCATAGGAATAAAACAGCTTCTTTGTTCAAAGTATTGAATTTCCAGAACTTTTAATATAATCCCGCCCACATTTTATTTCTAAATGAAAAGTTTCATGTCTTTATCTGTTAGTTTGAAAAGTAATAGAAAATAGTAGATGTCAAGTGAATATTTATTTTGGGTTTAGTTCTACAACAATGAACATTAAACACAAACATTTTATTTATCAATGCAAAAAATATAACATATTATAGTGAAAAAATGATGAATATCACACATTACAATGAAAAAAAAAAAGATGAATATCACACTATATCCTAATCTGGTTTCTGGATTTTATTTGTATATCAACAAAACAAAAATGCAGAAAAATCACACTTGTGATGTATTGGTCAGTTTTTGACAAATTACGATTCTTAAAATGTCTGTTTTAAAAATATGTTAGCTAAAATGTTTTATCAAAAGAGTAAAATTTATATTTCACAATTTGTAAGAATTGTAAACTTTCAAAAAAACTTAATCTGTCTTGTTTATTTGTAGGAATTCATTCTGGGCTAGGTATGTATAAATTCAATTATTGATTGCAACATTTGCAATGTCGACAAACTTCTTCATACAAATCCTTGATTCAACTTAATTTAAAAGAGAAATAACAAAACATACTTACAATTAGATACTAACACCGAATGAAATTCAAAACCTTCAAATATAACTTCAGTCATACTCTCTTGCAGGGATTTAAAATTGAATTGTGGTTCTGTCACTATAAGACATGTGTCATGAAAGTCTACCTGATAAAAGAAAGCACAATTAAAAAAAAAAAATTTAATTATATTAACATCAGAACAATTATCAACAACAAAATCACAGAATAGAATACTAACATTATAATGGTCACTGCCAAACACATGGTCCCACACTTGCTTTTCAACTTCCCAATTGTCCAAAAAACCCTGAAAACGTTAAAAACCTATTAATAATATTTCAACAAAGGTAAATATTAACCAGAAAAGAAGACATTAGAACATACAAAACAGGGCTGAAAAATTCACTTTTACATGTTAGTCAGGGGTTAGAAGTAGTTTATGTCCTTTCATTGTCCCTTCTGAACATTTAAAGTTAAAAACCCTTAAAAAAATTCAATGTCTAAAAAAAAGATTCTTACAAAATTTAAAGTCTGAAAAAAAAAGACCCTTCATAAAATATATCTGAAAAAAGAAACTTTTAATAAATTTAATGACTTTGCAAAAATCTTAATCACAAGAAATAACTTTTCACAAAAATCTAATTTTAGATATATGCCATTAAAATAAATATTCGATAAATAAGCCAACACTTCTTATTTATGTGTACATGTTTTCATGCAAAAAACTGTTCTTCTGACATACTTCCCGCTTTCCTTTTGATTTTTTTCCCCCAACTTTTAATGAAATAATTTTTTACAAAACTTATTAAAGTAATACAGTAAAATTCTTAGATGAGATCCTTGTAAGCTCTGAATTAAGATTGCATGTAAAATTTTTGTTTTATTTTTAAGCAATATTTTGACAGGCAATGTAAAAGTTGAGAGAACGCACAAAATATAAGTATGGTAGGAAACGATTTTCGATCTTCGTTAAACTAGAGTACATTATTTTAAAAAAAAACATCTCACACTAAAACGTTCTTTTTATCAAAATCTTGAGCTGTCTTTGAGTAACCTCACTTAAGATGTGTTAAATGTAAGATAAAAGTTAATAGTTAAATAATTAAGTATTACAAGTAAAATAATGACCTATTTAAAATTTATTTAATTTTTTTCCCCTCTACATTTTGAAGGATTGGTGTCGTAAACAGTTTCACATTTAAATTAACAACTTTATAGAAACAAATACCAAAGTAAATAACCCCTTCTTTAAAATCCATTACTAGAGATTTCATTGTAAATTTTTAACAGGTGATATTAAAATGAAACTCAAAGCTATTTTTTCTACTTGTCAATTAGTACAGTTAACATTGATGGTGAAAGATGAAGCATATTAATAATAGAAGGATAAAAACATAATTCTCTTAACAAGGTCTTCTAAGCAAGACTTTCCATTGACCTGTTTTCATAAAAAAGTATTCAATTCTTTCATGTAACCAATTTATACCTATATAGATAACAGTTACAAACTCACCCTTGTACATGGATAGGCATAAAATAATCCAGAGAAGTCTTTACATTCATCAAGCTGGCTACCGACAAATGTTCTTCGCCTTTCATTTTTTGCCTTGGTAATACAATTGGGAATCACCCTAAGGAGAAATCGGTGAAAATAAAACATTAAATTTACAATAAAACAAACTATTTTACTACAGAAAGAATCGGATATTCTCGGGTATAAGAGCTATACTGGACTTGACATAATAAAAAGTAAGATCTGGATAACAGAGACAGTCTGAGCGTCAAAACCTTACAAGAGGGCCTTTAACGGAAAACTGTTTGGAATCTAAAAATGGAAAAAAAACTGTAAAAAGTTCCTCATATAGACTAACAATTTCTCATTTTAAAATATTACTTTAATCTCAAAGGTACCCAGGAGGGAATTGAACTGTAGATTTTGGGGAACATTGGGCTTTCGAGCCTTAGAATAAATCCTCTAAAATCTGAGTACTCTTCCATTAGACGGGTACCAATTGTCGCTAAACCTAAATATTCAGTTTGTTATAGGAATTATGGTACTCTTCCATTAGATGGGTACTAGTTGGCGCCAAGCCTAAGTGTTTACATGTTTAAATAATACGTAAATCAGGGTTCCCACTGAAATCACAGAGTGAAAATCAATAACTTTTCAAGGACCTAAATAAGCATGCCTTTAATGTTTGATTTTACAGCTGCTTCGTAACTAGAGCTAATATCAAAATTGTTTATGAACAATTTGCATTTTGCCTTACGAACAGACTTTGATGATGTTGCAATCCATTTTTCAAATGCACTGTACTTTGGCCATATCGCACTAAATGTGCTCTCCGGGAACAGGGTTCCCACTCAAATCCCAGAATGAAAATTCATACCTTTTAAGGACCTAATTAATGTTTTTAATGACCTTTGAAATTTTGTTTTCAGGCATAATGTCTATATATAAATTGTTAATAAAGTATATTCTACCAAAAAAGTTACAAGTTGGTGCATGCATAATGCAAATATGTCAGAGAATTCTGATTAAGGTGCAGAAAAGTGGCGGTCATGCTGGGATAGTAAGTCCGAGTTGTATTTTTATAAATTTTGCAGTTGGGCACACAACAACCACAAAAATTAAGGACTTTTAAGGACCTCTAAGCATTTTCAAGGCATTGAAAACAAGTTCAAAAATATTAAGCACTTTTAATGACCGTGGGAACCCTGGTAAATGCATAGCCAAGCCAAAATATTTACGGTTATCGGATTGTTATAGCAATGCTATAACGATGTAACAGGAATTATAAATGATTTCAAGGTTATCAATTTGAATGAGACATCACTACTGTTTGGCGACTTTTGCCTGGTACCCGTCTAAGAGAAGAGTACAGGAATTATAGGATTTGAACGTTGTTAGTTTGGATGAGTTATGCTGTAACTTATCGGTTTTAATCTGGTTTACCCATCTAATGGAAGAATACCACAATCTGTTTTAAACTCGGTATACGATTTCAAACTTTGGAGCGAATTCAATGCCAAGAGTTGTTTACATAAAATCCTCACTAAGTTATGGCAATCAAAGGTCCTTCCCTTGATAGTAAGAATATGCAGTTGCTACTATTTCTTGGCGTTGTCTTTTTTTTTTTTTTTACAGAATCTACATCAGAGCTGCAAGTCCCTTAAATTTTTAATCTTTGAGTTCAGAACTTAAAAAACAAAACATAAATTTCATTAAAGGAAGATTTGAATTAAATGCATTTCATACATTATGCCATTTTTGAACTTTACCAAATGATGGTGCTAAACTGAAGAACCTAAATATGTATACTTTGGAAGAAAGAAGGTCTAGACGCGATTTCAGTTTAGTTGTTAAAATTTATGAAACAGGGCGATTTTAGGGGTTTAGAGTTCAATACAGGGGACAGAAAAAAGTTCATACACATAATTTATTTCTGGCCAAATCTCATTTTAACTTAAAGAATAGACAACATTTTTTGGTATTCTTCTGTTAGACAGGTATCAGTTGGTGAACCTAAGTGTTTATACATTTAATTGATAGATAAATTATTGCCCAGCCTGAATGTCTAAGGTTTGTTATAAGAATTATCATTGATTTGAAGAGTGTTAGTTAGGAAGAGTTATTTTGTCTTTGTTGGTTTTTATCTGGTACCTGTCTAATGGAAGAGTACCCATTTTATTTACAATAAAGATACTGATAAGCAGAACAATCTGACAACATTGCAAGTTGTACGGTATTGGTTGGTTGTTTTCAGATTATCTGGCGCCGTCAGCAACACGAGGGCTATAATGCGCCGAAACATTCGTCATTAGACAAGCCAACATACATTTACACACACCCATACCTACCACGGGACTCGAACCCGCAACCTCGCGATCTGGAAGCTAGCACGCTAACCACTATACCGTTTGGTCGGCCTGTACTGTATTGGAGTCAACAGTTTAAAAGACAGCTGGAATTATACGGCGAAACTATTTAGAAAACTTGAACTGGATCAACCTAGATATAGGCTCTGTGCCTGATGTTGGCAGTTATTTATTTTATTTGTTACAAAGTCAGCAAAGGTTAATACAACAGCTTGATAAAATATTTGACAAAAATAGAAACTCAGTAAATTTCTAAGTTACATTCAAGAGGAAAATAAAGAAAGTTGAATACCTTGGTTTTAAATCTGTAGCATATCCTGCTTTAATGGAATACCCTCCGTTATCCAAAACAAATACATTTGGTGCCATTTCAGAAACCGACGGCATACTTCTGCAGTCAACTAAAAACTAGACACCAACACAAACTTTATATGATGAGGAAATTTTTAACGATCGACATTTTTATCATGCTTTTAAGATTCGATTTTATAAATCACCGTCGAAACTAATGAAATGTATATTGCCAATCAAGGATGGTTTGTTGATAGATTGCAACAATTTCACAAAATAACAAGCAAATACTTCACTTTTTTTTGTCACTGTTCAAATACGATATACCACAAATATACATATACTTTAAATAAAGAATTTTTTTTTTATTGCTCAAAATGAGCATGAGCGCGAAAAATTTGGAGCTAGACAAA
Source organism: Linyphia triangularis (assembly GCA_963978545.1). Classification (NCBI taxonomy): domain Eukaryota; kingdom Metazoa; phylum Arthropoda; class Arachnida; order Araneae; family Linyphiidae; genus Linyphia; species Linyphia triangularis. The sequence continues at coordinate 13,638,763 of OZ021727.1, forward strand.
CATCACAACAAAGTATCTGTTGGTGGGTTGCAGTTAACAAAATCACTGGTGAATTATTATTTTTTTTAAATATGTAAATCTGTCAATTATATCTCTTTCAGTAACATTAAAATATTATATTAAATTAAAAAAATGTAGCTTATATTTATCACTTTTTTGAAATTTAAATCTTCTAAATCTACCAATGAAAAAGACTTTTTGAGAATATTCTGTTTTAATTGGTTGCTGCACTTTCGGTTTTCCAATGCCATGTGATGATAATGAAAAGAAAACTGGCATTGAAAACACATTTGCACTTGTGTTTGTTTTCTTTCTGGGTTTTCATCATTGATTGTCAAATTCATGAAATGTTAAAAGGGTAATTTCTTTTTAGTTGATTTAAAGTTAATCTTTCATATTTGTCACTCTTTATTTGAAGCGCGCCTATTTCTCTTCAGGACGAGAAACATATCGCGATTTTTTTTTTTTTTTTTTTAATCCGTCACCTCATTAAGACTTATTTCCTGAAAGAGAATTATCAGTTCTTTAGGAAGAAAGAAAAAAACCCAATACAATACAAGGCTGTATGAAGCTTTCTCTTGTTGTGCAATGTGAAACCAATCAATACTAATGAGAAAAGAGTCATTGAAAATACTTCGTTAAACTTTTGTGTTTATTTCTTCGTTTTATGTTTAATTCTTTAGTTAGAGAGTATTTTTTCTTTTGTGTGTTTTGAAATTCTTTGTGGTATGTATTACTTGACGTATATAAATTAAACGCTATTTACAGTCTGGGTTCATATGTTCTTCATTTTTTGTTGGGCAATGTTTTAAAAAAGTTGGTTGTAGGTCAATATTCATCAACTTTTAAAAAAAAACAGTCTTGCAAGAAAAACTAAATGTTTTCAAATTGTTCAATGTTTTTGGAATTTTTTACTATTATTAAATTGTACTTGACTATCTTCATAGAAAAAGTGTTAAACACATTCCTTAAACACAGTTGTAGAATGTTTAAAGACTTTAAATGTTGTAGTACAATGCAATAGTTATGTCTGTATTCATTATATTTTACTGGTTCTACTTAAGTATGTAATTAAATTAAATGGCTATGTAGTAGTTCCCACATGTAAAAGAATATATATCAAAAGGGAATTTTCTTTAATTTTACAAATATTTCCCAAATTGGTAAGCTCATGAGGGATATTCTTGGTCACTCTTTTTCTGGGATAATTAATGGTCACCTATTTTACATTATTAAATATTTCTATTTAAAAACAACTCAAATAAAGTAAAAACTCCTTTTAAATTTTATTTTCCAATATAAAATTTTAAAATATATAAATTTGTAGCAAGTGAGAGAAAAATATATTTTATTTAGTACTATGAAATCATCTTGTTCTCAAGATAGTCTAAAAAAATCTTTTTTTCTAAGTTACATATCAGTGTAACACTTTTGTGATTCTTTCTTGTTGATGCAGTATTTCAACTACAGATAGGCTAAGCTTTTGAATGTTGTGTAAATTTTTTTTTAATTTGGAGACATAAGTATACCCATTTATACTCTAGTTTATTGGGGTAATTCTTTACTATTTCGGAGGTTTTTTATATTTATTTCTATCAGTAAACATTACTAGATATTAGTTTTTAATTTATCCACTTATTAAATTTTTTTTTTTATTTGCTCTGTTTTGTTTGTGAATTGCTTGTATATATAATAATTTGTTTAATGACTAAAATACTTCTCAATAATTTATATTTTCAAAATGGTTTTTCTTAACTTCCTTCTATACATTGAAAGGTACTCTTCTGTTAGATGAGTAGCAGTTGTCGCCAAGCCTAAATGTCTATTCGTTTAAATGATGTGTAAATGTATCGCTGAGTCAAAATGTTTATGATTTGTTATAGGGTTACAATTCTATAATGGTTTATTATAGGAATTATAAATGAAGTGAAGGGGCTGTTAGTTTTGATAAGTTATCGTTGCTATTTGCCCTTTTTTATCTGCTATCCTTCTAATGGAAGAGTACCTATGAAAATTTTGGTGTTAGGGTCTTGCTCTTCTCTTTCGTTTATTTTCCTGAACCCCTGCCTTATTTAATTTTTTTAATGTTTGTAAACAATATTCATTTTCTAAAATAAATTCTAAAAAGATCTTTTTAAGAGTCAATAGTTTGTAAAAATATTTGTTTTTGTATAGGCTTACATTGATTATTACTTTTGAACTTTTAATAGGAATATTCTGACAAAAAAAATTGGGCAATTAAAAATCTGACGAGGATCGCAAATCTAACGTAAATTAATACACTGGTTTACATTTAAATGTCTTTTACAGATTTCAAAAAATTTTGTTTTTTTAAGTTATTGATTTTCTTTATCCATTTAGATAAACAGAAATATAAGATGAATTACTTGAGAAGTTCTACCCATTATATGTGGAGTACAACGGATGTACTCGGCAAAGGAGCAACAGGTTCAGTTTTTAGAGGAGTACATAAAGTAAGTTAATAACTTGTGATAAATATCCCAAAAGTGAAATTATATTAGTGACATGTAATTGTTTTTCTAACAATACTTTTTTAAAAAAAACTTGGTTAAAAAACTTTAGCTTGTAAAAACTTTGCTTGATCACAATTATCACTTTGTTGATGTAAGGGTAGCAAATATTCTTTCATTTTGCATTTACTGGAAGTAAATTATTGATTTTATTTTAAAGAGTGATTTGTAAATTTGATTAATGGAAACAAATGTGATATAAACTTAATTCAAATGTGCACAATGAAAGTAGTAACTTTTGAGACAATGATACAGTTTGTCAAGCAATTAGTAAATAAATATTGGGAGGGAATTTTAAAAATGTTAAGATTTATCAAAGACTTTAATATAAAAAAATATATAAAAAATGCTATAAATTAGGGAAATATATATATATATATTTTTTTTTTTTTTTTCAAAAGTAAAGTATGATAAAAAGATGTTCTAGGAGTAAAACAAAATTTCCAACTTTTTTATTTAAATTCTTCTTTTGTCATATAATTCACTTTTAACATTTTATTTTGTTTTTTTTTAGAAATTTTGATGAGTTTATTTTGAGATTTTAATTGATGCTTAGGTTCAACAATCTCATTATATTTAGAAATCTCTGAACAGGTTTCATTTTCATGTGATAAATTTCTTTAAATTTAGTTTTGAACTTTGTGTGGTTGTAAAAATATGTATGAAAGAGATATTCAGATTGTTTTTCTTCTTAACACCCTGTGGTAGTGATTAGAAGGTAAGAGATGGACATAAAAAATAATACCGATTAATTTTGCTGTTTCTTACCATTTTTCAGCAATGCATTGCTCGAATAATGTTTCTACATCAATTGAATTCACGAAATGGGTTTCAATTAAGTATTCAAATCTTGAATCTGAAAAAAAAATACTAAAAATTAGGGTACTTAATTTCAATTATAAAAAATTTCAATGAAGGTATTGTGATCTTGTATCTCCTACAGGGGTGAAAATCTTCCCATGTGCAAGGATTTCTGTTTTTTTTTACGTTTATGGGTAATCTCATTTCCAAAGACAAATTTTACTCTGTTTTTAGTTGACTTAATAGGGTTTTATCAGAGTAAACTTGCCTACCCCCACCCCCAAAGAACAATTTTCAGGCTTCACCACTGTCAAGTACACGCATAAGTACACAAATATATTCTTATTCAGTTATTTTTGTTGTTCAAAATAACGTTTCATTTCTTTTTTACATTTTGACTGTTTTCACCGCTGATATCATATTGGAATGTATCAATATCTCTTAATCATACTTTTCTATTAGAAAGATATCAGCTAAAATGAATGTGCAATATCGCAATAAAGACTCGTTCTTGTATCAAATATTCATGTGCTATTATTTCCCATCAGTAATACGGCATGAATATATTGTAACCATTATCACTATTTTGTTCCAAACTTTAAAGCCTGTTGACAACTTGTTAATGATTGTCGTATCTGTTTACAACATATACCTTACCTTTATTTTCAAAATATCATGTTCCATAATTACTGAAACAAGCCTTGAATTTCTCATTAAAAGTCTACAACAGTTATCAGTTTTCGACAGAAAAAGTTAGAAAGACGTAGAGTTTCTTGCTTTGCAAAATTTCTGGTTAATACAATTTTTAAGATAGTTATTATTTTTTTAAATGCTTTTTCTTTATTTTGAATATTTATGCAAGCATATTTTTGCTATAGAAAACTGGTGACTATGTAGCTGTGAAGGCATTCAACCACACCAGCCACCTCCGGCCTTTAGAAGTACAAATGCGAGAGTTTGAAGTTATGAAAAAGCTAACTCACGAGAACATAGTGAAGATGGTAGCAATTGAGGAGGAGGTTTGTTTCTTCATAAGAAAACTTTTCGATATGTTTAAAAGTAGCCGGGATTAACTAGATTATGTACATTTTTTAAATGTTATTTTCTTCAGAATAAGAAAACTTTGTTTTTAATGTTGTAAATTACAAAGTATGGTAATTCATAAAAATGAAGTGGTATTAATGTTAAGTTTATGAATGTGTAAAAAGTTAAATTTGTTTGATCTCAAACAAGGTTACCTTTGTTATGCAATGTCAAGACAAAAACAAAGTTACCATCTGCTATGCAATGTCAAGAAATGTATGTGCTTGGTTAGGCATATAGCCTTTTATTAAAACACATATGTCTTATGAATTGTATAGTTTATCACCAAAGTATAAAATATGCTGCTCAATGTAAATTAAATTGATATGATTTTTTTTTTAAATTTTTAAACTATATTTTAATTATATCAAAAACATTCTGCTTTTTATGCTTTTGTTTTATCTCTGCAATAAAAAGTACTCTTTATAGATAGCTTATTGTTTACTTGATGTCCTTAAGTTATGTTAGAATTATTATTTTGAATTTATTTGTTATTTAGAATTCACTATTTTTTATATTAAAATATATTATTATTTCAAATTTATACTAAGATTTAAAGAATATTTTCAATTTTGAACTCGCACATTTTCATGTTGAACTCTAGAAAATGAAACATGCAACTTGTTTATAAACGAAAACATGGAGCAAGTTTTAAAAAATCAAAAGCGTTGCTAATACATTACCTGTTCTTCCCAATGTGAACATGTTTCTTCTGCCACTAAATGTTGTTATTTTTATAGTCCTAATCCATAATCTCTCCAAAACAGCTTGAGAGTCAGAAAAAGGTACTGGTAATGGAATTATGCGATGCAGGAAGTCTCTTTACTATTTTGGACGACCCTGAAAACAGTTATGGCCTAGAAGAGGAAGAATTCCACCGTGTCCTAAAAGATCTGTGTATGTAAATTTCATTTAACATTGTGAAAATCTGGAAAGTAAAGAAGATATAAGAACAAGTATATGTTGTTGTTTCCGACGATTTATATAATATTTCTTTCAGAATTATCATAAAAGAACTTCTATACACACAATACAGCAAGTCTAGATCTTAAGCATTTGAATTTGGCAACACTTAATGATTAAAATCTCCTTCTGTTAAGGTTGAAGATATATCCTTACAAAACACTGACAATTTAGTTTTTTAAGTAAACAAAAAAGTTGCCAAGTTGTCACCATGACACTAATCTTTATTTACTGTCTTGACCCGACATCTGTATTTCGATCAAGTTGTGAAGTTCTCATATAGATACTGTAGCAGCTGCCTTTCAGCCGAAGTTTACGAATTTTTTATGTAAATTTCCTAATTTTTACAAGACCTTCAACTTGATATGACACACATCTGTAGTTTGGGCAAAATAAGTTATAAAACTTCTTGTTGCTGATTTCTTTTTTGGGGGGTTTCTAGCTCAGGTTGAATATTTTAACAAGGTCTTATTTCGATGAAACTATTAATGTGACATGTTCCAGGTATATGTTGCATTTTGCTGGCTTTTTTTTTGGGGGGGGGGGGGTATTTACCTCAGATAGGTTGAATCAGTACAATCTCACTTCATATGTATATTGTGGAATCCAAAATGAGAAGCATTCTTAACTATTTTTTAATTTTTCTTTATGAATTATTTTGGAATTTATTAGAATAAGTTGAAATTAAAATTGTATAATATTCACACTTTCTCAAAAAATAAATAAATAAAAATCCTTATATACTTTTCCCTAAAATTGTAAAAACTTGTCTCAAACTAAAACACATGGAACTATTTTGAAAGATAAATGTGCCTTATCTTAGACATTTTCTCATATATGAAAAAAATGGGTGTTGCAATAATGTTTTATGATATTAACAAATGATGTTACAAAAATATATTTTTTGTTCTATTTGCACTGTATTTTTTTTCATTTAAAGTTGAATTGACAAAAAAAAAAGTTGAGACTGTGAACTCTTGAGGTTTGGTTTTGTGGTTTAAACATAGTTTTAAATCTATCTACATATTCCTATGCATAAAATTAATACAAACTTATATTTTCAGCGAGAAAAAGTTTATTTAAACGATTTTTTTATTTGGAGTTGATTATGATTTAACGTATATTTTTATTTTGTTTTTTAATCAGTTTGCATCTTTAATATTGATATCTATTCCAAAAGTTTGTCAATAATATATTTGAACTGTTTTTGAATTTTTTTTAAATTTAAAGGCACCCCTCAAATTTTTTGTGGTCTTATTTAATTTTGGACATCAATTCTTAAATAAAAGTATTTTAGATAACCTGAAGTTTGGTTAGAGAAGAAATGTACTAATATTTCAATTAATGAGAAGGTGGAATATTTATCATTCATGCATATACTTACAAATAGAAATTAATGGATTTAGACAAAAACAGATTTTTCTTTTGAAATAGAAATTTTCTTCCCAATTAACTATTTTTATGTTGTAAATTTGTGGTTTTCTATTCCTGTATTTTTGTTATGATAACTCTACTTTTTCTCTAATTTAGCTGCTGGAATGAAATATCTAAGAGATAATAATATCATTCACAGAGATTTAAAGCCAGGGAATATTATGAAGTTTATTTCTGAGGATGGAAGGTATGAAACTCATACAATATTTGTATTAATTTCTTAACAACTTATGACACTCCAAAATATGTCCACTAAATGAGAAGACTTTTAGTAGCGCTTAAATAATCTTTTATTTTTTACCTCCAACACATATACACATACGGCAACAAAACACACAGACTGGTACCTGGGGAGGATGGGGAAATACACGAGCACAATAAATAAGAACAATACCGCTCACCGTGGCAGCCGTGGGATTAAGACGTTGGTCAGGAGAGAGCATCCGAAAGCGCCACATAGGAACGTCAAGCAGGGCACCAGGAGATGGAGGTGTCTCCACTCGATACATACCATACCTGCCGGTGCGAGAAAAACATACATGGAGATTATTGATTGTTGACTTTTTTTTAGTGTTGTTGCAATGTTTGTGTATTTGAAAGATAGAACAAAATTTTAAGGCTTCATTACTAAGCTTCAAGCTTCATTACTGTTGCACTGGTTATTTAGAATAACCAAAGAGATAATCATGAAAAAAGAAGAAAAAAACTGAGAAGTTTACCTGAACTATCTTATAAAACACTGTTTTTGTTAATTGTTTGGTTGTGAAACATTCTGGATGCGTATTCATGTGACATATCATTGGTGATTTGTAAATTTTTCATAAACTATTTAGAATAACTTCCAGCTATTCGAAAAATCATCAGATATTCTCAAATAGGTGATTTTTACCCATAAATATCTTGTAAAAGATAACTTATCAAGAATTTTCATCAAAAATGTTTTTGTTGTTGTTCAATTGCAATATTTTTTAACATTATAACACAAATATGACTTGCATGTAAATGTATATACATATACACAGGCATGCATACACATACATATACACATCTAAATATAGATGCATAGCATATTCCTATAGCATATAGAAATAACATCGATATACATATGAACTATTCTCCATAAAACACACAAAAGCATATCGCAGCAATTTTTTCCACCCCACAAGATAAGTTGGATATTTCTGTTAACCATGGAATATATTTTAATGCAATAAAAACTCATCAAAACAAGTAATATAGATTTAAAAGTATATTTTGTACTAAAAAAAATATTTCGAGGGAAATGATTTGTCATGTCTGTGGATTGTCGCAACCTCAGAATTGTTTGCATTATCAGTATTTTAATTTCTCTTCATATTTTCTTGATGTCTATATTCATTTATTTTTAGCTATTAGGTATTTTAAGCAATGTTAAGTCTAATTTCATTACAATTAATACAATATCTTGTCTGTTGCAAGGCTGATGCGTCATGTCCACGGACTGCGTTTTTAGTTGTTTAACAGCCCATCAAGTGACACAAAAGGGTTCACTGTGCTATTGGGAAAAAATCTAATGTAACCATTTTATAAGTACACATATATGAATAGAAATATGCAGTAAGCATATGATTAAAACTTCCATCTAAAGACATATACAGATTAAATTTACATATAAAGTTGCACAGATAGTACTTGTAAGTATATAAAAACAACCGAATGCAAACATATACAACTAAACATACGTGTAAAAGTACTTGCATACGCATAAAAATGTACTTGCGTGTACATTTTAAGTTAATAAATTTAAGAGAAACTACTCTAGTTATCCGAATGGTATTATCAAATTGGCCATTTCTATGCCATAAATGTCTTGAAAAGACAATTTAATAAGTCTATCAAATGACCTTTAACTGAAAGAGCATTTTTTTTAATGAAATTTCAATAATTTTCAAAGTTGAATAACTGATAGATGAAAAAATATAGAAAGATACAGTAAATTTAAAAGTGATACTTCAAAGTAATAAATAAATATACATAGACAAAACATACATTTAAATAACTAATCATACAAATGCACATGTAAACATTCATACTTGCATCATACAACACTTAATGCGAGATTACGTTCACACAGACACAAGTACTAACTCATATTTAACAACATAAGATGGCATGAATGCTTAAAAAAGTAATAAACATACTAACAATATTTTAACTCCCACTAGTAAACTTAAAATAAATAGTAAGCATGCAAACAATATTTAAATGAAAGTATAGGTGAAAAGCATATATAGAAAGTTTCATACAATGTACTTGCAAACATGCTTACAAGCTGTACATTTAGACTCACAATCATTTTACCAAACATACAAAATTTCATGTAAAGGAAAGTGGAATGCATATAAAAGTGAAGATGTGTACGTAACACATTTTCAACTCTTAAATTTATGAAAAAAATTCTAACTGGCAAGAAATGAGAATTTTTTATACAAGAAACTAAATATATATATATATATATATATATATATATATATATATATATATATATATATATATATATATATATATATATATATATATATATAAAAAATGCTAACTTTGAAGGAATTTATATACTTAATAAAGATTCAGTTAAAGTTTCAGCAAAGGATTTCCATTTTGTTTTGAATTGTACTCGTTTTGAGTCTGTTGTCATTATAATACTACAGCAGCTTAATGAATGCCATAACGGTACCATATTGACAATAGGTCCATCATGATTTGCAATTTCACGTGAAACATGTGATATGAAGGTCCTTTATAAAATTTTAGTTTTTCTATCCTCTTGTTTCATCAAAAGTTATTGTGCTCTTAAATTATATTGTAATAATATTGAGAAACTCTTAGTAGGCCCTCATGAAAAACCTTCAATTTCTGAAATAAGTTTTTAACTGTGAACTTTTTTATTCTGGTTACTCTTTCTAACTGAATATCTTACTGCTAATCCGCCTCTGAAATACCTAATTTTACAATATACTTGTGAAATAGAAACTTCCGACATCATTTGATTGAAATTCTCATTTGAGTTTTACAATTAAGTCATCCTAGTATCATCCTTTAAGTGCGGAGATTTCAATTTTGTTCTGGATAAATGTACAAATATAGTATATACTAGCTAAATACCTGTGCTTCGCTACGAAATTTTAACATGTGCAATATATTAGCTAGCTGTGTGGCCTCGGGTTGCAGAAATCTGTCATTCGTGTATAAGACCCAGTTTTTGGCGCTTCGCTCGCAGAAAGGTTCATCGCTACGCAAAATCGTGCGCGCTTCGTTCGCTGAAAAGTTCAGGGACACATAAACACAGGCTTATTTCACTCGTTAAAAGGTTCATTGCTATGCAAGCATAGGCTTGCTTCGCTCTCTGAAAGGTTCATTGCTGCGTAAGCATAAGCTTTCTTCACTCACTAAAATCTAATTGCTATTTAAAGACTTAATATTGGAAACCTCTCCCAAGAAAAAAAAATTCCCCGTTAATACAATAATACAATACCCCTTTAAGATTATTTTAAAACGTGTTTGTGGAAAGCAAAATTAGAGGCTACAACTACATATGTTGAAACTTCCAGAGATCTAGGCCTATTTAAAGTCACTTTTTGTGAAAAAATTAATTTAAAAGCAAATTAAAATGTTAACATTCTTTTTGTCAGTCCAATTAGAAGGCCGAAACTACTTGTGGTGAAAATTTCAGAAATGTAGCCCAATTAAAATTTGTTTTGTGAAATATTTGTTAATTAATTAAAAAAAAAAAATTTTAAATTCAGTTTTTCAAAAATCCAATTAGAAGACCACAACTATATATGTTGAAAATTTCAAAGCTGTAGCCCTATTTGAAATCGTTTTGTAATATATATAATAATTAATTAAAAAATTTAATTAATAACAAACTAAACAAAAATTTAAAATTCTGTTTTTTTTTAAGTCCAATTAGAAGGCCAAAACTACTTATGTTGAAAATTTTAGAGCTCTAGCCCTATTAGATATCGTTTTGTAACATATTTATTAATTCATTAAAAAAGAACTAATTAAAACTTTAAAATTCTGTTTGTGATGCATAAAATTAGAAGGTTAAAACTACTTATGCTGAAAATTTCAGAGCTCTACTCCAATTTTAAGTAGCTTTCTATAGATCCACAGAGCCACAGACAGATAGACAGACACACAGCTTGTTTTATTATTATAGATAACAAAGCTCTTTCAATCTTATAATTTGCTTTTTCTTTACAACCTGTCTTACACAGCATAGTATTATTAAAAACACAAAATAATTTTTCGTATTCATGCTTTAGATCCATTTACAAATTGACTGATTTTGGCGCTGCAAGAGAACTTGAAGATGATCAACAATTCATGTCTTTATACGGCACTGAAGAATATCTGGTAACTATTTTTTTTTTTTTTTTAAATTTTTTTTTATTTATTTGATTTTAATATCATACAACTTTTGAACAATAGCTGTATGTTTCATGTTCTTGATTTAAAAAAAAAAAAAAATCAATATTTTTTATACTTGAAGGATTAATTGGATGAAAGTCTGATAATTACCCGGCATTTTGAAAGGCTTAGAGTGGTGGATATTTTGACTGATAAAGAAGGTGTGCTACTTATAAAAGAATGTAAAAGTAAAAACAAAAAGAGCTAATATCTGAAACTTTACTTTTTTTTTTTTAAATATATAAACCCCCTTCACATTCAATTACATTTATTGCACACTAGACATTACTAATAACCCAATAACAATATCTGACAATATGTCTGGCTTTCTAGATGGCTTAATGATGAATATTTTGACTGATAAAAAACACATACATATAAAAGAATGTTACTTATACAGGTTTCCCACAGTCATTAAAAGTGCCTAATATTTTTGAATTTGTTTTCAAGGCCTTGAAAATCCTTAAAAGTCCTTAAAAATGCCTAGAGGTCCTTAAAAGTCCTTAATTTTTGCTAATGTTGTGTGCCCAAATGCAAGATTTATAAAAATATAACTCGGGCTTGCTAACCCAGCATGACCATCACTTATCCGCACTGTATTGAATTTCTCTGACATATTTATACTACGCATACTCCAACTTGTAACTTTTTTCATAGTATATACTTTATTAAAAATTTATTTATCAACATGATGCCTGAAAACAAATTTTCAAAGGCTTTCAAATAATGCTTTTTTAAGAAAAAAGCATTGTTTAGGTCCTTAATAGTCATTGATTTTCATTCTGTGGTTTGAGTGGGAATCCTGTTATAAAAGAATACAAAAGTAAAAACAAGAAAAGATGATATTTGAAAAGCAACTTTTTGATACAATCTCCCTTCATCTACTTATGCCTTCAATTACATTAGCTGTATATTACATTACTCACTTATCCACACAATGTGTTATTAAAGTGTAGTAATAAAATTTTATCAGACGGCATGGAGAGGTAGGCTGGATGCCTTATGCTCCAAACAGCGTGAAGAGCCTAAGTAAGTAAGTAATAAACTGTTACATTCAGTAATAATGTTTTACTCATACTATGATCACACTGTTTTAATATTGGTTCAATTGTAACATTAACTTGCAATAACTTGCCTCTTCATCAACACTCCATATAATGTTATTTCTTTCTTTAGCACCCTGATATGTACGAAAGAGCAGTTTTACGCCATCCTGCCAATAAGCCATTTATGGCTACAGTGGACCTGTGGAGTATTGGGGTAACACTGTACCACGTAGCCACCGGATCCCTTCCCTTCCGTCCTTTTGGGGGAAGGAAGAACAGAGAAACAATGTAAATATGTGCCAGTAATATTTTAATATGTAAATATGTTATTAAATGCAAAATTTAAGAACGTCCACTAATTTATCAGTTGGCTTTAAATTCTTGTCATCTTTCTGTTTTAGTAATTCTTATTCTGTAGTTTTGCCTGATTTATACATATTTTCTTATGATATAGGCATTATATTACAACGACTAAAGCATCTGGTGTGATATCTGGTGTTCAGCACAGTGAGAAGGGGCCTATAGAATGGAGCAAAGAACTACCCAAGACTTGCCTTTTGGGCCAGTAAGGAAGAAACACCTTTTCAGTGTTTTTATTAAAAAGCTTATTAATTAACAATAACTATTACAACGTATCAAAACTATTTTACTCTACTATTATCAACATTATTTACAATTGTTATAAAACTCTTGTGATCATTCTAGGTCATTTTTTTTTTACATAAAGTTATATACAGTTTTTATATGCACAAATTCAATTTATATCTCACAAAATTGTTCTCAACCTTTGTTTATAACATTTTACTCAGTTTAAATTATGCATCTAAATAATATTTTTTCATTCTTTGTATTTTAAAATTTTTTGTTTTTTAATTTTGTATGTATTTTTTTATTTTATATTTTGCTTTTTTAATATTGCTATAATTATTTTTTTAAATTTATGATTTATGGCAAGTCCCTTAGTGAAAAATATTCTAATTCATTGTGCGATATGTGTGTTTATACAATGTTTATTCTATTTTATTTAGATTGATAGCTGAATTTATTACAGCTGAATTAATTCAATTCTAAGTAGATTTTTTATTAATGTTAAATTATCAAGGGGTTTTAATAAATTATCTATTGTGATTTTATTTACATTAAATTTATATTTTAATATTATTTATTACTGAAATATGCATGCTTTATAATTTTAGAGGCCTTAGAGATTTGGTGACTGTGCTTCTTGCTGGTATACTTGAATGCAATGCAGATAAAATGTGGTCTTTTGAGAATTTCTTTGAATGTGCAACAGACATTATCAGTCGAAAAGTCTTCCATGTGTTCTACATGAATGAAGGCAAAGAATTATGCTTGTATATGCAGCCAAATAAAACGCAAGTAGCATTTCCTATTTCTACTTTGATGAAATAAAACTTCTATTCTAACTTTTTCTTTTTTAATTTACTTGTTGAACTTTTCCTTAAATTTATAAATTGAGGTAGTCATTCTTTTTGTTTTTTTTCTGGTGTAGTATATTTTGATGAAAAATACTTTTTTTATGAGGAATGAAATTGTTTTAATGTCATGTGCCTTTATTTTATTTATACATTGAGTTTCTAATTATTATGTAGAATAGCTATTTTTATTTAAAGGTCAGTTATGTCTAAAATTGGTTTTTAACACGTTGAGCGCCCTGTCAGCCATCGGTGGCTGACGGTGTAAAATCGGATATAAAACTAAAAAGTTAACATTGTTTTAAGTAATCATTGAAAATTTACTTAATTTTTATTTATTACAGAATTATATCATTAAGGTATTTTAATGGATTTTATTGAAACACAGTAACATAAAAACTGTTGCCCTTCACAGGTATCACAAAATGTGACAAGTCGATTTGTCATTTTTCTGTCATTGCTCTACCATTTGTGTAAATTTTTATTTTCAAAACATATTACTTTATCGTAAAATGAACCGCAAGCCGAACGATAAATAAGACAAAACAGACTTGGTGCATAACGTGTTGAATGAATACCTATAAGCATTTCATTCTGAACATAAATATCTTATATTGCTATAAGAAATAATGGTCCTATTTACATAGCTGTATCGAGTAAATTTCACTCTGTTAGTAGTGCGCTTTCCATTGCTGTACAGCAATACCAGTGTTTCTCTGCAGCACACGTGGCCTGAAGGAGAATTCGTTAAAAATTCGTGTGACACTCAACGTGTAAAAGTTCTTTCATTATTATTTTATCCTAAAGACTCCAGTATTTATGTTTGCATGGGAAATAACCTCAGTCATTAAATATTACATGACATTTCAAGAGATTGTCAATGTTGAAAAAGTAAACCACAATTTCTCACATTTAAATTAATTTATTTATTCTATTTATGTAATCCTTTGTTGCTGGTATTGAGCTTGTAAATGAATAAAATTCACCCTTAACAGATTATAAAAATACTCAAAGCAGTTGCACCATAAGCAACATTTCATTATTTTGTTTTGTTTTGCAGATTTCGTAGTTACCTGATACAAACATCTAAAATTTATTTTAGATAAAAAAAAATGCATTTAAAAGTTACTTCCAGTCAATTTTTTGGTATTGCAAGTGCAATATTGTTCAATACTTATTTGTCGTGTGGGGATTGGTTAGAGTAAACAGAAAATCAAATTTCCTTTGAAGCAGATTTCTGAAGATTCTGTTTTCTTCTATATTTATAAACACACTTACAAATACTATTTTAAGATGCTTTTTTTTAATGTAAATTATTTCCAAATGTATTTCTACAATAATTTATTATTGTCAAATACATTTTCAAAGCAATTTAACTTCCTCAAATGTAATTAATTTAAAGTTACTTCATTTCAATCACATGTACCCTAACAGGCCGAAGACCTGAAACAACAGTCGTCCAAACAACAAAAAGTCTAAACTCTAGTACAATGTTTAGAAAATTCATCACAAATTACTTCTGAGAATAAGTTTATAAACTGTGAATTGATATCTTGTATATTTCTACATAATTTAAATGGCTAACATATAATTTTACTTTAAATATTAATGTTAGTTAGTATTGTAAAAGAACCCTATTTGTGTAATAGTAATTTTAACCTGCTTCATATCTTTCCCTAACAGACTCCAAGACCTGAAAGAGCAAATAACTCTCCAAACCAAAGTCCCCTGCGCAAACCAACTCCTCCTTTTCAACAAATCCGAACTCTCATCCTTAGTCCATTCTACAACCGAAATCTCCTTCTTCCCAACCACCACCCACTCACAGCCTCTAATCCTAGTTCACACTGACAACACCAACGTCAAGGACCTGACGAGACTGAGTGCCTTATCAGCGTGCTTTCCCAACTTCCCTCCGTCCATTAGTCTGGACCACGATGCGGCCCTTGCCAAGACTTGCTGCAGCGTCGCCCATGCCGTTAAGAGGGTCGTCGTTAAGCTGGTGAGGGGGCGGGAGCTGTTGTTGAAGACGCCGGAGACGCTCCTGTGAGTAAATTAGTTTTTTTTTTTATGAATTGTTAAGTGTTGTTTTGTTCTTGAAATCTTTGGTTGCTTCTTGTTCTCTTGCTGAATAAAAAACTGTCCTTTGATGAAAAGTTATCTTGTTTTGGTCTGGCCCATCAAATATGGAATTTGAGAAAAAAAAGATAGTTTTCTTCATGTTGCCTATTTAAGTTCCAATATGTATTGTGTTAGAGAAATTAGCACATTTTTTCTTTCACAGCTTGTTGAACTCGTGACTCGTAGAATATTTATTCTGTACTAGAGAATACTTGAGTTTTAGACTTGGCATTTCTGCTCTCTAAAAAAAAAAAACTTCTTTTAAAAATAAATATACATGAGGGAGCTTATGATAAAAAGTATTGTTAATAATCAAGTTGTCTGTTAGAAAATTTTCAGGTTTTCTCCCATTCAGAAGAAAATGCATTTAAAAAAAAAATCTGCCACAAGACATATCTCTTGAAATTCAGATTACTTAGTAGTCCAGACATTGTAACCATGTTTTTGTACAGTTTATTGATCATTGTAACTTCTATTTGTTGAGAAATACAATACAACCAAACCAATCTCTTAGCCTCATTTTTTAATGTTTGGTACTGCAGATCAATGTATAGTCTCTCTGCAATATTGACTTTTTATTCTTAAGAACATTCTGAAATAGAATTTAAGTTATCTGCTTGCTTGATTGAAAATTCTAAAACTTGTAAAGGTAGTGTAATTCAAGATGACTTCATGCAACAAAAATGAATTTTAACATAGGTGGTGGAAACAAATCAGGGTTCCCACGGTCATTGAAAGTCATTAAAAGTGCTTAATATTTTTGAACTTGTTTTCAAGGCCTTGAAAGTGCTTGAAAATGCTTAGAGGTGCTTAAAAGTCCTTAATTTGTGCAGCTGTTATGTGCTCAATTGCAAAATTTATAAAAATGCAACTCGGACTTACTATTCCCAAGTAACCGCCCCTTATCCGCACCATATCTTAATTCTCTGACATATTTATATTACGCATGTGCCAACTTGTAACTTTTTTGGTAGAATATACTTTATTAACAATTTATATATATCCCTGATGTCTGAAAACAAATTTTCAAAGGTCCTTAAAAATGTTATTTAGGTGCTTAAAAGTCATTTATTTTCATTCTGTGATTTGAGTGGGAACCCTGTAAATGAAAAATTAAACAACTTCTGGAGGCAGAGCCCTTCCATCACTTGCCATTTATTAAAAAATTAAAAAAATTCTTATGTTGTCTGTAATTGTGGCAACATTCCATGTTTGAGGTTTTGACAATAATCCCATTTAAATGCTTGCCCATTTAAACCCATTAAAATGCTGTGATGAAAATTTATTTTTCAGATCCCTTGCAGCAGACAATGTTACCAAGTTATGTACAAATTATGATGTTTTAAAGCATAAAACTGAAGACACATATTATCGATGTGACCAACTTGAGAAAAAGTAATTATTTTTATGCTTCTATTTTTATTTAATATATTCTGCTTTTTCTGAAATTTAGTTATATTCACGTTGACTCATTGTTTTTCAAAACTATGTTATATCATATAATCCTTTTTTGTTAATGGTATTCGTATTGTGGGAACTACACTCAAGAGCCAAAACATTATGACCACCTGTCAATAACGAGTTGGCCCACCTTTGGCGCGCAACACAGCTTCAACCCGCCTTGGGAAGGATGCCACAAGTCCTTGGTAGATGGCCGGAGGCAGATTGTACCAAATGTTTAAGCAACAGTCACGCAAATCGGAGATATTGCGAATTGGTGGTCTTTGAACTCTGAGCTGCCATCCCATGACATCCCAAATGTGTTCTATCGGATTGAGATCCGGTGAGTTAGGCGGCCAGGACATTAACTGGAATTCAGCATCATGTTCATGGAACCACTTCAACACAATTTTAGCCTTGTGACATGGGGCGTTGTCCTGTTGGAACATTCCATTTCCAGCTGGAAAAGCAGAGGCCATGTAAAGGTGCAACTGGTCCACAATGATGTTCAGATACCCTGTAGCATTCATGGTCTGCTCTACCACAACCACGGGTCGCAGAGACGCCCAAGAGAACGTCCCCAAAAGCATAATACCGCCACCACCGGCCTGTGTATGACCTACTCTACATTGAGGGAGCAACTGTTCGCCTGGAAGACGACGTATCCTGACACGGCCATCGCCGTGATGAATGACAAACCGTGATTCATCTGACCAGGCAACTCTCTCCCACTGATCCATGGACCAGACGCGATGTTCCCGGGCCCAGCTCAGGCGCAGTTGGCGATGACGCTTGGTCAGCAAAGGCACACGAGTGGGACATTTGCTGCGTAGCCCCATATCCAAAAGTGTCCGCTGAACAGTGTGCTCCGATACTATTCTACTTGACCCTGCATTGTATTGGGCTGTCAGCTGAGCCACTGTCTGGCTCCGGTTTTGCTTCACCATACGAAACAGTCTCTGACGACCCTTTTCTTTGATAGCGTGTGGACGTCCAACACCATGTCGTCTACTGCTGCTTTCTCCGTCATTCATCCACTTTGCATAAATACTAACAACTGTAGATCGCAAACAACCCACGAGTCGTGCAGTTTCGGAAATACTTGTTCCGAGCCTTCGAGCCATTACAATCTGCCCTCTATCAAAGTCGCTTAGATCCGCAGCCTTTCCCCTCACACACAGAAGTAAGCAGGGTTCCCACGGTCATTGAAAGTCATTAAAAGTGCTTAATATTTTTTAACTTGTTTTCAAGGCCTTGAAAGTGCTTAGAGGTGCTTGAAAATACTTAGAGGTCCTTGAAAGTACTTAATTTTTATGGATGTTGTCCAACTGCAAAATTTATAAAAATCCAACTCAGACTTGCTATTCCCGCGTGACCGCCACTTATCTGCACCGTATAGGAATTTTCCGACATATTTGTATTACGCATCCACCAACTTGTAACTTTTTTGGTAGAATATATTTTATTAAAAATTTAAATACAGACATTATGCCTGAAAACAAATTTTCATAGGTCCTTAAAAATATTAATTAGGTCCTTAAAAGTCATTGATTTTCATTATATGATTTGAGTGGGAACCCTGGCAAGTGAAAGAATGATTCTTCAGACTCTCCAGCAGCAGTTAAATACCACTTCCACTTGATCATGTGCCTTCCACGTCATCCAGGCGAGTTCATTGCAAAATGTAGGGGTGGTCATAATGTTTTGGCTCTTGAGTGTAGCTGCTAAAGAAAATTATAGGTCATTGTACAGTTTCTTTGGAACCGCTATAACATTATACTTTTGTTTATATTGTAAAATTATTCTAAAAAATTGGTAGCAAATGTTGTGGTTTTATTTCATTTCTCTGTAACCTTGATATTTTTTTGGTATGTACAAATTTGTATTGTTTTTAAAGGCGAATATAGTACATATATTTATATAACAATACTGATATCTGTCTGTCTGTTTTAAAGTTTAAAAATAAATAAACTGTGAAGAAATTACATTATTTCATCACAGCTTCATTGCATCGCAGAGCTAATGTATAATCAAATTCAGATACACAAAATGGAAGAAGACATTTTTATATTTTTTCTCGTTTATTTTCCTTAAGTTGTTAAAAAAAATATGCATCTAATTAAAGTAGTGAATGAAAGCGATTGCAAAATTTAATATGTATTGCTACTTTTATGAATTTTATTTAAAAAAACCAACTAATTGTTATAATCTTACACTACTAATCTCTACAAATACCTAGAAAGTTAACCTATAAATAATTTAGGGATAAATAATTTTTTTATAAGTCTTAGTTAGTACCCAATTAAATCATGACTATGAATAAAGAGTTTCACTTTGTATATGTTTCCAAGTTTCTAGTTATTACATTACGTATTACATACCTGCCAAATTGTATGGATTATCCGTACAATGTATGGATTTTTACTATTTTGTACGGTTGTACGAACAGCTAAAAAAATCTTACGGATTTCACAGTACTTTTCGGTTTTTTCCTAAAAACCGTTTTTTTTTTTTTTTTTTTTTTTTTTAATTTAAATAATTCAAGTCACCAACGAAACCGAAACGGTTTTTCAAAGTTGCAGCGTCAGTCAAAATATTCACACTCCAAGGTTGCACATATGTACAACAATAAAGCGTATTGGCAGGGATGCATGTTTTCATCTGTGTTGCCGACGGGATTTGGCAAACCAAACCACTGCTTCGTTGTTCCGGACTTAACAGGTTAGTAAAGAAGTAGAAAACTGAAAGTGCTTTAATTTTTTTTATTCTTCCTTCTTTTGAACCGGATTCCAACATTGTGCGTAAATAATAGCACTAAACCACGGCACCGGGGATGTACTCTTTTCAATGGTGTTGCCGACTGGACCTGGCGAACCAAACAACTTTTTCGTTGTCTCGAACTGTAGAGATTAATAAAGAAGTATAAAACTGAAAATGCTTTAGTTTTTTTTATTCTTCCTTCCTTCTTTTGGACTGTACTCCAACGTTGCGCATAAATAATAGCACTAAATCGCGGCGACAGGATGCATTGTTTTCATTTGTGTTAGCAGCACCGAACGACTGTTTCGTTAGCTCGGTGAAGCACTTTCGGTTTTCAACTTCTTTGTTAGTCTTAATTATTTATTTTAAAATATCCATGTTAAGCAATCTTGATATAAGACTCCAAAAAATATCAAGTTTTTTTGGAGTCATATACCAAGCAGTTTACTTCAAATCATCATAAATTCAAGCAAAGGAACAAATTTTGCATTCTGCTCTATTTATGCATCTGATATTAAGATTTCTCATGGAGGATTTACTGATGTGAAAGTTTATATCAATTCTAAAAAACACAGTGACAGCATCAAATCTAATAATAAGAATTCGAAAGCATGCATAATTTATATTTGTGCGTGTGATTAAACACTTTGAGTACCACCAATTCCTTGTATGTTTCACTATAGTTTTTGTGCCATAAAGCATGTTATTTGGGTGTAATGTAGATTAAATCATAAACCTGATCAGAGATTTCATCATAAAGTTTAAATATGATTTATTTTTAAATCCTGGTTAGTATTTTATTTTATATTTCCATTCTGTGCTAAAATGTAACAATTTGTTATATTTGGGAGCAATTTAATATGCATTTTTTTTTTTTTTTTTTTTTTTTTTTTTTTTTTGCATTTGCAAGTGAATTACTTTTATTTCTATATTACATTCATAAATATTGTCGCTATTTGACTTTCCATGAATCATAGGAATGCAAATATTTGTTCCGTAAAAATTTTACTAATTTGAAAATACCAATGTTGGCAGGTATGTATATAACACTTATTGTTTAGTTACCAATTAAAAAAATATATTTCACATCAACTTACGTATTTCCATTTGATTTAAAGTGCTGCCCTAACTTCGGAATACGTCTCTCTATGGTCAGGAAAGCATAACTGTGATAAAGAACTTCAGCAACTGTCGCATCTCGTTTCTGAGATCAAGCAGTTAAAAGAACAGGTCGGTTGTTTGATTTTTTTCCATGTCCATTGTTGTGTGCGTAATAAATAGACTAGAGAGTGAATGTTTTGTTTTTGTGTGTTAGGTGAAGCAGAAGATTGTTCCTCTTCAGTCAGCCATTCACATGCTGAAGCAGAAGGTACTTGTTTCCATGCGCCTGCAAACCGAATGGGAGCAGGCAGCCTCGGAATGCACGAATCTGTTTGGATGGTAAGGGAACACTTTTATGGTTCATTACATAATTTGATAACAAAGAAATTACTCAAACATATGTTATTGAATTGTAATATATAAAATTCAAAACTGTGTCAGTATTTAATAGAAGTGTTCAAATAGTTCATTTTGGTTAAACTAGCACTTTTTCAATGAAATATAATTTAATGGTTATTTAGAATATCGATGAATTTTACTGTTATAAGTATTAGTGACTTCATGTTATGGAGACTAAATAAAAATATAAAATGTAAAGATAGAAAAATATTCTTATTATTTACCAAACAATTCTGAAATGCTGTTAAAATTTTATTTAGAGTGTAATTTTTTATGGTTAACCCAATTTGTATCTAATTTGTTAAAATTAAATTACTACCATTAAGTAATGGTGTTCAGTTATTTCCTCCTATTCTGTATTTAAATATAGTTCAAATTAATGTTTTAAATTGTTTTTTTAATATTTACTTTTTCAGTTAAACATTTTCTTAATAGTATATTAATGTAAAAATTATAAAAAGAAAAATTATAAAATAAAAAGTTATAAATAGAAAAATAATAAGTTTATTTGTTTAACTGCTAATAAGAAATTTTTATGTGTATCATTTATGACAAAAGAGATTTTTTCTTGTATCTCAGAATATAAATTAATTAAAGTTTGGCAAATTTTTATTCATTAAATTTGAGTGTATAATTTCTTGCTAGTGTCGAAACTGCTGATACTTACGTTAGAACCATTCGAACAAGTTGGCAAACTTTCGTTAGGGACAAAGGTTCAAGAGGTTAGTGTCGTAACAGTATATTATTTACTTTTAATATATTCATTTCAATTTTATTAACAACTTTATAGTAACTATAATTTTTTAGCTTGTAATATCTATTTTCTGTTATAAAAGTTTCTTCTTTCATTGCTGTCAAACAATAATAAAACATTTATTGTAGTGTTAGAAGAAAACTTCAGGAACATAAATTTTTTTTAGTCTGCAAGTGCAATTATATGTTTTAATCAACCTAAAAAATGCTTAAAAACTTAACATAACTTATGAGGTTGTATTTAGTGGTGTGGTTAACATTGAAGTTTTGTTACATAATCTGGAAACTTTAAGGCTTATATGGCATATTTCCAACACATTTACCAGCCCAACATTATCCAGCAACATATTACTCATTCCAAAACATTACTCATATCACTGTCTTATTTATTAACTAATTTAGATCAAATTTCAGATATTTAACCAAGGTGTTTAATTTTTTTTGCAGGTCTTTCATTGCATGACGAACAGTTCCATATCTTAGGAAAGTAAGTCTAAGGGGTTGCATTCGCCCTAAAATTCCTAATATTCCTTAATTTTTTGTTTCTCCCTAAAATTCCTATAACTGAACTTAAATTTTTCGATAATTCCTAAAACAAATTTAAAAACTGCGAAAACACTCGATATTCCTCCAGATGAGGACAGTGAATTTGATTAAATTCACATGTTTGTCAATATAGTATAATTGTTTAATCATATAACTGTTATTTTTCTAAAAAGTTGTTTGAAGTTCATTTTCTTGAAAATTGGCAGTTTTTTTTTCTGGTATTGAAACAAGCTTCGAAAAGAATATATCTGTTAGAAGCCTATGTCAGCTTCAAAAAAAATATCTCTAAATTGTTTTGAATTATCCCTAACAGTTTTTAAATTAACCCTGATATTTTAAGAATTTCCCTAAAATTTTAATGATAATTGTATGCAAGGGCGGATCCAGAGTTTTATAGCGGAGGGGGTGGTTAGTAAGTTATATTACTATACCATGGGATAACTTAATTTGATTATACAGAATATGTTACTAAAAGATAAAAAGTCTCACTAAGCCACACTATGTGGGAATTTACGACTGTAAATTAGAGTTGTCTTGAACAATATAGTTCAGGATAAATTATTGTTACATATAATGGAAAGGATAATCTAATGAAGAATACCTATACAACAACAAAAACTGTAATTTGCTTTGTTGCCGTGCTTCAGCTTCAGCTTTTTCATCTTTATTTTTTGGGAAGAGTATATTTAGGTAAAAGTTGTTCATTATGGATTCATCAAATTTTGATTGACTTCATCTGAAGCCTGGGAGAAGCTCGCGCTAAAATGTGAGCGGTTAAAAACAATATAGTACATTTTAGTTTTATTTTTAGTTCCAATCTTTCACAAGTTCATAAGCTTGTATAAATTAAATACTCAAATATTAGTAGAATAATTAAATATTATATAATTATTAATTAATATTATATATTATATTATTAATTGAATATTCGAGTTAGTTTTTCACACCAGCATTAGACTTTTACGAGGGGCATCCAGAAAGTAAGTTTCCCTATTTAAAAAAAACTAAAAAAACTCACACTTTCAGAAACATATTTATTGGCAACAAGTACAGCAATGTTTCAGCTATTTTTCAACATAGCCACCACCAGAATTGAGACACTTGTCGTATCGTGGGATCAACTTTTGTATCCCTTCGTCGTAGAACTCTGCCGCCTGTGAATGGAACCAGCGTGTGACAGACGTCTTCAGCTCTTCGTTGTTGCCAAAATGCTCACCGGAGGACAGGAATTTCTTGAGGTATAAGAAAACATTAAAATCGCTGGGAGCAAGATCAGGGCTGTAGGGTGGATGATCAAACAACTCCCAGCGAAATTTCGTCAAAACAGCTGCTATGCGTCGAGCCGTATGTGGACGAGCATTGTCATGGAGGAGCACAACACCTGCAGTAAGCATTCTACGCCTCTTGTTTTGAATGGCACGTCGCAATTTCTGCAGTGTTTCACACTAACGGTCAGCCTACTGTTTCACCACGTGGAAGGAAGTCAATGAGCAGAATGCTCTTCCTGTCCCAGAACGCACATCACTTTCCGTACCGACAGCGTCTGTTTGAATTTCGTCCTGACTCGAGATCCCTTATGTCGCCAATGCATTGATTGCTGCTTGGTTTCGGGGGTTAGGTGCGAAATCCAAGTCTCATCGCCCGTGACGATCCTGTCGAGGAACTTGTCGCCGTCATCGTGATACCGTTGCAGAAATATCAGTGCTGCTCCTAAGCGTTGAATTTTGTGTTCGTGTGTCAGGTTTTTTGGCACCTACCTGGCACACAATTTTTTGAACTGCAGGTGCTTAGTGACAATCACATGCTACAAGGATCGCGATATCTGCGGAAAATGGCTGCTCAGCTCGTTAATCGTGAGGCGACGGTTCTCCATCACGCACTGCCGCACAAGCTCAACAAGATCATCATTGATGAGGGGCGTTCGCCCACTGCGCTCTTCATCATGGACACTTTGACGATCTTTGAAAAACTGCCTACACCAGCGATGTACCATCTGTTTTCTCATGATGTTCGGCCCTTAGACCTGACAGAGCTGACGAATAATTTCAATTGGCGCAATGCTTTGTCCATTCAAGAACCTCGCAGGTGGCGGAAGAAAGAATAAGAGCATCCATTTCGGACCACTGCTACCACGCTAGAGGCGGAACCTGTCCAGCTGGCATGTGATTGATACATCATAGATCTGTTACGCATGTGCAATTCACACTGCTAATTACGTTTACTTGAAAGGAGAAACCATCGGAAAACTTAATTTCTGGATGCGCTACACATTTATTATAGTCATGACAAACAGTACATAAAATATTCATCATCATCTTTATTTTTTTGTTATTTACCTCTCGCTGTATTCACCAATGATTGCATGTGTACTCGTGTTTAATATTTCC
Organism: Linyphia triangularis; assembly: GCA_963978545.1. Taxonomy (NCBI): domain Eukaryota; kingdom Metazoa; phylum Arthropoda; class Arachnida; order Araneae; family Linyphiidae; genus Linyphia; species Linyphia triangularis. The sequence goes on from OZ021727.1 coordinate 13,664,016, forward strand.
ATTGAATTACTGCTGATATATTCCTCCTAACTTTAGTGGATATTTGATTTCAAAATGTGTCAATATCTTGTTCTTTATACTATGTGAAAAATGATATTTTTTCATTCTTGACCAAATTATTTGCTCTTTGTGAGCGTATGCAACACTCTTAATAATATTCCAGTTTAAGAGTTCCTTGTTCAGAGTAAAATGCCTCTTGTATATGGAATGCCTGTAGTTAATTCCTTGATAATTCTCATCTTCCCAATACACCATTATAATGCTTTATATATTGATTTTTCACACAACCTTTTAACAGATTAAAAGTCCAACATACGAGTAAAAAATTAGAAAATTTACTCCAAGAACAGTGCTTAAAATCTTGTCTTCAAGCATCAAATAAGCTAGATGAATGGTATAGGTAAGGATTAAATTTTGTTATTCAAATTTATGAATAAGCATTTTGTAAAAATTTATTGTTGACAGTTTATTTATTACTATAATAAAGGGTATTTCTTTTCCACATCTTGAAAATTCCTTTATAATATGTTTTTTTATTTTTTAACATTACAAGAATTTTTCATGAATAAGATGTTTTTGTTTTGTGACATTTGTTTTCCTGCATAAACTAAGTTAATTTTTAACCTAGTGTTAAATTTAACCAAATTATAACCTAGTGTTAAATTTAAATAATATTATTGTAGAGATACTGAGAGAATACTTAATGTGCAATTAATTCTATGTGTTTATATTCTTATGGTTTTGCTTAGGTTAGTTTTATTGAAGAATTTAGTGCAATGTAGTTGAGTAGCCCGGCCTCTGAAGAATCCGATTGGAAATATATCAAATAAAATGCACTTAAATAAAGACATAGAACTAATATTCTTATTAACCAAATATTAAAGCTAACAAGAAACAATAACATTTCAAGCAAATATTACAGGATTAAATGTGATTACAAAAACTTAAAAATACAGTAAATATATACTAACCCATTTAACTAATTGGAAAAAGACTTGTTGTATAAGACTGTATTAAACAGAGTCGAGAAGTGTTACTATTGCTTTACTGATTCCTGTTGAAATGATAATCTTTTTTTTAACAATGTACTATATTCTTGCTTGATTACATATGTTTGCTGTTTGTAAACATGAAGTATTATTGAAAATAATAACTAATTAAGATGTTAACATTCTGGCTCTCATATACACAATTGAAGGTTGAATGGAACTTGTATATAAAATTTCTTTCTGACTTTTTTGAACCATAGAAGGTAGTCTTTTCCGACCTTCAGACAGGATTTTTTTATTATTATTATACATTGTATTCCTGAATTGTATGCCTTAATTGTAATGATTTAATTATTAATGATAGTATATTTAATATGGATAATTTGTTCTTAAAAATATTCTCACATTTCATAAACTTTTTAGTGGTATGCAAGCCACTATGGTTCAGTGTAGATTGTTGAAAGAAGATTTGTTGTCCGTTAATAATCTTGTGAAGAATTACTCTTTGTCTCTACAAGAGGTAAGACTTGGTGTTTTAACCAATTATTTGATATGGGCTTATACTTTTTCCTCTAAAATTTCAACTACATTAATTTTTATTTTGTATTTTACTGAACTTCTAATTTCTACATAACACTTGTTATATATATTTTTTTTTAAACTTTTATACCTTAATTTGGCTCTTTAAAGTTATTTAAATGAAATAATAATCCACATATTTTCTTTTGTCAGTTCTTATTTATGTCTTAAACAATATTGTAAACCAGGAAACATTTTTTTTTTTCAATAGTATCCAAATGTACAGTAATGTTAGTGAAATTTTATAGGGAAATGAGTTGTGTAGGTGTCTTCTCTATGAGAAATAATACCCAGTACACATGTTATGGAACTTTCATTAGATTGACTTTTTTATTAGATTGCCAAGTAAAGTAAGTTCTGAGATGCCACAGTTGTGTAATTTCTTGTCAGGCAGTCAGGAATTATAAAACTTGATTACCACAAAATCACTATAATGTCACTTATCACATCTCAATCGTTGGTCATCAATATATAATTAGGCTCATTACTAATAATTGGGTTCTTAAACAGGTATAATTTTTTTTTTTCCAAAAACAGACTAGTTTTGTTCATGCTTTCTAATACAAAGTTTTTCGACCTTCTAATAAAGCAAGATGAATAGAGGCAGGAGTTTGGAACAGGTGTTACATCTGCTTCTCCAAACTCCTCCCATTCCAATTTCTGTTCCAAATATCAACTTTCAGGCCTCCACACATGCACCATTTTAACAATTCTGCAAGAAATAAGCATATTTTATGAGGAAGCTTCAATTTATATATATCTTAAGTTATGATTTTACAAAAGTAGGGAAGTGTTTGATGTACATCTAACAGATGCAAGTTTTAATTTTTTCTTTTGTTGCGTTACATTTTATTACCATTGCTTGTGTAATTTACAATTCCCACATTTTTTTAAAACAATTGAAATTAGTTTATATTTCTGAGGAATTTCTTCCTGGTTCCAAATATTCAAACAAAAGTTCTTTAACAAAATTTGTTATTTAAATATTAAGAAAAGAAATAGCATCGAAACCCTGTCTGATTGCAATCCGATCGAAACGATCAGCTATAGCTGTGACGTCAAAACATTCTTCCATTTCTATGGTTATCGACAAATAGTTGGCGTTGACTTGGTAGATAGTTGCCATATATGGTACAGGTTGGCCCAATTTGCAAGACAATTTACAAAACTGGTTTCTGGTGCTGCATTTCAAGCCAAGTTGTTTCATATCAAGTGACGTCTCATTCAATTTGAGCCGAATGAGTCGTTTTTCCCAGCAAAACTAACAAGAAAACTTAGGTTGAATTTTTTTTTTTTTTTTTTTTTAAACGCAGTGAGCAGAAATTTTTTTGTTTATTGCCTCTTTGAAACATTTAGAATTGAATAAAAAAAATTTAAAAATGAGGGAGTTGTCCATTAAAAATGAAAACTATAGTAAGCTGCTTCTCTATAAAATAAAAATTGTTCGAGACTAGATGCTTGTCTCCCAAGATGCTTGTCTCCCTCTGGTTATTTGATTACTTCTACAATATTAGTCAACTACTTAATAAAGTGACAAAAACATGCATCTACAAGGCTTTTTTTCTGTTTCAAAATGATCCATACTGCACTAAATTTAAAATGTTGCTGCTCCAAAGTCCTTTGTAGATGGGACCTCCCCCCTCCCTGCCCCCTAGCTAAAAGGGGGGCTTTGAAGCCAGATATCACTGCTTCCTCTTGATGAATAGTTTTTGTATATTATAAACTTTTATTGATGTCTGTCTTTTATTTAAAAGGCTGAGTCACAAGCCTTTGGGATCAACAGACAGATTCTGTCATCCTTAAAGTCTTCTGAAGTGCCAGAATCAAGTTTGAAACAGCGATGCTACTCAACAGTGCCCCCAGAGATGCCAAAGCTTGAGAACGGTGAATGTTCTCAGAAGTACAAAAAGTCTCCATCTACAAATGTTTTGTCCCAGTGAGTATTGGCCCTACTATTTTAGCATTCTAAAAACTATTATTCTTTAAAAAGAATGTCTTATTCATCAATACTAGTCATCTATTGATCACTATAAAAAATTTATAAAAACATTCGTTTGGGAAAATGATGTTGCTTTGAATCGAATAGAATTAGATAAAAAATATGCATCTTCTGTTATTTTTGAATTATAACAGTCTACCTTCAATTAACTAAGATTTTTTTACTTCAATTTATATCAAAGGAATCTTCACTTTCAATAAAATCATTTATCTTTATGCCTATGTATTACATTTATTTCATATTTGTAATCGTATCAAAATTTGTAAAATCTGTGAAAAAAAGCATGTTTGTGTGTTAACCATTTTTTTTCCATGCATCTCAAAATTATTTGTCATATTCATGGGTCTATTGAAATATGAGTCACTAATGAGGAATTACGGCACATTAAATGTTGTATTAATTTCATATATTTTGTATATTTCCAAAGATATAATTTGATACGCATTAGTTGTATAGAATTATTTTTTATACTGCCAATTGCAATGTAGAGTAATGAAATATAACAACAATAAAAAAGTTAGAATCATTTTTTTCTTTCTCTATTCCTTAGTATAGCAGGACGTGTACCAAGTATTAGATGAAACTGTTTTTCTGCATTGTGTAGTGCCTTGTATTTTTCAAGCAAAATTTGAGGTTTTCAGTATTCATACACTGTAATCATCTATAGACATATAAAATTTATTTTCCTCATTAAATAGTAAACAGAAACATAAACAGAAAGCATTCTTCTTTTCTCATAATTTTATCTTGATCCATATGATAAAATGATATATTTTTATTTTTTTTGTAGTTATTAAATAGATCTCTTTATTAAAATCAAACTCATGGTTTTGAGGTAGATTATGTCGCTAGTTTGGAAGAGAGCTTGTGGCATAGATACTCTTCAAACTTTGCTTTAAAGACTGAGCAGGACATGTCATTGAATGTTCTAGAAAGTCTTGCTACTCTTTAGAGTTTTTTGAAGTTTTCATTCAAGGTTCTCCTTCCAAGACCTCTCGGAAGGAATTCCGCCTCCTTTTGTAATCCAGAAATTGTTACAATGTGTCGGCATAATATTACGTATTTTTTCTATTTGGAAAACAAAGTATTTAAGATCACCAACCACGTTATTAATATCTTATTTAAGATAGAAACACTATAGGTGAGATTTTATTATTAAATAAAATTAATGTCTTTATTAATGGGGGTAGTCTTTGGAAGTAGGTCTTTGGAACTAAAAATAAAAGGTATTGCACCAACTGGTTTTGGTGCAGTGTGGCCCTTTGCCATGGAAATACAACTAACCATCTAAATAGGAACTTATATATATATATATATATATATATATATATATATATATATATATATATATATATATATATATATATATATATATATATATATATATATATATATATATATATATATATATATATATTGTGCTTTGTGTATGTAATGTTTTGTGAATTTAGAGTTTATACTTATATTTTTTTACTAGATTGCAAAGTCTAAAAGAGGAACATTCTGGCCTTTGGGAAATTGCAGAAGAAAACAATGCTCTTATTGAAAAGTATGCATTTTTAAAAATATAAAGCTATTTATTATAATGCGATAGTGAAATACTTATTGATAAATATGCCATTTAATTTAATATTATTTATTTAAAAAGTTATCTAATCATGCTACCTGTTTATTACATAACAATAACTTTTTTTTACATTATTCTGCAAAACTTGCAAAAATTCTACTAGGCTGTAGAGGGTTTTTTAAAAAGTTATAAATTAAACTGATATAAAAGTGGTTTTTAGAATGGCTTATTTTTTTAAACTGCTTGAGTTAGAAAAGCTCCATAATTATTCTTCACAATTTCAAATACCAGCATTTTAAAAAATTTCAGTATTCACTTGCTTTCATGTTGAAACAGACATAGAAGTTGTGCATATTTAAAACCTTATGCTTTACCCAAAATAAAAACTCAAAGTGTACATGCTAAAATTAAAATATATATATATATATATATATATATATATATTTACAATTTGAGAAAAAAAAATTATACACTAGGAATACAGCAGAATAGTAAACTAGTGCTTATTTGGATTTAAAATGTAAAATTGTGATGCTTTTCAAGGTTTTTCATTGGAAAAAGTATTAAAAAATATGTGAATTTTGTGTTTATTTAGAATTTTAATTAAAATTCAATTGTGGAAATAGTGATATGGGAAATATGAAGAAATGTTTCATTTACAGCAGTATTAAATTAAAATCAAGTGTGACCACAATCTAACTTAACAGAAATTGCATCATGCCTGCTCCAGCTCCTTTCAAGAAAGAAAGAAAAATGTTTCCTTTTTATAATCGAAACATTTTAAATATTTTTAATTCTAAAGTATACTTAAGAATAATGAAAGCATATGTTTTTTTTTTATCTTCTTCTTATAGCAAAGCAGAATAATTCATTTCGAGACAAAATACATAAAAAAGCCACTTGTTACTTGACAAAAGTGTTGTATTATTTACTAGTTATGAACTACAAGAGTGAAATAATACTGTGACAATGCTAAAAATGTATGCATAATTATAGACAAAAAATGTTTTAATATGTTTATGCAGATTTTCTTTCGTACATTGCTACATCTATTCGTGAAACTTGCATCAATTATAAAATAAAAATAAATAAAATAAACAAAAAAAAAAACTAGGGAAAGTATTTTGCGACAACTCGTTTATTATTATTTTTTTTCATATTTGCTATTAAACTGAAGAAGAAAAAAAAATTGTAACATAATTTAAAGTTTTTTTTTAATCTAACCCTTGATGTATAAATGTATTATTCAACAATATTTCTAGGTTAAAGTTCCTTTTATTGTTTCTTCTTAAAAACTTTTGCTTTTGTGTATTTTATATCTTTCTTCATCCTTCAGGTTATCTGAATTGCTCAAAGGTATGAAAGCTGCTGGTGGAATAAATGGCCAAAGAACTATTTTTAATTCCTGAAATATCTAAAATAGTACCAATGGATTTCCATATTTTAATTTTCAATCTTGAAAATTAAAGAAAACCTACACATGGAAGCATCCAATTTTAAAAATTGTAATAGTGTCTTTAAGGTATTCCATCGATTGATTACTGTTATTCACTTTGAAGTCTATATAAGAACTGTTTGACTAAATGCTTTAATTTTTGCTACGTGAAATATGCACTTATGAAACATTCGTTAAAGGTTTAAGTGGTATTAATATGTGGTGTTGGATTTATTACTATAAAAAAGTGCGGTTTATTTTTAAATAAGGAGATAGGTATATTTTCTATCTATTTTTAATATAAAATTTCTTATGAATAAGAAAGAAAGATATTAAAGCCACACTATTTCAAAAATACAAAAATTGAAATAATTTTGTACTTATTTAACATATTAGGAATCTCTATTCAAATTATTTTACCTTTATTTTACCTTTATGTATGTAAACTAAGGGAACAATTCCTATGTGTAGAAAAAGTCAATTTAGAAGTGGAAACTTTTTTCACAAATTTTGAGCATTTACCTCTGACTTATCATTGTCGACAATTTCAAATTGATTTCTGTGGGATAGATGAGGCTATTTTTATTGGTGATGTTATTTTTTTATTCTTGTTAAATACTTTTGATCCTGAGTGCATTACCAGGGTTCCCACGGTCATTAGAAGTGAGTGATATTTTTTAACTTGTTCTGTTTTGAAGGCTTTGAAAGTACATGAAAATGCTTAGAAGTCCTTGAAAATGCTTAGAGGTCCTTAAAAATCCTTAATTTTTACGGATGTTGTGCGCTCAACAAAAATTTATAAAAATACAACTCTGACTTGCTATTCTCATGTGACTGCCACTTATCTGCACCGTATCGTAATTTGTGTTTCGCATGCTCCAAATTGTAACTTTTTTTGGTAGAATATACTTTGTTAAAAATTTATATATATATGATGCTTGAAAACAAGTTTTTAAAGGTCCTTAAAAATATTATTTAGGTTCTTAAAAGTCATTGAAATGTCATTGATTTTCAGTGGGAACCCTGATTACTGTAAAAATTAAGTATACTTGTTACTTGACCCCCTGATAGTGGTTTAAATCTATTCTCTTAGTTTGTGTTAATGTCTTATAATATTTGAAACATTAATTATTTAAGATTGTATTTTGCATTTAATTTTTATTAAAAACTGTACAAATTTTGAAAAAAATTAAATTCATGGATTGATTGATTTTGACAAAATGTTTTGTTAATTCTAAAGATGTTTGATGGTTTGTCTGTATTATTTTCTAAAAATGTAATCTGGTATGTAGATTTTACTTATTTTCTCTACTTGTTAAGTATTAGTAATTCAATATTGATTGTCCTATTGGCTAAAAAAAATCTTCTATAAAGTGATCTTTACTGTTGCATTAAACCATACACATGCCCCTCACACAATTTTTCTTTAACATGAATTTTTGAAATATTCTGACTCTTAAATGTTTGAATTTCATGTGTATGTATGTCAGCAATATTAGAAGCTAAGTCTCAAAATTTGTAGGGAAAATAAAATAGCGTTTTATCAGCAAGATTAAATTATTTTGTTTTTAATAACAAAAAAAACTAGAGTATTTTATAATGTGCCCTTTTTCAAAATTTAATTATTTTAATTATTATTGAATGGATTTAAGTGAGCTTTATTGCTGTGTGCAAAGATTTTGTCTGATTTAATACAATAATTCGACCTATGTTTCACATGGTAAAATAGTCTGGTAAGGAATGGTTATACTTCTCTCTATCAGCATCCATAATATTGACCTATTTATGAAAGTAGAAGGGAAAATAGTGAGACTTTTTATTATTAAAAATTATGTATGAATTTGTTGGTAATTTGTATTTTTTTAGTTGCAGTGTATGTTGTAAAAAATTGAAGGGGAAAAAAAGCCTCATTATAAGTTTAAAAAATTCCCATGGTTATCAAATTAGTTTTCAAATAATACTTTATTGAATTGGTAAAATGTATGTTTTAAAACAATTTTCTGACATTGGATTAGGAAAATATTACATGGAATTCAATAATTTCTCTTAAATAAGTGATTGAATGTATGTTTTCATCTTTATAGTATATATGTTTTCATTATATGTTTCCATCTTATCCATTTACATGAAAAGTATATATATATATATATATATATATATATATATTTGCAATTCAAATATTTTTTAATGCTCAAATAAGCAAAATATTGCATTAAATTATAGCAAAAAACACATGAAATATATTTCAAAATATATTGAATGATTTTTTTTTTTTTTTTTTTTTATTTATTCCAAGTTGGATTGATGAGCTCTTAGAGATTTGTATATTTTGCTAAACATTTTGAATTAAAGTGTCATTTCCATTAAGGTTCTAAAGCAAGAAAATAGGAAATTTAAAAATGATTTTATGTGTCTTGCTTAGTTTTTTTTAAGTGTTAATTGATTTCCTATTGTAATTTTGCTGCATATAAGTACTGATTGCATTGGCAGTAAAAAAAATAATAATAATAATCCAAAATAGCTAGTGAAATTTAAATCCTGCAGTTATACTTTAAACTATTTGTGAAAGTAGGATGATTATTTGATTTTCAAAGTTTGCTAAGGATTTCATACCATCTAAAATACTCAGGAATTGTTATGAAAATGTATTATAAATAGTATGTGTGTTTTCTCGACATTTTATATGAATTTCTTTACAAATAACATTCCTAAAATTTTTATTTGGTTAGTTGCCTCTCTAAAAGTCAATAAAAATTTATAATTTTGATTTTTTAAAAATAAAAAATACTATGGCAAATTATTTGTGCTATTCGAAGTTGCTTTATCTTACCTATTATGCCTGTGCCTTGAAATACTAATGTTAGAAAAACACTGAACGCACCCTTTTTTAAGAACTTTCTTTTCCAGTCATCTGTTGTGTTTTGTTATTAGACTTTTAAGTTGAATTTATCTTGATTAAAAATCATAGCAAAATATTTTTATTTTCCTTCTTAATAAGGAAGCCAAAGAGGTCCCCCCCCCCCCTCCCCTCCACACAGCAAAACTGATTTTATAGGCATTTTATTTTAAGTTTGAAGCTTTATTTGGAATTCAAACCTTATAACAGACAGTTCTTTATTCCACTAAGGGAACATTTTTATTTAACTTTGAAGTACTTTAACTTTTGGAATTGTTTGCCTAACATAATTGAAAAGTTTAAAGTTAATATTTAAGAATGTTTGGTACAATCCTACTTTCTTGAAGTAGTTAGTTTTTGTTTGTGTGCTTACTTCATATGCCATTGGTGTTTTTATTATGTTGATATATAGATGTAACTTTACATACAGTTCAAAAAATAGTTTTTGTACACTTACTAAAAATCGCTTGAAATTTAAAATTATTTTTACAGATATAAATTAACCTAAGTACAGTTATAACCATGATGGATATAATTTTTGATTAAAGAAAACTCGTTAATTAGTTTTATGAATTAGCAAAATATGATCTTTCATGTAAATTTTAAAAGAAAAGAAAGTTAAACTTTAATATTTAGTATTGGATTTTATAAATTATGAACAATCTCTGAATATTTTTGTATTGTGTATATAGGATAAGGACTTTTTAAAACTTGATTGTACATAGACCTTTTGTTACATTGTCAGTGAAGAGACAGTTATGTATTGTACATGTATTTTTTATACAACTTAATAAAGTTTATTTCATTCTTATTATTATCTGAACTGTATTGAGTCACATAATTTCGTATGTATGCATTATTACATTCCATTACAATTTTATTTATTTTAATGCTGCAACTTATTGAAAACAATTCTTAGAATACAAACAACACAACAAATATAATATATTTCTCATTGGATTCCTATTCCTTGAGATTCAACAGTTCATATCTTGCACTATGAATAACCCAATGCAACTACTTAAACTACCTACGTTTAGGATCCTTATGCAGTTTTAGTAAGAGAACATTAAAATATATGCTTTATGGCTAATTATATATTTTTTAAATAATATTTGATATATTTAAATTATAAAGTGTGTCAATTTGTAACCTTGATACTCCTATGTACTAAAAGTGGCTATATTCAGGGTTTCCGTGCACATAGAAAGTTAGGAAATGTCATGGAAAATCATGAATTTGGACCTTGTGTAAATTTTTTCATGGATACTTATGATTTGGAGCAATAAAATCACCATAAGTCATGGAAATACAGTGAATTTCATCGATTTCTAAACATTTTAAGTAAAATCACGTGACTGTAACGTCATAAACGCCATGATCGCTATTCAGCTCATCGAAAATTCACCTATGTTTTTATTCATGTTTTGATGGAAACAACGATCACAGTTAAAAACCGCAGCCAGTGAAAACATTTCTGAATTTCAAATTTGAGACATCACACGAGTAAGGTCTTGTAAGTGAAATTTTTATTTCATAATAGGAGAACTGAAATGAACAGTTCTGATAAGCTCTTGTGTTTACATTTTGATTTTTTTTTCCCTTGTCTTTTCTTTTTTCAACTGTTTTGTATTGTTGATATCAAAACATTTGATTTTTGATTATATAACTTATTCATTATTCAAATATTTCTTTATTCTTAAAGATTGATTAGCTTTTTTAACTCTGAAATATCAAAGAATGGAACATTATTTTTCCCTTTTTCTTCTGATTTGGAAGTTACTGAAACAAGGATTTTGTACTTAATTTAAGCTTTATAAAAATCATTTTATGGTAGATTGATTTACTTTCTATCTTAGGGTTAGTAAATATAGGTTGTTATTATTATTATTTTGTGATTCGATTTCTTGAGTAATAGAAAATTATTTGCTTCAGTCTTGGTAAAGTCATGGATTTGTGACATTTTATTTTGGCAGAAACCCTGTATATTTTAATATGAATCTATAGACTAAGAAAATAAAACAAAAACAAGTTTATTTTTTGTATATAAAACTTAATAATATAATTCTCTATTTACATAAAAGCATACACCAGATGGCATGCCAATATAGGATGTCTACTTTAAATAGCAAAAGTTTTTTTTTATCATTTTTTGGTAAAGAGTCAATAGATGTAAGGGATTCCAACAGAGTTGAAGTACATCTTCATAAAGGAGCGATTATTTCCTGCCCCACCTGAAGGTCCCTCCTAATCCGTAGGTTGGCTCCGACTTGTACGTGTGTCCGTTCACCCTTGCGACTCCTTGACCATAGGAGGTCCCGAGTTCCAGGCTCATGTCTTTTTTCTTGCTCTCCCAAACCTTGGTCCCAACTCCGGCATTGTAACCGAGTCCGAAATTTTTAGCGTTGTTGCCAGCACCTGCTGCCTGCAAACTGAACTGGGGCTGGAATAGAAGGATGTTTAGTTAGTATTTGCCAGTTAGTGGAATTTTGATATAATTGGTCAGTATCATGGAATTTATTTTGTTTGTTACACTACTAGCTTCTTGATCATTAGCCGTTTTTGCTCTGCATGAATATGTAGTTAACAGATTTCTACCATGTAGTGTTATCACTGATAACTGGCTCCATAATTAATCTTCAGAAGTTACTTATAGGCAGGTTTACTTTTTTGAGAGCTGGTACGGCTTACCGCTTCTTTTTTTAACTCATTAATAATAACTCATAAATCTTTATGCATGTATTGGGATGTAAGTTAGTGAGAAAATAAGTACGTTAGTTAAGAATATTTGGCTTTTTTTTTTATGGTAAATTATGTAAAATAGTGTGAATTTGCATTTTTTAACTAAGTAATCCCGACTACAGTTGGGTATATCGCCACGATTGGAAAGCTTTCTTATCGGTATTTTTTTTTAAAACTACAATCCACTTTATAGAGCAAAAGTACTCGCCATCTGTTTAGTGAAAGTGAGTGTTAGAATATTCTTAATGTGTCGCAAAATAGTTATGGAGTTTGGTTTATTTGTTACTCCTCGAACTAGAGTAACTTCTGATCTGCGTGAAGATGCAGTCAATAGAAATGTCGTCATACTATCCCCATCTAATACTGAGTAATAGGTGGCTCTTGGTTACCAACAGACGCTTATTAGTTTGAGAGAGAATTTTTAATTATCTAATGGGGATTCTTGTAGCCTTTTTCAGCTTTAGGTCAATAGCAGAGCTTTTACTATCTAGAAGTTGCAGTTAGAGATCTTATGTTTTCTATTAGAAACAGAGCATCAGTGTAAAATGCAAAAGAAAAATAAAAGAAGTTTAGTCTTTTACCGTTTTTTTAAGTGTAAAATGTTGTTTTTAGAAGCATTTTCGATATCAAACGATAATTAAAAAATTATGACTTTCTGTAAAATTAATCGAATTATAATGATTTTAAAATCGAACAATCTGTTTCAAGCTTTTACTTAAATACCAGACTTTTCTTAAATGCAAAAAAAAATATCTTATACTCTGTAAAGAACATTATATCTGAATACTAAAATCAATTTTGTGAGCGTCTCTGTGTTCTCTCTATACATATATGGTAGTACTGGAGTGGTAGTGGTCACGTTTTTAAAGTCGTTGTACATTGGTAAAATTTAAATAGAGATAGGAATTTTTTTTTTAGTATTGTGGATGATTTTACTTTTTAGCTAAAACTTTTTTAATTGGTTTTTCTCCTTAAACGGACCAATTAAAAAATTAAAATTCTATTAGTATTGAAAAAATACCTTGTGAAAATCATCCTATATTTTTATGCAACTATATTTTAATGCCGTAAATAAAATGTTATTAAAAGTTATTCAAATTTCTTCTAAATGTTGGAACCACTGAAATAAGGGAGGGAGGAAAAAAGTGAAAACTAAACAAAAGAGCCATTTTTTATTTTCCCTTCCAATTTCGTCAATTAGACTATATTATTGAATTTGTATGTTACAAAATTTCATTTCTTTTTAAGTAGTATTTCAACAGAAAAAAAAATATTGCATATGTTGTAAGTGCAGAAAAGCTAATGTTTTAATTAAAATTTATACAAAAAGCTAATAAGAAAGTAATAAATGAAATTTTAAAGAAAATATTTTATTGTTATTAATGTTTGAATTATTTGGACCAAAAATAATGGAAAGATAATTATAAGCTAACATTAATTATAGATTAGAGTTAAAACACACCATCATCTAAATGCATTTAGTGAAATTAAAAAGTCCAGTTGGTTGTTTAAAATTCTACTTTAACGAACGAAGAAACGTCTTGAATAAAATATATTTTGAGGACATCAACAGGAAAAACATAAAACATATTCAACGTTCAAATGCCAGAATATGAATTGAGGCAAAATTAACATTATAAACTACTAAATAATTAGGGGATATTATGGTTTCGGACTGAATTACTGGCAATACAATTTCAAATAGGATGATGGCATAAAAATTCACATTGAAAATTAAGTGCATGTAATACTTGAATAATTTCTGTCATATGGAGGGCTATTTTTGTTTAAGTCGGGGGAGGAGGGAGAGGGGGGATTTAAATAAATAAATTTTTCTGTTCGATGGACTCAGTGACGGCAACTGAGTGCATAATAAGAAGGCAAACTTCAAAACAGACACGATTTTGCCATCAAAATCACTAAAATTTGAAAACATTAGAGGAGCAGTTGTTCCTTACCATTGTGTGTACGGGGGTTAATAATTGTGAAACTATTGTTTACTTACTTCGCCCACTTTTGGTTCTGGTTTTTTATCCTGGCATTCAACTAAAACAGAAAAAGACCAATTTTACAAACAAGAACTCAAAATTATTTCTTCAACTTAGTAGGTACAAATTAGGCGGCGTTCGACAAATTCCTCTTTTCTTTTTTGAGTTAATGAAAAGATAGGGTAATATTTTTATGTATTTGCATTCCTGCACTTTGGAAGAATTTAGTGTATGCTACATCTTCAACGTAGCTTAGAGATATACTTGTGATTTCAATAAAATTGTTGTAAATATTTAAGATCCATTAGAAATTCTTTTTCGTCAACGATAGTTGAAGAGACACACAACTAGTTATTTGCAAAATATATTCTTTTTAAATCATTATGTATTCGGCTAGTAATTTACTTCCTAAAAATGTAATACATGAAACTATATTAAAAATTTATTCGGCTGAACTTGACAACTAATTGAAAGCTATTAATAAGAATCCAGAAATTTGAAACTTTGTTACTTAATGGATATGGGAAACTTTAAAGTTCTCAAATATTGCCGCACTATATTAAAGGTACTTTTATCAATTTTATGCCGACCAAACGGTATGGTGGTTAGCGTGCTAGCCTCTAGACCGCGAGGTTGCGGGTTCGAGTCCCGTGTTAGGCATGGGTGTTTGTAAATGTATGTTGGCTTGTCTAATGACGAATGTTTCGGCGCATTATAGCCCTCGTGTTGCCAACGGCACCAGATAATCTGAAAACAACCAACCAATCTATCAATTTTATCAAAATTATCACTAACCTACAAATGAAACGAGCGTAAAGACAAAGCATTCGAATTTTCGCTGAATTCGACTGTGTTTAATATTTTTTACCTACAACGAATAATTTATGAAAATTTAAGTGCTATTATTACTGAAAATAATTAGCTTAGAAATTAGACTTCATTAATAAAATATATGGTTACATTTATTAGTTTGGTCATTCAATAATATGCATTTTATTGCCTGATATACAAACCATATAAAAATTTAAAATAAAATTTTAACGATTGAATATTCAATATCAGTAAAAGCATATGTTTAAACTAACAATCTGCGAATGAAGCTCTCATTTATTATGTATACTAGTCTTCAGAATAATTAATATTTACCGAACTTATGCATTTGAGATTGCTTAGTATTTTGCATGTGCGCCCCCAGGAGGGTGCAAGGAGGTGCACTTGCACCCCCTAGCTCTTGAACATTTAAAAAAAATCAGTGAAAAGATTTCAATTCCAAGATTAAAAAAAAAAAGCACTTATGCCGATAGTATACGTTATGTTACAATGATTTTTTTTTTTTTTTTATTTTTCTTTTTTTTCTTTTTTTTTTCTTCTATTAATTTAGTCTTTTGTTTCTTTTCTATGCCGTTTTGTATAGCTACTTGCGTGACGATTTTCTGACGCTTGTTGTCTATGATTATTACAGGCTTGTGAATAGAAGTATTTATTATTTTTATTGTATAATCATTTCCTGGGTAGTTCTCAAAATTCTAGGAAAATGTTTTGTTTTTTAAGTCATTAGATATACTACCTTGAAATCTATTTTATGAATTCAATTGAACATATTCCAATACTGCCTTCGTGTTTCATTTTGATTTTTTTTATTATTATTATTATTATTATTATATCCGAAACTTGAAAGAAATAAAATGTTACTCTTCTCTATTTTTGTATCTTCGAGTTTCTCTATTCTAACACTGTCTCTTGAATGCCGTGAGATCTAGTTGGATGATAAAAAAATTGTTAAAAATATATATTTTAGTATTTTTACTTTTTTGTAATTTTTACTCTTTAACAGGGTTGCGCTTTCAAAAATATATACCATGCATTTTAATTATTCTCATAGAGTATAATTTATAATGCCTAATTATTACATAACATTTATAAAAAAATTGATGATTTTGATAAAATTTAGTCTTGCACCCCCTTGCAAATACTCCTGGGGGCGCCCATGGTATTTTGGAAGTTCATATGTTAGATAATCTATTTTATTGCTGATAGGTATAAGATTTCTTGGGTTTTCTTAACGTGCTTAAATTGCAGTTTTATTTTTTCTCTCTTTTCTGGACTTCTTCACTGTATATTATCGTAACTTTCCAAAATATTTGGACTGTTTATGACTTTTTGAACTTTTTTCTAACAAAGGGCAATCGTAAATAAACTATTCGTTAAAAGTGAAAGTTATAACTTTTAAATTGGTATATCATTTATCAATTTTGGTTGGATAAAAATGGAGAAAAAAAAGATTACCACAAAAGAAGCAAACTTACCGAAAACGATTAGGCCAACCAGCAGAAACGCGGTAACTCCATGGCAGTTCATGATTAAGGAACTTTTAGTCGAATGAAGGAACTTTTAGTCAAATTCAACCTTTAATGTCTGGTATCAGTGAAGACAAATTGCAAATGCAGCTCTTTTATATCATATATTTTGTGTTTGCGAAGTCACGAGTTTTAAAATTATCCGAAAAAGCGAAACCAATATCCCGAAAGATTGTTTCCGCGGAATGTCCGTTCTGTGGATTTCCCGCGTACTTCCCCTTGACAAAGAAAGTGAAACCATTGTGTCAGGGTCATAACCGGTCGGTAGCATTGTTTGATCCGTAAGTAGTGTTTGACGCGCCACATATTTTCACCATATGGCAACTTTTTTTTAATTTGAGTATGTTGCTGCTTTTTCTGAGATGAGTGTGCAATTTGCATATACGCAGTAAGAGCAGTTGTTTTAAATGATAACTTGACGCTGTTTCGATTGACAAACGGGGAATACCAAAGTATGAAATATCTCGAAATACGTGAAATTTTTAGTAGCCATGTGATCAGCAACGCATTACATTTCATGTACTAATTTAAGTTCTATAAAAAAAATTCCTTCGAAAATAAATAATGACCGATTGATGTGTTTTGTTTCAAATATGGCACTAATGAGACGGAGAGGTCAAATTAATAAAAAATATAATTTTAATACACTACTATACTAAACTCCAACTTAACTTGACATCACTAGACGATAGATCTTCACCGTGCTCATAGGCAATTAATCCATTTTAGCGGAGTGAAGATATAATTCTCGCCAAATCTTATAGCCTTTTGTTCTCTACAGGGTTGTGGTTTGGCGAACATTATGCTTTCACGCCGTCAAAATGGATTAAATACCTATGAGCACTGTGACGATCTACCGTCTAGTGATGTCAAGTTATGTTGAAGTTTAGTATAGTAAAATGTCCTTCTATTTCTACAATCCATTAAAATATTTTTGATAAACCTCTGACTTTTTTGCCGTATATGAGACAAAATTCTTTTGAAGATTTTTCAATGAGAATATTGAAAAATACTGCATTATGTTTATGGGGCAGAAAAAGACAAACGCTCACTTATGAATAAATTATCGAATATGTATTGACGGCAGTAGCACAACAACGGGGGCCAATATAGCTTGACATTGGCCAATCCCGATGTGGAACGTTGTAAACCCGTTGTTGTTACAGTACTACTTGTTGATAAATACTAGTTTAAATTACATGTTACCAGCAGAAACGTCGTATGTTTTTAACGGGAGTGCACTATACTACACAAATTGCCATTAGTTAAAAACTGGGAAATTTTCAGATATATAACAACTATTAGCAGTCATATTGCTAACCAATATAAAGTTGTGACAATAGCATTTGATGGCTATGCCATCTCCAGTATAAAGGATGTAGAGCATTAGCTACGCACAAAACAGTCCTCAAATAGCGAATTTTACCGAGAGCTCCCCACTTCTTATTAGTAAATGATCCTTTCTTTCTAATCGGCAGCATGAAAAATTTCATAGGTAGCATATGAAATTTACATTCTTGGAAAATACTTGGAAGAGAATGGCTACTCTGTGGCTCATGCTACGGATGATGCTGGCATAGTTATTGTAAAAACAGCATTGACCTTGGCAGAAAAAATGCATTCAATGGTTATTGCTGAAGACACCGATATCCTTGTACTTTTGATTTACAATATCGCACAAAATATTTGTTAGCTGTTTCTACGTTCAGTGATAAAAAAGGAATATTAAATCAATGCAACATGTGCTTCGCGAAAAGGGATGCGAAATTATTCTCTAAACAAATTCTTTAATCGGGTGCGATACCACAAGCTCCTTACTTGTTAAAAGTAAATCGGCAACATAAAGACATTTTTGGAAATGTAAGGAATTTAACAATTGCGCTACTCTGTTTGGACCAGAAAATTCTATCAGAAGAGAACAGACAGACATTGGCCCGAATAAAGCATTGGTATCCTTGTACGGTGGAAATCCAAAGACTGAAACTCTGTAATCACTACGATACAATTCCTACTTGGAAAAAAAAGAAGAAAAAATCACAACTGCCAAAAGTGAATTTAATATTGCAAGACTGCCACCTACAGAAGATGCTGCTGTTCATCATCTTCTCCATGTATATTTACAATGTATTTGATGGAAAATAATGAACACCAATATTGCTAATCGCTAAGAGTGAGGTTAAAAAAAGTAGGAGACGAACAACAGCCCATAACATGCGAAATGAACAATGCATCAGATTTTCTAGTTTACTGAACATAATCTGCTGTACTTGCAAAGCGGATACAAATGAGGCGCGCAGTATTGATTGATGTGCGTGTCGACCGACGTTATGGTGAGGAATGTACCGATATATGTTGTAACTGTTCTGATACAGATTGCACAAATAGTGCACTGAAACAAAGTGATTCTGAAGAAACTAAAGAATAGTAATTGATATTGCTTTTCTCTTATGTAAGATGCAATAATGATGAAATACATAATATATTTGTTTTATAAAACTATTTTTTATTAATAAAATTCATTTTCAACACTGCATAAGCTTTCATTTTATAACCCACAAATTAAAGTATTTTTATTTTATGTACCCCCATATTGTACAAATAATAAGGGATAATTTCACGTGATTTTCAAATAAAATGATTTTTACTATAGAATAAAAGTGAAACCACTTGGACATGTTTATACTTACCTAGAGCATCTTATCTCACACATCCAGATGAACAAATATCGTTTTGCGACGTAGATAAGCATGTATAAAATTAATCTTTACTGGCGATGTGTTGTTAAAGCGAGAAATCCACCTCTTCTAATTCATGAACAATTATATAGATATTTTAAGAATACTTTTCATGAGAGTGCGTTGAAGGATTTCCAGCAAAGATCTGGAACAGTGTAGACCACGAATAGCTTTTGCTCCAGAAAATCTTACATAAAACTAACTAATCTAGAAAACTTTCTTGCGAGAAAATTATTTATTAGGAATCAGGTATAGTAACTAATATAATAAAACTAGGTTTAAACTAGCGGTGTGGAACATCGCACAACTTTCAATTACACTATAATACTGACGTGGATTTGCGTCGTTTATCGCTGTTATGTTTTCATCATTTATTTAGAAAAAACTGCCAGTATGGCGATATTTTTTTGCGATAATTCTTGTATAGAATTGTGATTTTGGCGATGTACTTTACGATAATACTTATATTATCTTTTATTATAAGTGAAACTGAGGAAGGAGAACTCTGTGTTGAAGGCATTCGTTTTTCAACTTTTTATGCCATTAAAGCATTTTTACGGGAATTTCGGAGGTGGGGATGTTTAGAACACCTTAAGAGACATTAGCACAGCTATTTTTATCAAAATCGTTGGAGCCGTTTTTTTAGCTATCATTGAAAAACATGAATTTTTCAAAGGCAGCTACCTTATGCGCATGCGCGATTTTGACGAAAACCTTAATGGTAGGTCCTTGTGCCATCACCAATCTGCTCACCAAATTTGAACATCGCAGGTTAATTTGTTCGGGAGTTATGCTGTCCACAGATACTACATACAGACAGAAATTTTTTTTAGATAACTTTTTTAAAATCAGGGTGTTCCAAAACGTGGAGTAATGCAAAAAAAAAAAAATCGAATTTGACCAAATGCTATACTTTCATTACCCTATGTATGG
The DNA here is from genome assembly GCA_963978545.1 of Linyphia triangularis. Lineage (NCBI taxonomy): Eukaryota > Metazoa > Arthropoda > Arachnida > Araneae > Linyphiidae > Linyphia > Linyphia triangularis. The sequence goes on from OZ021727.1 coordinate 13,684,236, forward strand.
TACATATGGGTATAGTTGAAAGTAAAAAGAATTATCAATTTTCTTAAAGAATTATTATTTTCAACCAGTTAAAGTTTCATAAATGCTATAGTTCCGCGAAGCGATTGTGTATTTAAGAAATTTTTGAATTGATAATACAAGTAATTTTAACCTAAAAACTGAAAAAATATTAGCTAGAAAAAATATTTAAAAAAGTTGGGTTCATGCAGTTTTATAAATCTTTAATATACGTCATTACGAAAGTTTTAAATTCAATAAATAAATTTTTGATATCGCGTCAAGGTTTTCACCCGTTTTTCGTCGCCCATACTATAATCACATTTACAGAGTTGGTCACTAATATATTATATAACATTTTTAATCCAACCTTTCTATAATATATGACGTTCCACAGAAGTTTTAGTATAATGCACTGCATTTAAACTATCCACTTTCAATAATTGCACATTGCTTTGAGGTGTAATTGAAAAGGACTGATTTGACCATTTTGTATAATCTATCCCCTAGGTTAACTATTTCACAAATAGAGTAAAACCGAATGCTTAAAACACAAGACGTTAAATAAGAATTAAACAATTTTTTAATTATTTGACTTTAACATTTCATTTTTATCTTTAGCAGAAAATGGAATATTCGAGGATTAGCAACATGACTTCTGCTTGCCACCATGCAGTTTGAAAAGTTCTGCCATTTTTAAATCCATTTTATTAACTACGATTTGGTGTGTGTGTAGCTGGTTGGAAAATTTGTGTAGGACTAATTTACCCACTTGCCATCATCCAAACGGTATGAAATGTGTCTGATAGATTCGATGTTGATTTCATTGCATCATATTTTGGCATCGGTCACTAAAATACCGCTTTTGCACATGACACTTTTGCACCCCCCTTTTGCACAGTCCCCTCTTGGAATGACTAATTAACATACTTGCGTCATCCAATTGCTCTGAAACTTGGTAGATCGATTTGATGTCGATGACAATGCATTTTATCAAGTTTTGGGGGATGTCATTGTGACAAAAAGGATACTTTTACACACGTTTATATCGATGCTTTGGATTATTAAAAGTCCCAATATCCGTCATTTAATCGAGCTGAAACTTTGAAACTTGGTAGATATACTCGTTGTCGAAGACAATACTCTCTATCAATTAATATTGATCCATATGTCAAGATCCATACGTCCATGATCCATGAATCCATGATCCATATGTCAAGCTTAATTCAAACATGTATAATTTGGCTATAATTGTTGATTGAAACTTTTCCCTATTAAAGTTGAAGGAGAAAAACTTCAAAGTGCTAATTTACCCACATAAAGTCATCCAGTCAAGCAGGAACTTAGCAGATAGACTAGTTGGGTATGAAAATTTATTCAATCAAGTTTTGAGGAATAAAGAAGCTATTAAATAGTTCCAAATGATATTTTTTTCTTGGTGGTGGTCAAAGAGTACTCAATCTGAGGTCAATGAGTTGCAATTGCAGATTAAAATTAGAAATGCATATAATGGATTTATATTATAAACTTTGTTTATGTGGGTTACAATTTTAAATAATTTAATTTCAATAAATTGTTTTTATAAATAATTGTTCTTAGTGGGATATTGAGTGTCGTTTGGTTCATCATTTTAATCCACCTTTTTCGCGATCTTTAGCAAGTGTTTACTAGAGTGAAATTTATGCATGGTATTGCTTTGTGTGCAGCTTGTCATTTTTTTTTTTTTTTTTTAAGTATTAAATAAATTTACACACTAAATATATATTTCAAATACACAAATTCAAACTTAAAATTTCCTTCAGTTGACGGATATTAAGATGTATATTAAATTGATTTTAGTAGTCAAACTCTTAAATAAATCTTCATTGGTTGAAAGGGACATTTTCTAAAATTCTTAACAAAAGCATCGGAAACTTTATTACATTTGCCAACTTATTTCATGTACTGAAATTTGCACTTTTTCCTTTCTAACAAATCCCCACAAAAACATCTCTGTAAAAAAGGCGCCAAGTTCTTCATGCAATGATTACAGCTGTGAAAAGTATTGAGATCTAAAGTAGAGCCAAGTTTAAAGCTGTTGTAAATAAACGAGCAATGAAAATTGGTAAAATTTTCTTCGCAATGTCAAAATTCCCATACATAGGCCTAAATATCTAGCTGTAAATATATTTGTGACACTTGTCCATTACGTATTTTGGTTCACTGACGCGTAATGGCAAAGTCACACAAGCATTTTTGTAGCTATATATATAGGCCTATGCAGGGGAATTTTGACTTTGAGAAGAAAATTTTACTATATTTCACTGCCCGTAATTTACAAAAACTTTAAACTTGGCTCTACTTTAGATCTCAATAATATTCACAGCTGTAATCATTGCATGAAGAACTTGAAGCCATTTTACAAACATGTTTTTGTTGGGATTTCACTTCTTTTTTTAAGGTGCTAATTTTAAATTTATTACTTATTTGTGCAACAATAACAAATGTTTAAAATGTTTAGTTTTTATAGTTTTTAAACTTGCAAGAAAATTTTCTGGAATTGAAAGGGTTCAGCATACCCAAGGTTTTGTGAGTGTGTGTGTGTGTGTGTGTGTGTGTGTGTGTGTGTGTGTGTGTGTGTGTGTGTGTGTGTGTGTGTGTGTGTGTGTGTGTGTGTGTGTGTGTGTGTGCGTGTGTGCGTGCGTGCGTGCGTGCGTGCGTGTGTGTGTGTGTGTGTGTGTGTGTGTGTGTGTGTGTGTGTGTGTGTGTGTGTGTGTGTGTGTGTGTGTGCGTGCGTGTGTGTGCGCGCACTTATTATATCAGTCGACTGTTGATAAACTTTTTGTTGGCGGTCAACTACGAGAACTATATAACTAGCCGATTCCTTTATTCTTTTAAGAAACGTTCTCAACAACATCCAATTAGCGGAGAATTACTCAAGATTTTTCTAAGAAAGTTAAATTTACTGGACCACATTCCATGACGTACTTATACAATCAATATGAATGATGATGATGTACATTAAAAAAAAAAAAAAAAAAAAAAAAAATAGTTAATTCAGATTTGCAAAAAATATTGCAACAAAATTAGCAAAGGGGAAAAAAATTAACAATTGGTGATCATTTCGTAGGTGATAAAATATTGCCAATGGTCAATTTTATAATGCCAAGTACACTTTTTTTATTATTATTTCTTGATTTTAGAGGCTTTGCGGCGTATGGTGAGTTTTTCCTCTATTTATATATGCTAAGAGCTATTAGTAATCTAAGTTTTATAATTTTAGCCCCAATAGAAATGTATTAGAATTGAGATTCAAATTTTTTCGAAAATTGCCCCCTTTAAGGGATTCGAAGGGAGAAATCTCAACTTTTAGATTTTTTCCTTTGTTTCGAAGTATGTCGTTTTCTGCCGTTTTCGAATTTTATTACCTCCACAACAAATATAATCGGAGACTTGAAACTTAGGGGTTAGGGGTCTTTTTAGAGTGGCTAACAGCTGCTCGTAAAAAAAAATTCAGCTCTCATATATACTTCTATACGCAGATATGAGAGGTCTAAATACTGCTGAGTGTCTTCCGGTAAAAGATGGCTGGCAGAGAACTTGGCGTGCTCCTAGAATGTACGATTAATAAAAAAAATTTAATTTTGTTTAATATAATTTTTACTAATTTTACTTTTTAGAAACAAATGGCAAGATCCTTTTTTAAGAATAAGTATCTTTTGATGTTCCGTATTTATTAAATATATGGGATGTTTCAAATGTATTTGATAATTTACGTTTTGGGAATATATAGTGTAAGTATTTCAGAGTTACGTTGATTCTAAATACCAAATCTCCACTTTAAGATTAATGATACTGCTTTTACATTAAAGGAAAAATATTTGTGTTATTAGCATGAAGTCTATTAGCATGAAGTCTATTCCATAAAATGAATGTTTGCTCTTTTTTTCTTCTTAATTTTTAACATTATTTCCAACAAGTTTAATTTTTTAAATTGTGTAATTTTGGTTGCAACATGGTTTTCCATATGTATGTAATATTTATCTGTTTAAAATGACTAATTTTAAACAAAGTTTCCTTTTACTAATTTTCTATTGTTATCACTATAATTTAAAATAATGTAAGTATTAGAGACAAAACCATATTCTTCCACGCAACAAACACTTTGAATATAACAGTGAATTCTTACTTCTTTGTAGTAAACTGGATTAAAAAAAGTTGTTGTATAAAGCAGTCATTTGAATAAGCGAGATTTTGTTTGTGCTTGTGTGAAAATCGTTGCTGTTATTATTGAAAGCGAGTTTATTGCTTATTGAAAGTTGTTATTGTTGATTGAAATTGAGATATGGATTGCGAGGAGATGGAGTGGGAACACAGTTATCCCTTTTGGGAGGTAGATGTGATCCTGGAACCAGAGGAGCCCATGGAGTGGTTGTCTAGTTCGCTAGAAGTGGAGGAGGTGGTGGAGGAGGAGAAGGAGGTGGTGGAGGAGGAGAAGGAGGTGGTGGAAGAGGAGGTGGAAGAGGGTCCCCATCATTTGGACTTCTTTCGCCTCCTCTTGCACTGTCACCTTAAACTCCTGGGTTCCTCTGGTGAGGGGTCACAAGTAGAATAGGCGGTGAAAGTGAAAAAATAACATCAAGTGGGTGGGTTGGGCGGCTTAAAAAGGACTCTCCAATTCGATCTCTAAAGTGCGTAGGTTAGAGTATAACACTCCAACTTCTCAACACAATCCTTTGACAGGTCTCAATTAATATGATATAGACTTACAACTAAAGCATATGACTAGAAGAAATAAATCTTCAAATACAATACGACAGAGAATAGACTGAAATGTGACTGGAAAAATGTCTTTTGAAATCGTCGTGGCATTTTCACTTCCTCATCCGTATTGAAGAAGAGTGAAGTTTAGAAAGCAATACCTAAATAAGACCACGACCCAAGTAGCCGAATTGAATTAGTCGAATGGTCGTCCAGATGCTTCGAATTCTTCATTGTCACGAACTCCGAATATAGAAAAGGGTTTGTCAGTGCAATATGATGATGAAAACTGTTTCTGGACAGAATGTATGGAGACATTCTTACTTGAGACTTCAACGGGATGATGTGATGTACGAAACTTCTAATAATGACGAGAATGGAGATGATATACGCTTGTTAACTCTGAAACAGACAGAAAAAAATTCTTATTACTCAAGAACAGCTATTTGAAAGCTATGTATCCTTAAGAAAGGAATCAATTGATGAACAACAACTACAGTTAGAAGCTTCGACATTCATTACTGAAAAATCTTAATAAAAAAGAGGGTTTGACTGTAGATTACGATGATGAAAATTGTTCACAGCTAGGACGTATTCAGGCGTTCTTACTCCAGACTTCGACTGGATGATGTGAACTATGGTACTTCTGAAAGCGACGACAATGAAGATGACATCTGTCACATCGATTAATGGAATTTCTTTTTTCTTGACTTAAAGTTAACCTTTCCAAGGAAGACTTTGAACAACAAACAAGTTGTGTGAGCATCTCACTCCCTCTCTGTAGAAGCTCACAGAAATACTGTTCATGCGGAGCGATGTAAATATTGTATATAAAATGTAAATATTGTATATAGTTTGTTTAAATATTGTATATGTTGCTTATATTTTGCCTCAACTTCATTCACATTTATATATTTTTTGGTCTTTCAATAAACAAGCTGAAATGATTGCATTTGTTTATGTTTTATTTCTAAATAAGTATTTTATTACTACTTGATAGGATTCTTTTAATTTAATGAAAAGTCTCCGTATTGTGTCGAAGTGTGTGTTCATTAAGAAGTCAAATATATCCTAAGTAACTGAATCTTTAACTCTTCAAGTGGGAAGCGAAGTGTTAAATTACATAAATCATTATAAGATGAAATGTAAACGTGTTCCAGATAATAAATCTTGGCATAATTACAATAACTAAAACTAAAAGTAGTTTAAAAATTTATAAAGAAGATCGTCATCAAAAGAAGTGTCTCTTATGTTACATTGTACCTTCATATGGTACAAATAAAAAAGGATTATTTCATATGGTTTTCAAATAAAATCCTTTTTACAGCAAAATAATTTTGAAGCAGGCAAATATTTTAGTATTTAATTATCTCAAAAATCTGGAAAGGACAGTGGTAAGTATCGATACAATAAATTAATTTAGCTTTTGAAAATTTAAAAAAAAAAATTTAAAAAAAGGTAAAGAAACCGCAAGTGATGTAATATAGGATAATAAAAGTATTGCATTGGGTTAAAAAAATCTACCTTCTTTGCATTCCTACACGTTTTGGAACGTACCAAGTTTAAAAAAAAAATAGTCTAGAAAAAATTTCTGTCCGTCCGTCTATGAGTCTGGTCAGCATAACTCACGAACAAATTGACCAAAGATGTTCAAATTTTATACATGGGTTAGTGAAGGCTATGGGATTTGTCACTAAAGTTTTGTTTAAATCAACGCATGCGCATAAGGTAGCTGCCATTGAAAAACTTATGTTTTTCAGCAATTACTAAAAAACGACTCTAAAGATTTGATAAAAATCGCCCTTGTAATGCTTTTTAAGGTGCTCTAAACATCCTTAAGCTCCGAAACATCCGTAGAAATACGATTAAGGAATAAAAACTTACAACAAATATTTTTAACACATTCTCTTCCTTTGAGCATCGTCCATCACCGAGTTCTTCTCCTCAGTTTCACCTACAATGAATAAAAATGTAAGAAATAACGAAACATATATTGTCAATTTCGTAACTTTGACGTGTTTTTATTTGGGATGGGGGTAATGTAATAATTATCACCAAAAATACCGTGAAAATTGGCATTTTTTTAATGAATAAAAATATGGAAAAGGTAAATAACACCAATCAACGTTAAATTTAAATGTAGTAATGCTGTGAAAATACACCCTCCCTCCCCCCCCCCCCCAATCTCCAGTTTCAGATTTGACAGAAATTGATTCTAAGTAAACAATGGATTTTGGATAATAGCAAAAAAAATAAAAAATACCGTATTTTTTTTAATTTTTTTTTAATGCAAAGACAATCGTGCACGAAATGTAAGTAGTTAATGTAGTTACTAGTGTTCAGGGGTGTGGGGGTATATCTTATTTATGTCTCAGCTCCTTTGCGCCTTCATACTAAAAATAGAATGCCCTACACATATTTGTCAAATTTTGTAGTGTTATGTAGTAAAATAATAACTCTTTAAATCCTTTATATTAACTTTGATTTTGTTTGTGGGTACGTTTCTCGATGGATAGCAAATCTGCGGAGACATAATTAGCCCCCTTGCCGTCATTCAATTGAGCTGAAACTTGGCAGATAGATTCGATGTTGAGGACAATGCATTCGACCAAATTGTAGGTGTGTAACTGTCACTAAAATGACGTTTTTATGGAATACTAATAAACCAATTTGCTATCATCCAATCGCGGTACAATAGCATTTAATCGACCATTGAAGAAACTCTTTCCTGTTGCCAAGATTTTTTTTATTAAATAAATAATAGGTTTTTTTAATCAGAATAAATTAAAGATATTTGGATGTGGATGTGAGTGTGACGTTCATTTTAAATGAATAAATTTTGAAACGTAGTTTGCCCATGGAGTGGTTGTCTACTTCGCTAGAATTGGAGGAGGTGGTCGAGGAGGTGAAAGAGGATTACCATCTTTTGGACTTCTTCCGCCTCCTTTTGCACTGCTACCTTAAGTTCCTGGGTTCCTCTAGTGAGGGGTCACAAGTAGAATAGGCTGTGGATGTGAGAAGAAAAAAAACCATCAATTGGGTGGGCGGCATAAAAAGCACTCTACAATTTATTCTTGAAAGTGCGTATATTAGAGTATAACACTCCAACTCCTCAACACAGTCCTTGGATAGGTTTCGATGAATAAGATACAGATAAAAGACTAAAACAGACGATTAGAAGAATTAAATCTTGAGAAATCCAACGCGACAGAGAATCGATTGAAATGTGTCCAGAAAAATGTTTTATGAAATCGTTTTAAATGGATTCGTTTGAACTGTGTTTATTCTTCGGATACTTTTACAAACTGTTACTCATTCGGGATTTGTAATACTACATTTCCATCCTCATTTTCACTTGCTCATTCGTTTTGAAGAAGAATAAAGTTAAGAAAAGCAATGCCTAATTAAGAAGACGACCCAAGTGCCCAATTGAATCAATCTATGAAAAACATCTGCATCCAGAAGTTTCTATTTTTCCATTCTCGTGAAGTCCGAACACAGAAGAGGATTTGTCAGTGATATAAGATGATAAAAACTGTTTGCAAGCAGAATGCATGGAGGCATTCTTACTTCAGATTCCGAAGGGTTGATGTTAACTACGATATTTCTGATAATGACGATAATGAAGGTGTTTTACGCTTTTTAACTTGTTCATATTTAATTCTGAATCATTGAGAATTAAATCCTTATTGCTCAAGAACAGCTATTAGAAGGCAATATCTCCTTAAGGAAGCGACATAAATGTCTGAAATGAATCATTCGGTGAACAATAGCTGCAGTTAGAAGCTTCGACATAAATTACTGCAAAACCTGAATACAAAAAAAGGTAGACAACGACGATGGAAATTGTTCTTTTCTATGACGCGTTCAGAAGTTCTTTTACTCCAGACTTCGACTGGATGATGTGAATTACGTTAATTCTGAGAACGAGAAGAATGAAGATGATATCCGGACTGTGATTTCTGTTTTCTAAACTTAAAGTTCACCTTTTCAAGGAAGATCGGACAAACAAGGCGTGGGAGCTACTTGGACGCCCTATCTGTAGACGCTCGCAGAGGTACTGTTCATTGTGAAGCTCTAAAATGTTCACCCCATTTGAATGATGGAAAGTGTAAATATTGTGTACAGTTTTTTTGTCTCTAAATATTCTATATAGTTTATTTAATATGCTGTTTAGTATGTTTGTACACGTTGCCTATATTTTGCATCAACTTCATTAACATTTATATATTTTTTGGTCTTTCAATAAACAAGCTGTAATGAATGTATTTGCTTATGTTTGATTTCTGGATAACTGCATTATTACTACTTGATAGCGTTCTTATTGATATAATGGAAAGTCTCCAAATTTCTTATTTCTTCAGGCACTCCTATTCAGCAAAGATACTGAAGTTTGTGCAATTTAAGACGTCAAATATATCATAAGTAACTAATGCTTTAACTTTTCGAATGGTTTTCGAAGTGCTAAACTAAATAAATCATTATAAGAAGAAAAGTATATTTTATTCCTGATAATATAAATTGTCTTAATAATCCAAATAACAAAGAGGAAAAGTAGTTAGGAAAAAAGATATTCTCTTCAAAAGAAGTGTCGAGTATATTACTCTAACTGCGTGGCCCTGTGCTGCTGGGTACACATTGAAAGACATCTATCAGTTTTGTGTTGCACTCAATCAGAATTTTTTCTGATTAATTGTTATTAGCGATTAGCTTCCAATCTACTATTATAGATGCATGGTTACGTTCTTTGGAATAGTAATTGCTTGGTCAATATCCGGTTGATACTGTTTTTGTAGCAGTGATTCCCCAACTCTCTTAGCGGCAGATGCGCTATATTTGGCACTTATATTCGCTTTCTTCTTTGGTAGCATATTAACAAATGTCGGAATGATTTGAAAGTTTTCAGTGAATTTCAATAAAATCTTCGCCGATTATTCGGCTGAAGGTGTAAGTGATGACGTAAAATTGAGGCTAAACAATCCGTTGGTATGTTAGATTCTATGTATTTTTAATTCACTCTCATCAACTGAAGTTAGATTATTTTAAATTAATACAGCGAGGAAAAATTGACCATTTAAAATCTTGTAAACATAGAAATAATATTACCGTTATTAGTTTCTTTCTTAAAAGAACTTTGCACATTCTTTTAATAAGTTCAAAACACCGGTAAACATGCTAAAAATATGCCTGGTGTCTATTGTTCTTAATTTTGGCTTAGAATAAAACAAAATCTGAGCTAAGAGAAAAATTGACATGTAATGAAACGATAGCGTTATCTACCAAATTGTGCCCTTACTAAAAAATTACCCGGCAAGTGGTATGGATGTAAAGTAATAGTACCAAAGTTGGTCTACGCGGTGCCACACAACCTACCTAATGATATACACTGGTGTGCAAAACTTAAGCAACAAAGTAAAAATTTAACAGATAGCCATGAAATTGTAGAAAAAGAGGTCTGGAGATCAGTACAATGAATGCGTAAGTCAGTAGAAACGTCATGCTTATGCAAATATCAGGAACGAAACGTCAGAGGCAACGTGAGCGTACGCAAAACGCGTGGTGTCGGCGCTCGTAGCTCAACAGTAGAATAAAAGGAAGGACGGAGACGCAATTCAACATATTCGCTGCAAGTGCCAGTGAGTCAGTTCGTGAAATATGGCTAGAAGAAATCTCCTGGACGACTTCACACGTGGAAGAATGATCGGAAAGCTGGAGGAGGGGCTTACTGTCATCAGTGTAGCTGCAGAGTTCGGAATCAACACAAGTGTCGTTTCGCACGCTTGGAAAGCGTTCCCAACCACAGGTACAGCTGTTAGAATGGTTGGTGGTGGCCGCCCGAGGACGACAACTGCAGAGGATGACTGATATATCGTCCTGCAGGCGAAAAGAGGCCGACAGTAGTCAGCAGGCGCCATTGCTCAGCAACTCTGTACAGCAACGGGGCGACAAGTGTCGCGGTTTACTGTACTGTGACCAGACGCCTTCACAAAGGGGGCCTATTCGCCCGCCGTCCTGAAAGCTGCCTCCCTTTGAAAGTTGGCCACCGACGCCACCGTTTACAGTGGTGCAGAGAGCACAAAAACTGAACAACTGATCAATGGAGTCGTGTCCTCTTTACGGATGAGAGTCGGTTCAGTACCGGAAGCGATTCTCAACTCGTTTTGATTTGGAGAGAGGTCGGGACCCGGTTTTATCCCAGTAACATCAAGGAAAGACACCGTAACGGTGGTCCTGGAGTTCTTGTCAGGGGAGGCATTATGCTGAATGGGCCAACTGACCTCCACGTTTTCGACAGAGGGTATGTAACCGTTGATCGCTATTGTGAGGAGGTACTCCTTCCCCATGTGCGTCTGTTCCGAGGTGCCATTGGCCCAGACTTCATTTTAATGGATGACAATGCACGGCCACATCGGACTCTTGCTGTTGAGGAGCTACTGGAAAGTGAAGATATCACTCGAATGGATTGGCCAGCGTACTCCCCAGATTTAAATCCCATCGAATATGTGTGGGATGCTTTGGGGAGACTCATTGCAGCAAGCTTACATTCTCCGGAGAACACCCAACAACTCAAACAGATACTGATTGAGGAATGAGCACTCTCCGCAAGAAATGTTGCACCAGCTGGTTCTGAGTATACGGAGACGGTGCGAAGTAACTATTGCAGAGAGGCGAGGGCATATCCCATATTAAGGAACATCTGCTTGTTGTTCTTCCTCTTGGGTAGACAATCATGAGTCGTGATACTATGCGTTCAATAAAGCTTGTTTTTGTTTGATTCCATACCGTATGCATTGCATTCCTTTTTCAGCGCCGATACTTTCGTCATCCTTTACGTACGTAATACTCTCCCTCATTTCTGAATTTCATGTCTCTCAGATGATTTCTCGTTGAGTTATGGCAAAAAACCCACCTGTTGCTTAAGTTTTGCACACCAGTGTACGTAGGTGTTTCACGTTAGACGGCCTTCTTACATTTGATCCTGTAATGGTAACATCCTGGAAAAAAGTCATAAAAGATTTATATAAGTTCGCCGAAATTCGTCTGAAAACTTCCCATTACGGCACAAACGTATAGTGGTAAATTAATTGCTAGGCTTGTAACATCAAAACTATTTGTAAGAGGCTTGCAATGCTTATTCATAATATTATAATATTTTGTTTTGAGTTTTGTTGTTGTTGTTTCTAATCTCCCTTTTGTCTGACGAAGTCAGACAATATCAGTGAAGCCATTGACATTAATGAAGTCTGACACTAGTTGTGGACAGTTATAAATGTCCTCCCAGTCCAGTCCAAGGCAGTCCAAAATGTGCTGAGGTGATGCCTGTTCTTTTTGGCATTTAGGGCAACGAGGAAAATTTTTGCTTCCCCCGGAATATGTGAGGCCTTTAAGGTGACCACTAGCAAGTCGGGACAGACGGGTATTGGTGTTTTGAGTTTTAAAAAACTGAAGTGGCAACTTGATGTAAAAATTGAAAAAATAAATTAGTTCTTCGACTGGATTTTAATGACGAGATTTGTGTTTTTTTTCTAACATACACTACAGCTTATTTTGGTGGCAGTTGGTTGGATTTTATTGCGTTTTTAATTAGAATCGAGTTCTAATTGTGATCATCAGATCATAGCATATTTATTGGTTTTTGGATCCCCAAGATCGTTTGCTTTAAAGTTGGTAGTCATCGAAAATTCGTCGAATGAGAATTAACCTGTTGCGTATGTTGAGCATTTGAAATATTGAACAGTTTGTTCTATTATTGATCATCGGATTAAAACTAGAAGATTTTTTACTTTGGATCACTAAGATCTCAATACATTTGGAGTTTCATCAAAAAAGTTTTGATGGAAAATTAGTATCATCAAGATCGGTTTACTTTGGGAACTTTTTTCAGGAAGATTTTCTGAAAAAAAACTTGTTTAATTTGAACCCGAACCAGGTTACTAGAAAAATTAAAATGTCATATCGTGGGAAAACTAAAAAGGAAGTTTTAAAAATTGTCCCTGAAGAATTAGGAGAAGAAGTTCGTGACGAATTTAGAATAGTTCAATTGAAAAATATTATCTTGAACAGCAAGAATTATGAGAAAGAATTCGTAGAGAATTTATTAGAATCCGTAAAAGCTGATTATAAAAGAGCAGAAGAAAAAGCTCGTCAAGAGAAACTGAGACTAGAAGAAGCTCGCTAAGAGAAATTGGAGGAAGAAATTCGCCAAGAGAACTTGAGACTAGAAAAAGTTGCTCGCCAAGAGAAACTGGAAGATCAAAGATTTGAATTGGAAAAACTTGGATTGGAATTAGAAACTAGTCGAGATAGTAATGCAACCCAACCTAACTGCAATGTGCAACACAGATCTCAAATTTTTGATTTGCATAAAGTAATGCACAAGTTTGATGTAATGGAGGGAGATATGAGCTTGTATTTGATCTTATTCGAGCGACAGGCTACTAAAGCAAATTTGAAGTAAGATCGGGTCTCGCATTTGGTTAGTTTACTGCAGTATGATATAGCTCAATTAATTGCAAGAGAACAAACTCCGTTAGCAGATAATTATCAACATATCAAAAAACTTTTATTGAAATGCTATAAACTGAGCCCGGAGAAATTTCGTCAGAAATGTGTGAAGCATCAGAAATCTACAGAAAAATCATGGCGTTATCTGACTTTTGAACTACGAAATTTTTTAGAAGAATGGATAAAAGGTTTAAAAGTACAAGATTTTAATGGGTTGAAAGAGCTTATGATTTCGGATTACTCAAAAGAAGACTTTTTGTAGAAGTGAAGGAGCATTTGGTCGATAAGTGGGATATAATTGTGTCGCCAACTGAACTGGTTGATTTACTGGATGAATATGAAAATGCGCGGTCTTCTATGAAAAGAAAGACTCCATCTTTCATCAACAATACAAGAGAAAAAGCCTTGCTTTAAAAATCAAAATAAGTATACTTCGGGAAGAGATACAAATAAAACAAAAAGTTGCCAGAAAATTCACAGCCATCATTTTGCAACAGACCTCAAAGTAAATATAGTGATGAGTTTGAAAAAAGGAGACGTCTTCAATGCTATATTTGTAGCTCGTTTGATCACTTGAGACCAGCATGTCCAGACCTTCCAAGAAAAAAAGAGGCAACTGAGGCATTGAACAGACTTGCCTCTAATGAAGAAGTTAAGTTGTTATAGCCTAACACTACATTAGCAAACGTAAACGGAGTCCCGATCCAAGTATTACGAGATTCAAGTACAACTATTGACATTGTATGCAGGAAATATATAAAGCCAGAAATGCTAACGGGTGAAACTATTTGGGTACAACAGCCCCTTGATTTGGAACCAACTTGCTAACCATTAGCTAGAGTTGAACTTTGTGGAAAATTTAGAATTGTCAATACTAAAGCTGCTATGATCAGAAACGAGTTAGAAAAAGGAAGGTATCTTTTAGGAAATCGCACGGCAGAACTTATTTCTAGGCAAAATGAAAGTTTTAATGACACCAAATGGAGCATGAATCCTGTATTTACTCGTTCACAGGCACTAAAGTATAACAAGATTGAGGAATCCCATCGCCCTGCAGAAACACTTGTAATAGCAAAAGATGACGATAACTTGAACGATCAAGTTTGTGATGAAGCAAATTCTTCAAAAGTGCAGGTTCCTAATAATGAAATAAACCTAGAGGAAGACGATGGAGAATTTCTTCCCCTTTCAGAAACTGAAGATAACAATGTTCTCCCGCTTTTAAAAGTAAGCAAAGGCGACTTTATCAAAGCTCAGAATGAATGTGACGATTTGAAACCTCTGTATTCCATGGTCGCTAGAAATGGATAATCTGGAAAGGAGCCTTATTTAGAGATAAATAATGCACTGATGAAATGCAAATTTGATCACCATGATGAAGAAAATTATTGATTGTTATCCCAAATAAATTCAGAGAAGCCATTAAAGTGATATGTCATGAAGATTCTGCAGATCACTTAGGAGTCACAAAAACAAAAGATATGCTTGCTAGGCATTTCTACTGGCCTGGATGTTACAAGGATACAGAAGACTTTGTTCGCAGTTGTGACGTTTGCCAAAAAGCAGGAAAATCTATTGAGAAGAAAAAAGCACCTTTGAAGATTGTGCCAATTATTCAGGAATTATTTTCTAAGTTGAATATCGATGCATGTGGACCGATGCTCGTCACTCCAAATGGAAACCGATATATTATAACTTGTATTTGTTTAGCATCTAAATATCCAGAGGCTGTTCCTATTTCCTGATATATCTTCGATATCAGTAACTGATGCTCTGTTGCAGATATTTAGTAGAGTCGGATTTCCGAAGGAAGTACAATGCGATCAGGGTACTTCATTCATGAACGTTCTGACGACAGAATTTTTTGAGCAATTGCATATTAAAGTAACTCACAGTTCAGTACACCATCCCCAGTCCAATCCCGTAGAGCGACTTCATAGAACTCTAAAACGTATCTTAAGAGTTTTGTGTTTAGAAGCAGGCCCTGACAGGGAGCGGCAACTGTATTCTGCATTATTTGCGTTAAGAAATGTGAGGTATGAAAACACAGAATTTTTTCCATCTGAACTTGTGTTTGGAAAAAATTTAAGAACACCTTTGACATTTTATATATACATTGGTTAGAACCATCAGAAGAATATTCTTTGGTTACCGAACATGTTTTCAATTTGATGAATAGATTAAAACTAGAGATGTGGAACATCACACAACTTCCAATGACACTATTATACTGATGTGGATTGGGGTTATGTACAGTTTTTATATTTTCATCATTCGTTTAGAAACTAGAGGTGTGGAATACTGCACAAGTTTCAATTACATTATAATACTGATGTGGATTTGTGTTATTTACCGTTTTTATATTTTCATCATTCATTTAGAAGAAATGACCAGTTTGGCGATATTTTTTGCGATAATTCTTGTATGGGTATTACAAAAACATCGCATCTTTTTTTTTTTTTTTTTTTTTTTTTTTTTGTCCAAATGTTATACTTTTATTACCCTATTATGCATATGGGAAATTGAAAGTAAAAATAGTCAGTTTGGTAATAATTCTTGTACGGAACTTTGAAAAGAAAAAAACACCACCAAAATGAAGATTTTGAAGATATATTTTTCGATAATCCTTACTTTATTTGTTTCTTACTTTTCTGTTTGTAAAACAGAGGAGAGGAGAAAAATGGTCGTTGATAAGCGATGAGCAAAGAAAGAGAACTCTCTCTGTTGAAGACATTCGCTTTTCAACTTTTACGCCATTTTACGGGAATTTCAGAGGTAGGGATGTTTAGAACATATAAATAGGCATTACACCAGCCCACACTGGGATATTTGCCTCTAAAAGCTGGCCAAAAGTCGATTTTTCAAAATTCCTCCTAGACACTAGAATTTTTGCACATATATACTTTATTATAGGTAGAACCTTACACCGTATAATTTTTTTTAATCTGAGATCCCAAATGTCAAAGCGATTAATCGAAAGTTAAAGTTTGCAGGAAATGTTCATTTCTCTTTTCTCTTACCAATGCAAGCACAATATTTTAACAAGCAAAATTTTAGACTTTTTGTTTCAATTTTAATTTTAACACGATATCTGTGTCTTCTTAAGGTGTATAATTAAAGGTTTTACCACTTAAAATTTAAATTTATCTAAATTTAATGAGCATATTAAATCTTCTTCAGTGACAAAACTCAGCTAATTTTTCTTCCAATATTTTATTTTCACGAGTTTTTTTGTTATACGATTGAGTCTTATTGAGTAGTGGTTTTTATGCCATTTTAAAGACCACATATTCTAGTTCCTTATACCTTAAAAATATTTTGCGGATTTTTACGGATGCGGATATTACAAGTGTTGACGTAGATGACGACATTTTGACGTACTCGCAGAAACTTCACTTATGTTTCCTATTTATCATTATTTATCATTATTTATGATAATTTATAATGAAAATTACTTATGGTATTTGAATAACACCATATAAAATCGTAAAATAACTAATTTGAAGAAAAAGTTTAAATATAATGAATATTTTCGATAGTTTTTTGGTTTACCACTGAAAAGCCTGTAAGGAAAGTTAAGATAGTAATGAAATTAAGCTTATAATGAGAATCAAAGGGTACATTTAAAGTAAGTTAACTTATAAAGAGTATGAATTCTTAAAAAGATGAGTAAGAAAAAAAAATTGGGAAAAAATGATTTTTACTCTTCTTCTCTGAGAACACCGTTACAGATGCTTTGGTTGAATAAATATGCAGGGTCAATTAGATCACACGAATACACTTAAAATTAATTATTTGCAGAAATTTATAGAAACAATTAGTTTTAATGAGAGAAAGTCATTTGAATTAATAATGAAATGTGGCTGTGACAGATCCCAGCAAACGAAATACAAACAAACAGTTCAAAATTCTAAAGAGTCAGACGCCAGTATTTATCAAAGTTCTCTGGTGCCTTGACGATTTCTTTGGAGTACAACTGAGTAAAAAGTCATTTGCAAAAACCTCTTGCCTCTGTACTGTCGAACAATCAGATTACAATTCACTAAGGGTGCTTATAAATGTAACAAAACGCGAGGTAGATTACATCCAAACAAAAATCAGTTCACTCAATAACACCAAAGATGATGGAGGCGTAGAAGTTAACCAAACATTATCTTTCACTACGGTTGGTTCTATGTTGTTACTAACACAAAACCAACCATAAAGTGTTACATATGCTGTGCAACATGCAAAAACTTAAGCGATTTAACAAAAGCACAGGAGATTGAGGAAAAGGCCCTTCAATTCAGATTATCTATTTTGCATGCGCTTATTCGTTTGTTTGATAGCATACCCCATATAACGGGCAAACTGGCCAGTTTAAAGAAGCAACTTCGAACACTAGAAAATAAAAATAGTGTTAAGAAGAAAAAAACTGAAATGCAAGAAGGGTTCAGAAGCAAGCTTGGTTTCACTATTGAAGTACCATAACCCATATTTGGTAACAGTAAAGAATGCAATACAAGTAGATGGTTTTCCAACAATATGGTCTGGCTGCTGAAACCACGGGATATAATGTCAATTTGATTCACTGATTGAAGATAAATTTATAAATATGATGTAGTAGTTATAGAACTGATGCAAAGAGATCTTCTAGCAACACCATTGATACAGCCGAACTCTATGTACAAGCATTTCCTCGGCATCCTATGATTCTAACAATGCATAAAACGCTGGTATATGATCCCATAGTTGTAAAACATGCCTTATTGCTGATTGGGAGATTATAATAAGAAATTGAGGAGGTAAGGAATACATATTTAAGATATATTGCGTAAAATAGTTTTAAAAAATTTCAAGAAAATAATGGAATACAGATGTGCGGAATAGACTGCTATTGAGCTCTGATCCGTTCATAATAAATATGAGATGTATTGTACCCCCTAAAAAGAGTAAAACATTTCATAAGAATACTTGGTCCGGTTTTTTCTCGAGTATTTCATACTAAAACCAAATAAGGCTAGATTAGAATCTGAATAAAATCTTCGAATAAGTCATCAGATGAAGAGCCAAGATAAGCTATTTGATGTAAAACTATCAATATTAAAATACCAAATAATTATGGGATTAATATTGAATTCAATGAACATTTTGAAAATGCAATGATATTTTTTTAACATGGAACATATATAAATAAATGATAAATGAATAAGTCAAGTACAGAATGGCTTAGCATAAAATTACCTACTAATATTATCCAATGATAATGATATTAGTGTAAAAAAAAGTATATTTTTAATTAAATAAAAAAAATTTCATTCAAAAAAGAAAATTCTCTATTTTATTCAATAAATTAAAGTATTAACACATTTAAACGCTATTCTAGCACGAAAATAATTTTGACCAACTTTTCAATGTTAATATCCCAGTGTGCATCGATTTTCGTCAAAATCATTAGAACCGTTTTGTAGCAATTACTGAAAAACATATTTTTTCAATGGCAGCTACCTTACAACGCACCTACCTTATGATTTATTTCAATGATACATTATTGCCGAAATCCTAAATAATGTGTCCCATGGTCACCACTTGCCCGCTCATAAAATGTGAACATTGTTGGTCAATTCCTTCGGGAACTGACTAAGCACACTTAGAAAGAAATTTCATCTAGGCCACTTTTTTAAAGGCAGGATGTTCCAAAACGTGGTAAAATGTTAAAAGATAATAATAATAATAATAAAATTGTCTTTTGACCGAAAACAGTAATTTTCATTCCCTATGTTGGTATATGAATAATTAAAAGTAACATATGAGCATAGAGAATTTGTGTTTTGGACGCTCGCTACTAATCTAAAAATCAGTACTAATTGAAAACTGGCTGCTGAAGATTCAAGATGTCGTTTAAATGTAAAGAATGTTGAAATTTCGCATGAGCACCCAGGGTGTTTAGAAGTCACTGAGAAATAAATTTATGTAGGTTTGCACAGCTTTAGAAACGTCAAAATTGAGACGTTTTATATATGAAATGTTACATTATAAAAACTGTTGATATTAGTTATACGAGTTAGGAAAAAATCTTTTCACTACACCAGGAATTCTTTCGCATTAATAAAAAATAAAGAATTTGTCCCTTGTTTACAAAAGTGGAAAACATCACATTTGTTGACACTCTACATTTCGATTTCCTTAATATAGAATTGATGATAAGTTCGAAAAGGGGATATCATTCATCGCTTGTGAAATAATACAAACTTAATGTTAATGAATATCAGAATGAAACTGTAAATTGTGGTCTAGTAAAAAGGAATTTGAAAGGGCGTCGTTTCAGTACTTCGGGAAAATCCGCTCCCTCCCTTGGTGAGTAGCAGAAAGTTATCCAACGCAATATTTTGTACATACTTCACATGAAGAAATATAAGAATCGATTTACTAGTAATTGCGTAAAAAATTAGAGTAGCTAAATTTATTGTTCTAGAAATTTATTTTTTCTCACAAATGTAAATTTTTCTCCTCGTTATTTTCTAACTGCAAAAGATCTGCATTTTTAGTGACAATGTAACGATGTTTAGTTTCGGTGGTTAGTAGAATTAACATACAATTTGAAAATAGCTAAAAATTTAAAAGCAATTTTTTTTTTTTTTTTTTTTTTTTTTTTGTCTTTCTGTAAAGTTGATGAAAAAGTTAGAATCAAAGAGTTACAATATGAAATGTATTCTTCTTGAAACAAAATTCATCATAAAAAGAGTTTGAATGTATGTATCTGCATATATATTGTTAAGAAACCTTCAATTTAAAAAAAAAAAAAAATGTCTACTTATCACGTGAACCACCAAGAGTGTTACCTTCAGCTTCCTAGCTGCCAAATATTAAAAATAAAGTTCAGCAAAATAGCACAAATCGCAGGAAGAAAAAAAGAAAGAAAATATGGGGGTTAAATTATTCAACTGTACAAAAAATGTTTGCAAACTATTAATAACTTTTTCAGTACGAAATCCAATAAGTGTTTTAAATCCAGGTTATGACACACACACAAGCAAGCAAATTAGCAGTTTTACGAATTAGCAGTAAACAAATTTGCAGCCCTCTCTCTAATTCTTGCCTAAATCACAAAAGTTTGCAGAATAACTCATTTCAAAAAGTGTTTTTCTATTACTGTACAAGCAATGTTCATTAAATTAATTAATTTAAAAATTGAAAATAGCCCTTTTTTGTTGCTTGTTGATGCCAGATAGAAGCTTTTTTCTATTGATTTTTTCTCTCTAATGTTGATTAAATTGTAAATATATTTACAAAAACTATAATTCCCTCCCACATCTTGAGGGCCGTTTGATACGATTAGAGGCACAGGGAAGGATTATCTTTTTCACATATTCATGAATAGATAACCTGAAACTGAATTTTCTCTCAACATCAAGAATTAAACTATGTTTCGATAGAGTAGCCTCTTAGCCACTGCGTTTTGTACAACAGTGTTGTCCGAGGAACACCACGTGGAGGTGGGCTACTGTCGTTCCTCATTGGGCTGTCCTCTTCCTAACATTAAGCTATACATTAACACAAAGTTACATTTAGAAACAGGATAGACATTATACGTCCAATGTTTTTTTTTTTTTTTTTTTCTTTTTTTTTTTTTTTTTTTGTTTTTTTCTGCTTTGTATAATCTGATAACTTTTATTTAACATTGTCAATGAATTCAAGTTGAAAATTTTGAGATTTTGTAGTCAATACAATAACATATCACACTTTTCAGAGGACAGCCCCGACGCGATTCTCAACTGAATTATTCTTATCCAAAATTTATATTTAAGAGAAAAGCCAAAACAATTACAACATTATAACTTTTATTCCAATTGGTGGAAAAACGCTCCCTAACTACTAAAATTATTTAAATGAACGGAAATCTTTTTTTCTTTAAATATTTGATTGACAAAAAGTGACAAGTACTAATTTATTTTTTCCCTATAACTTTATCCTAATTTACAAATCTCATCATATGGCTTATTTAGAGAATATTATTAATTTTAGAGTTGTTATTTTCATTGACACAGTTATTTATTCCTTCTTTCAAATTTAAATTAAAACTTTTCAATTACTGACATTCGGCCCACTTTTTCGTAATAGTTATTTTTGTCGAATAATTGCAAATGTTTAGGTGTCTGCCTAAATTTGAACAACAAAAAGGCCCTAAGCGCTTAAAATATTTTTGTGTTGAGACAATAAAGGACACATTAGAAACATGAAAACATAAACTTTTATTGAACAGAGCAACATGAAACACGTAAATAGAACTCAATATCTTAAGTAATAAATAAATTAAAGATACTAATGAACTCAGTTAACCAGGATATCTAGAGGAAAACTATGAATATCCTTGATATTTCCCTGACTATTACTGATCTCCCAATTATTTTACAATGGAATAAACTTATTTTTTATCAAATTAAATTTAAGGACACTCGGTAAATATGAGAAACTCCCAGATGTTAAATTTTAAGTGTTGAATGGGGTTTCCAGAAATTGATTATAAAAATTAAAGCCAAGATCAACAGTACCTTCTGGACATATTCATGGAATTGGCTCATTTTCCCATTCAAGATTTTCCATTCAAGGTTGGTTAACAATAACGAACAGAGTTCACTGATTTTATTTAAGTATTGAAAACCCAGCAGATGACACAAGATCTTAGTTTATTTTATCCTAAAGTCGTATATGCCAAATATGCCTGTATGGTTGAATATAAAAAAAAATAACTATTCCACAAATAGACTCGGAACATGTACTTTAAATTATAATATCGTCATGATTCCTGCCAGAAAACTTGCTAAAAGTCATTGACCCAGTAATTGAGGGAAATGAATTTTTGCACATCCAAAAAGCTTACTTTTGAGTGTGGTAATAAATAAAAGGAATTATATAAGAGAGTTAGATTTCGAAAGAATTATAAAGGCTAGAAACTTGGCTTCAAAATGAAAATCAATCAGGTTGAACAGTGTCCGAGTAGAACAAAGTTTAATTCCAGAGATGGTTTTATAAGAACTACACTTCTTTCGAGATGGATGCCAAACTTTTCAAGCAAATTTAAACTGAAACTTCCAAAAGAAACCAAAGGCAATTAAAAGGCTATATTTCATTACAAACTATAAAAATTTGCAAAATCAAAAAAAGCTATTGTTTAAATGGAAATTTCTAATAAAAAAAAGTGTTTTTTAAGTTTAATATGAGCTACTAATAAATTGCAAAATTTATTCTTTACTTAATTAATTGATCTTAATTATACTCTTTTGTACAAAATATGCCTATAACTAGTTTTTAAAGAAGTTCTTTGAGGTTTTTTTTCTCCATTTACTATCTCCTATTTTTAGAAAATTATGAAAATCATATATTGTCACTACGTGTAAGACTAACACGCATCCGACAGATGTAAACATATTTTTTTTTTCCACTTATCTACCATAAAGGCACGTTTTCCATACTATGCAGTTTCAAAAAGAAAAAAAAGGTGTTTTTTTTTCTTCCAACCCTACTGGACACCTGGCAGAATACACATTAATGAAACTGATAAGCTTTAGTTATTACACAAAACATATAAAGCTTAGCCTAATACACAAAACTTTAATTGTAAAGAAATGGAAAAAAAAAATCAGTTGAAAACTTTAATTAAATCAATTATATTTTAAGTAAATGAAATAATGGACATTTGGGCAATTATTCTAAATATCTTTTTTACGTTAAATTAGGATTTTATTTTTTTATATTTGTACTATATACCAAATGCAATTCAACTTATTGGCAAAGACATTGCTAAAAATGTAAATGTTTTCTTCTTTTAATAGATAGTTTGAAGTAATGAGTTTTGCTAATAACAAAGTTCCTTATCCTGGAGACAAAGGGGAGAAGTCTTATTACTGTTCTTTCGGTCAAAACTGTAACCAAAGAGGTCCCTAACAAAGTAGTTTCTTTAGACAAAGCTATTTTCTGGAATAAAGTAGATTATGGTATTTAATATAGTTCTTCTAAAGTAGAATGTAGTTCCTTCGTTAAAAGTGTGTTTCTGGACGAAGTTTTTCTTTACTTAATACTTTGCAAAAAAGTTGGGTTTAGAAAAGCATTTTTTTTTTTTTTTTTTTTTGAATACCTGGCTAAAATGTAAATTAAGAAATTCATTAACAAAGACTAAACGACTAAACTAGTGCAATTTCAATTACTAACTAATTTTTTGAGATTATTATTACAATTTAGATCAAAAGAAATATTTTATATATTAAATAAAAGGAATATAATTTAATATTTTAATAATCAATAACCATTTCACTTGGAGCAATAAATACTACCTACATCCTCCTCGACGTCAGACCAGTCACTAATCACACCGTCCCACGAGATCTAATTCCTGGAATCCTCAACTGGACAGTCAGCGATGTCCTTCTCATCCAGTACGACGCCAATGGTCACCTCATCCAGAGTGGTGACAATGACCACTTCACCTGAAGAGAAATGCCTTTTCATCTCATTCAGGGAAGAGTCACTTTTCACCTTCTCCAGAGAGATGACACTGTCCACCTCATCCGGATCGAAGACAATGATCACTTCAACCGAAGGAAAAGAAATTTCTCCCTCCTCCAGAGAAGTGTCACTTTTCTTCGTATCCAGAGAGTTGACACTGGCCACCTCATCTGTATATGGTGCACTGACTTCCTCGTCCGTTGATAAAGCAACAGCTTCATCATCCGGAGAGGCGACAGTAGTCACCATATCCAAAGAGGTAGCACTAGCCACCGTAGCCAGTGAGTTGGAAGTGGCTGACACATCCAGAGAGGCATCGCTTACCTCCGCCTCGGTGGTTTTCTCCGCACCCGACGATCCGCAGCAGCAGCATCTGAAAAGATAACGCCTAAAGCGAAAACACATGCATGGTTAGTAACATGTATCAGTGCCTTGATAGAAAACGAAGCCGAAACGCAGTATTCGGCCGAACTTGACTTCAGAATTTTGAGAGCCATCCAACCTCAACAACAACATAAGTGATGGAATTGTTTTATGTAAATAAAAGAAATAACACTCTTTCTTATCTATTTTTAATTCGTTGCTATTTGAAGCTGTATTAAAGCTTAAAAAATTCTACACACTTATCCAAATATCTAAAGATACTTATTCTTCACGGCATACATTGTTATAAACATCGAATCTATCTACCAAGTTTCAACCTGATTGGTTGACGGCAAGTGGGTAAATTAAGCCTCTCATGTTTGCTCGACAGTCAACCATACCGGAACACCCCACACACACACAAAATCAAAATATAAAGGATTTAAAAAGAATATATGTAACAATTGTCAATAATTTGAAAGCTAATTGGGGAGTCCTGCTATTTAAATGCCGACCAAACGGTATAGTGGTTAGCGTGCTGGCTTCTAGACCGCGAGGTTGCGGGTTCGAGTCCCGTGTAGGCATGGGTGTTTGTGAATGTATGTTGGTTTGTTAAATGACGAAATGTTTCGGCGCATTATAGCCCTCGTGTTGCTGACGGCGCCAGATAATCTGAATACAACCAACCAACCTGCTATTTAAATTTAACCATTTTCCTAATGTATTATGAATCCTAGTAGTAGAACAGGACCCCTACAAATATTTCAAAATTATCTAGTTTCAGTGTAAGCTTTGAACTAAAACTAAAAATTTATTTTGCGAATATTGAACTCATATCTAAAAAAATGTTTGGTAAATTTTCACAAAAGCTTATAAATCGAGAGACATTTACAAACTTATTTTTAATATCTCCTAATTCACAGTTTACACGACTGTATTGTATAATATTGTAGTTTGTATACTATTATGAAATATTTTAAATTAATAAAAAGGATTATATTTCTATGAACATTTATATTAGTTTTATGTTAGGTTGTTATTTAAGGGATCTATTAAGTCTGAGAAGTGGGGTTTTGATTGTATTAAAGAAACGAAATGAGACGCCATGTTGAATTTACATTTTTCAAGAATCATTCTAAATTTCGAATAATCCATTTGCCAAATTGGGAAACAAAAAATATTTCGTCAATTTCGATCTTACTGCTTTTTTAATCTTACTTCTCCTATCAGCAATAGTATTCTTGTATTTATGTTTAACAATGCATAACACACAATTTTTATAAGCATTGTTGCCAATGCCAACTTGGCTATTAAAATATTTCACTCTAATAAAATCTCATAGACTTAGATATATATAATAAGTTCAATTTGAGAACTTGGAATCATTATAAATAATCACCCATTGACAAATGTACCGTGTTATTTATGATTTTACAAAAACAAATTAAAATACTCAATTTTTCTTTTGTCTTGTGAAAAACTTTCCAAAATTCAAATTAATTAGAAAAGTGTATACTTATTGACAAATATATCGTGTTCTTCATAATTTCATCAAAATTATTTTTAATAACTCAATTCTCTCTATTTACTTCTAGATTTGCAAAAAAGTTTTCATAAATCAGGAAGATTTAAAAATTCTAAATATATTTTTATATAAATTAATTCTAATATTAATTCTAAATATATTTTGATATAAATAATATATTTTGATACCAATAATATATTTTGATAAAATATATAAATATATTTTGATATGAATACATCTGATATGAAAAGAAAAAAAATACACCGCTTTTTTATTACAATTAATAAATAACATTAAAAGATACTCACAAAAAACGAAGAGCCATCTTGTCCTATTTTATTCTCAGCACACTTGTTCAATTTAATTTCCGTCAAATTCAGTTCTTTCGATTACTCACAGCACTTCTCAGTAGCCAACGACAGAATGATGAAATTTAAATACTTCTATGAACTTTTGGCGATGAACTTGATTTTATAGCCAAGTTTAATGACGTAAGATAAAGGGTTACACTCCTCTGACCATAAAACTAATACAAAATAAATTTTAATGGGATTCCACAATTATAATAAATTCGTCCTTGGCTACAGATTTCGACACCTTTTTGCGATTTTACTAATCATTCAACGTTGCCATCCGAAATAATGTAAAACTATAAAATAATTATAAAATATTAGTATAAAAAAATCAAGTATTTCTAGTGACGCGGAAGCCAATTGAAATAAAAGTTTATTACTACCAAAAGAAAAGCATATTTGATAGTTTTTAATTATATTATATAGGATTTTGATACTGAAGCGTTGACAATTTTACAATGTAGAAATTTAGTTTTAATTAAATGCTTTGATAAGGATTGAAATATTTAAAAAGGACAATTTTTTTTATATAATTATAATAATAAATATGGTTAAAATGTTCCCAAAAAGTTTGTTAAGGGTTTATTTCCCTCAACTCTTAAATATTGCGAATTAATCTATGTAAGTTACAAAAGTACTCAAAGCAAAATAAGCAATATTAAATAGAATGTAATTTCTATATCAAACATAATAAACGTCACGGAATAAATAACAAATCACTTTAATTAAAAATAATTAATATTTTATCCTTAAAATTTACCGGAAATAGAAGGCATTCAAAGCGTTTGCATTCATATCTCATTGAAAATTAAATGTAAGCGCGAACCACTTGATTAAGAATGGGGTAGAGTGAGGTGGGAGACAATTTAACACATTTCAATTGGAATCAAACAATGGCATTTTGCAACAGATTTTTATTTCACATTATTTTTAATGATTTGAATATTTTTATATCAATAACTGTAATTTTTTTTAGAAGAAACATGCTCCCACTGAATATTGCCAGAAATAAATTTTGCTTTCAATTACCTGTGGTGGCCATGGGATCTACCATTAAAGTTTTCGTCAAAATCGCTCATGCGCATAAGATAGCTGCCTTTAATGATTACTAAAAAATGGCTCTAACGATTTTGATCAAAATTGCTGTGGTAATTCCTCTTAAGTTGTTCTCCACATACCCAACTCCGAAATTCCCGCAAAAATGCTTCGATGGCGTAAAAAGTTGAAAAACGAATGTCTTCAACACAGAGTTCTCTGCCCTTGAGCACCGCACATGAACGATTGTTTTTTTTTTTTTCTGTTACACGCACAAGAAAGGCCAATGTAATGTTTATCGAATAGCATCGCCAATTTCTCCATCTGAGCGTTGTTGTTGTTGTTTTCTTAAGCCCATGTAAAAAATCATTGCCAGAAATATCACCAAACTGGCCATTTTTATTTAAATAAGTGAAAATATGAAAACGGTAAATAACGCCATAAATTTCAATGCTATGGCCAATATTATAATTAACTGAAAGTTGTACGATGTTCCACACCTCTAGTTTACTTTTTAATCATCCATATGTATGCATAGGGTAATGAAAGTATAGTATTCAGACTAAAAAAACAATTATCGATTTTTTTTTACATTTCTCCACGTTTTGGAACACCCTGATTTCAAGAATGTGATCTAGAAAAATGTTTGTCTGTGAGTATGTGGTCAGCATAACTACCGAACAAATTGACCTATGATGTTCAAATTTAGTGTGTAGGTAGGTGGTGGCACAAGGACCTACCATTAAGGTTTCGGTCAGTCAAAATCGCGCATGCGCATAAGGTAAGTGCCATTGGAAAACTCAAAATCCTGTTTTTCAGTAATTGCTAAAAAAATCTCTAACGATTTTGATTAAAATTGCTGTGGTAATGCCTCTGAAGGTATTCTAAACATTCCCGGCTCCAAAATTCTTGTAAAAAAGCGATAAAAGCGTAAAATAGAAAAACGGTTGCGTTTAACATCGCCCTTCTTTGCCCTTAAAAATCGCCCATTAACGATCTTTTTTTTTGGGCCCATACAAGAATTATCGCAAAAAGTATCGCCAAATTGCCTATTTTTTTCTAAAAGAATAATGAGAATATAAAAACGGTAAATGACACAAATCCACTTCAGTACCATAGTATTATACTGTAATTGAAAGTTGTGAAATGTTCCACACCCCTAGTCGTGTTTTCGGAAAGAGTTTCAAAAATGTTATAAAAATCTCTCGTTCAAACTGTATTTTTGAGAAAGTATTTCATTCTTAAATTAATATGATAATTTAAAATCAAAGAACAGGGCAGTCGAACAATCCATTTCTTCGCGTAACAAAAACTTTGCAAACTATTGACGAGATAAAACATAAGATTCTTAAGAAGAAGTCCTAGTCGCTATGTTAAAATCTTCAAGACTAGTGCATTTAGAAACTACTTTTAATAAAACCTTTAAATTTGGTGAGTGGGAACGAAAAAGATCACTTTATGAAAGACACAAATTCAATACTCGAAAATAGTGCCTAATATATTTTATTTTTTATTTGAATCCTTAAGTCAATGAATATGCATTGGCGCCACTTGGTTTTCTCATTTGCTATTTTAATTTTCATATATAAGAGATGAACACTAAATGAAAACAATTTATGTCATGTCATTAAGTGATCTTTTCCGTACCTACTCACCAAATGTCAAGGTTTTATTAAAAGTAGTTTCTACATGCACTGGGCTAGAAGATTCTAACATAGCGAATATAGGGAATGATCCTCACTAGGACTTCCTCTTCATTATTTTTGGTATAATCTCTAAGAGCTTTTTGTCGTAACAAAAAGTTCGCCAAGCGTAGTTCACTCAATCCAATTTTTAGCGTAGTTAATCGATAACAAAAAGTTCGTAGGCGGTTGGCGAGTATTAAGAATGCACGAGCACGTGACCATTCCAGCCCTTTCAAGTAGGAATGACGTCATAGCGCATTCCTACTCGAAAGCACTGAATAAATGGCACAATTTATTTCATTCTTTTGCAACAAGAAAGAAATTTAAGAATTGGCGAAGTTTATGTCAAGACAAAAAGGTGCAATACGTAGATACCAAATGGTGTGTGGTATTGTCATTTAATGAATAATATGGTTCAGAGTGAAAGCAAGCCAAACCACAAACAGCAGCTGATTACTATTTTAGATTATTCATTTGTTCTTCGGTGAATTTCATACGAACTAACGACATGAGTCAGCAATTCTTGGTATCGCTAGATTTTTAGTAAAGTCACACTCTGAATAAGATTTTTTAGCAGACTAAGGATACGATTCTAAACCATTTAGGTCCCTCGTAGTCCCTCCTAAAATGGAAATAAAAAGCTTTTAAATTATCCTCCTCCCGACACATAATATCATAAGAAGTAGACCGATGATCAACAGCCACTGATAGCAAGAAATAAAAACTTTAAATGCGGAGGAATATCTTTAAGATCATAATTATTAGCCATTACTAATAATCCATCGTCTAAATTACTTACAATCCATCACTGAATTTTTTTCTACGTTTTATCCTACAGATACAGTGAGTAAATCTTATATTTAATCAGTACTTGGAAGGCAAATTTCAGTGCAATGTGTACAATGTAGCACAAACATTTGAAATGGGATATTTACAACAACAAAATACTCTGGCTGCATATACATACATATTGCCTATAGAGCAGCGTCAGCCACTATGCAGCCCGCAGTCCGGATTTGACCCGCGACAGATTTTTCTGCGGCCCACCGGCATTACAGAAGATTAAAAAATCAAATTTCACAGTATAAAGTTATTTTATAATAATCTCATTTTATATATGTTTCAACGATTTTGTACCCATTGCACTGAATTGAGATTAATTTTATAAAATCTTTAGCTTGCCAAGTACTGATTTTTTGGGTATTAAGTGACACAAAAATATTATACGCGGCCACTTGTCAGTAAACGTTAGATTTCATAGCTTTTTCTGACTGACCATTTTAATTGGCTGGATTTTTTACAACGTTTAGTTGTTTTTTGGGGAGATATCAATTATTTTTGTTGTGTTTGTTATATTTTTAATGAGTAGGATACGGTCGATGGACGTTTTACCCAGAATAATCATATTGTCGCTTTAAGCTTAAAATAGCGTAACCGATAACACCGTTAGATTCACATACAACTCTTTGTTTGGAGAGCAACAATATATATCATGATGAAATATTGTAGAAAGATTTAGGTTGGCAATCCAAATCCTTTTCGTTTTTATCAAGCAGAAATCCTCTTTACCACACCAAGAAAAAAAATTCATAATTAAAATTATGTACTAACTAGTTATAACTTGAGTACAAGAACATGCAAATATGTACTAATAAATATGTAATAACAAAAAGTAAGTTGGACATACAACTTAAGTACTTGGTTTATATGGGAAATGGAGGATTACCAGCTTCACATACCAATAAATATATCAAAATAATGTATTTCAAAACAATTTTCGTTTTTAATTTGAAATATAAGACTCGTTATTATTTTAAGAGAGCATTAAGCGATCTGTGGTATAGTCGTTAAGGAACCGAATTAGTGATCAGATTGTACGTGGTTCAAAACCAACCAGGCACCTTGAAAACTTAATTTTAAACTGAAAGTGGTTTTCTAACTCAAATTTGGAACACGTGTTTTCAGAGCCTTGATAAGGGTCAAATTTAGTTAAAAAATAAATTTTACTTTTTCTACTTACACTCTTTTAATAGCTCAACTTAAAGTATTGAAGCCACTTCTTGAAATTGAGAGAAAGTTGAATATGGAATTCCGTTAATCCGTTTTAATCAGTCAGTACCCGAGCTAAAATTCTCAACTTCCGGGATCATTTTTGAGGGGGTACAGACCCTCGTAAGCAATTCGTAAAAAAAAAAAAAAAAAAAAGGCACATCCTCCCTTCCTCGATAATACAGATACTTTAACAACGTTATATTAAAAGAAAACCAAAAAGGTACACGTTACTTGGAGTGATTTTAAGAGTGATTCAAATGTTTGAAAACGCTAAAAAGCACGTTATAGGTTTAATATTTTTATGAATCATAACTCAAATCTTGAAGACCTACCATCTGTAAGTTCTCAAAATGAGACACCATTAATTCAAAAAAATCAGACACCATCGATTTGTGATTAAAACCATCCTCCTCCCTGTTAACCTTAATATAATAACAATACAATTACATATTTAAACTGAAGTTGACAGTGACAAGAAAATAGACCATTTTTTGAAAAATTCACCATTGTTTCTGAAGTAATATTTTTCCTCTATTGTAAAACAGCACTGTTACATCAACAATGAACTACATTTCAACAATCAATTTCTCGAAACCATTTTTCTCACATCCATAACATTTTTTGGTCTCTAAATCATGAAATCAATGTTCTAAAAGTTAATCTTTAAAAAAAGAGCAATTTGATTTTAATCTTTGCCTTGCCATGTCCATAAAAATGACATCAGTCGTAGGTTTATTTAGAAAATGGTTGTAAGTATTAGAATCGAAATAAAATTACATAATTCAAAAAATTACTATTATCCTCGTAAAAGAAAATAATTCTAAGAGAAAAATTATTCTAAAAGATTGTTTATTCTATTGTTATCTTTAAATTATTTTAAGCGGTACTTTGCTTTTTAAACAAGGATGAAAGTAACCAAGAAAATTCAATGTATTTTAACAATGTCAAAGCATTGATGGTAAGACGATTGATAATTCTCATAAAGATAATCTCGATGATAATAATAACGACATAAATATTTTAAGTACCACGGCCGAGAAATTCAGAGATGGATTCGCAAATGATTCTGAGAAGATTGGAAGACTCGAGCAGGTGATCAATGCCTTTCAGAAAAGGAATCAAAGACAATTTCAAACCTCAAAAAGAGGAAACCGAAGAAGAATATAAAATATTCAGGTGCTTTTCCGTTACACGGGGCCGTTGGTACTTTTAACTACGATACGGATTCTGCACCAAGAATTATTTACATAAACCCGCTCCAAATTATGGCGGCTGCTGCCACTTATTGGCGAAAATCCCCTTGGCGCTGAATACGTACCGTACTTAGAAGTTTTACTCATATTTTATAAATTGAAAACGGAACCCTTTAATAGAAAAGTACCAATATTTGTAAGTATTAAGACGTTTTTTTAATTAGAAATTCAAGCATTTTTGATTTTTTCATTTCTTATCCTTAAAAATAACTAATATCTGTCGTTGACTTTTAAAATTAGATTTGTGCCCCCGTTTCCGAAATGTCTCTAACATTTCGAATAGGATTGTTAGTAGCTCCGTAATCGTTGAAATATCTAAGATTGTGTTAAAAGACTTTTTTTTAATAATAATAATAATAGAGGGCTCCTCATCCTGCTCCCTAACGCTCGCCAACACCGTGAATTTCATCACAAACCAGACATATTGCTTTGCAGTCTATTCCCCTACTCAATAACTGTCACCAAGCCTTGTTTTCACTACTCTTGCTAATTCCCAGTTAAAGTACATTATTAATGGGAAAACGTTCGCCAATGAAAGCATTGGGTCGTGATCGTGGAAATTAATAAATTATGAATTACTAGCCCAATAGAGCAAATATGCTGGCTTATATCACTCGATATCTCTAAAGTTTCAACTAAATATGGAGCATTTATGTCAAAATCAGCTTCCATTGGAGTAAATAAAAACTTGCAATAATAAATTAGTACTCATTTTAATAAAATACTTGACATGCTAGATGAATAATTCGTCAATTTACTCTAAAGTTTCATCCCTTTTTGCATCGGAACCATTATGAAGTGGAAAGCTATCACTATTCAAGAAAAATATAATTCATGTCCCAAGTAGAGAAAATAGCCTCTTTCTCTCTCTCTAAGTGAAGAAATATCAATTTATAATTTTTATTAACTGTTAGGATTTAATTCAAACCAACGCCATAAGTTTTTCTAAATTTAAAAAAGTATAATTTATAACATCGCTAAGAAATCCATCTATAATTTTATTAATTATTAGCATTTAATTTAGATCAACGCTATAAGTTTTTCAAAACTTAGGTATAATTTATAACATACTATATCAAATTGAACATACTACGTATCCTATAATTAACTAAATTTTATTATTATTTATATTTTAACTTAATTTTATTATTATTTGTATTTCAGTTTTAATTTTATTTTTGTTACCATGTTTTTAATTTTGGCGGCTTATATGGTTCCTTTGATAGCAAGAATTTCAGAACGCCCATTCATAGAATCGATATCGAAACCTCTGACGTACTAGGCAAGCCTCCGAACCGTATATTCTAGCATTTATTTGTAGGAATTCTTACAAAATAATAGCTTAAAACATACATTTATTTAGACTAGCATACATCATACTATTATTATTATTATTACTATTATTATTATTATTAATAATAATAATAATAATAATAAAGACCTTATATGCAATATGTAGAATGAGACTACATGAAGAATAAGCCCTTCAGTGCAAATAACATGTTGAAATAAAATAAGTAAAATTTAAGTTAAAATAATCAATTTCTATACTAATTGTTAAATAAACTGTTACTAAACACTATTTCCGTTAAAGACAATTTTTAAATCCTTTCTATTAACTTCGATTATGTTTGTCGATGGCGGTGGAATCTGAGGAGGCCTAATTAACCTCCTTGCCGTCATCCAATTGGACTGAAACTTGGCAGATAGGTTCGATGTCAATCACAATGCCTTCTATCAAATTTAGGGGCTGTTACTGTCACTAAATCTACGGAATCTAAGGAATACTAATAAACCAACTTGCCGTCATCCAATCACTCTAAAATAGCCATTAACCGATCATTGTTGAAACTCTTTCCTGTTGCCAAAACGTTTTTTAATAAATAAATAATAAAATTACTTTAATCAGAATAAATAAATAATGTTTAGATATTAGAGCATAAATTCACGTTCATTTTTGATAAATAAATTTTGAAAGGTAGTTTGCCGCACATTTTGCTGATAAAAATGTTTTTGATATCGGCGCTTTGTTAATGAATTTAAAAATTGATAATGCCTATAAAGGATTTTTTAAAAACTCTGTTTTTATGTGTTGTATTATTTATTATTATTAAAACCATTCTCTAAGAAGTATGGCAAATAGAGAAGAGACGTTGTCCAGAATCCCAATTTGAAAATACTCGATGGATTGAGCCAACTATCTCTTAATTAAGTTGCAAACTGAATAAAAAAAATATTTAAAATTCTAACTCGAAACCTTAAATAAATAAAAATTAGTGGAATAACTTATTAAGAAACCATTTACAAATTTTTATTTTGTTTTCGTCGCATCCGTGTATTGCAAGTTCCAAAAAAGTTTCGTCGATTTATGAATGTGTCTGATAGAAGCCTTGATCAAGAAAAGCAAGTTTAAACATGTATTGATACGTCTGCTTGATGTCTCAAGTAGAAAAATATGACATAGTATTTGCAGTTGATGTTCTGGTTCTGGATATTCATTCTTCATAGACTAAGAGGAATTCCTAGTAAGGATTATTTCCTATATTCGCTATGTTACAAACTTCTAGCCCAGTACATTTAGAAACTACTTTTCTATAAAACCTTGACATTTGGTGAGTAGGTATGAAAAAGATCACCTAAGGAAATTACATAAATTAAAATCTCGTCTAATATATTTTATCTTATATTTGTAGTCCTTGAGTCAATGCAAATGCAGTGGCTCCACTTGGTTTTGTTTTTTGCTATTTTAGTTTTCATTTATAATAGATAGGCATTAAATGAAAATAATTTATGTCATTTCATTCAGTGACGTTTTTCGTACCTACTCACCAAATTTCAAGGTGGTTATAGAAAGTAGTGTCTAAATGCACTGGGATAGAAGATGGTAACATAGCGAATATAGAGAACGATACTTTCTAAGACTTCCTCTTAATTTTAAAAACATTTGTTGTTATATATAACGGGTACTATACTTATACTCATCGTTACACTTATAAAAAAATAAAAATATTAAAATACATATAAAGAATTTTCTGTAAGTTTACAAAGGACGATGTCAATTATGTTCAATTATTTGCTGTACTTCTAAATTTGTTCGTTGATATTTGGTAATAAACTTTATTTCTCTTCCTTCATGTGTGTTCATTTGATGTGTTTATAAGCTTTTTGAATTGTTGAATGCATCATGTCTCATTTGAACTCAAATCACATTCTTCATTTTAAAAAAAAAGGCGTGAAAATAATAATTTTGGGCATTCCGGTCAACCCAATACAGGATGTACGAAAATAATTTACTTTAAAAAAAAAAAAATGTTCTAAATAGAACATATTATTAATTGTCATTTAGATATTCCGCACAAGTTCTTTCTATAAAAAAAAAAGAAAGACATGCATATTAATATCACAAGGAGCCAGTGATTTCAGGCATCTTAAAAAATGTGGTGTGGAATGAACTATGTATTACTATTTATTATTATTAGTACAGTGATAGATGGGAAAGGGTATTTTTCTCTTACAAAATCCTTTTGATTGATTGATTAGGTTTAAGTGTTACATTTTTCAATCAAACTTTTAGCTATGGATTAATTTCTTTTAATTCGTTTGTTTTTCAGGGTTTCAGTTGTTTAGAATGGGGTTTGAATTTTGATCATACAGAGTTTGGTGCAAATTTTTTACTGGTCAAGAATCATCCAAAAAGAAGGGGGGGGGGGGGGGGAATCAAAATGAATAAAAGTGGAATCATGGGTTTTGTTTTTTCTGAGATAATATAAAACGTGAGTACGATAAATGTCTTTAGACGAATAAATTTAAAGAACGTGTTTAATAAAATAACAGTTTCTGACAATTACACTATTTTAAAGTTTTTTTGTGTTCTTACAATGGATTTTGTAAACTGATGTAGGGGCGTTAACAAAAAACCAAAGTTGGAAAGTTTATATATATTTTTAATGCTCAACCAAATTTTAAAAAAATAACTTCGTATCATAATAATTCAATATAAAATCGATATCGTCAAGCGTTTTAACTCCTTCAAATCACTTCAAAATAAAAAAAGTATATGTGTGTAAAATTATTTTAAACTTTTGGGCCACATTTTAAATCATCTTACTAAAAAAAAAAAAAAACTTGCGATATTTCATAATTGAGTTTGAAATAGTAGAAAAAAGACATTTTAGAACTCCAACTGGAATTGTCAAAACAACACTGCAACACTGGAAAAAAAAACCTTTTCTATACACCAAAAAAAATAGAATGTAACTACCAGTTGTGTTGTAAAATTACCCATCCATTCTTTTACCGGTTGAAAATTAAAAACTCAATTAAAGCTAAAACCTTTATCCTCAAGAAAGAAATAAGTACTTATTTTCAATAGTAGATGGCAACACCAAAAATGCCTTTTTTATATATATATTTAAAATAGCAGAGATACAATAATATAGTGCTGCTATCTAGTTTTAGTAATAGCAAAAGATAAATATGTCTTAATTTGTTTCACTTCCACTTTATCCAATTGCAATATTTTTCGAATACAAATACAAATTTTAAGACCAACAACAGAATTAAGGCCCAACAGGGTTGGTCGAGTAAATATATACACATATATAGAAATAGAACAATATACAGTAGTTACAGGATCATACAATAGTTACAGGAGTATGTATAATAATTAAGAAAGATATAGCAAGAATTATGGAAACTAAAAAACCAAACTTCAAGGGAAATAATTTTTTTTATTATTATTATTTTTATTTTAAAATTTACTTCTTAAGATTTTTTTAGCCAGGTTTGGATACATCTAATAAAGAACATTGAAAACAAAAAAAAATTATTGTATAATTTTTTTTCTCGTTGAATTCAACGTTTGATTTTGTTTTAATTATATAATAAAATGATATGCACATTATTACACAAATCACAAATTTCAAACCCAAATTTTAAAGTAGCAATATTATATATCTATCAGTCGAGCAAGAACACATGATAACTCCTAATAATTTCCCAAATTATTGTTGACAGTCTTTCGAGTTGGAAAAGTTGTTCTAACCTGAATAAACAAGATATATTTAGACGGTGAATGCATAAATTTATGTCCAATTTTTAATAAACTAATTTTGAAACGTTATTCTCCGCATATTCTGCGCTGTTAGGAATATTTGTATTACTTAAAGTTGCAAACACAAAAACACGGTGAAAGCAGAATCAACGCAATGTTAATGAATAGGAAGATAATCGATTCGATTCTGATCTCAAATCTATCGCCGATTCTGTAGTCAGTGAAGATCCAAATGATGGATTCAATTTTCTCTTTTGAATTCACACTCATTTGCACAGTACTGAAAGAAAAATTGGATTTCTAATAAATATTTTGTACACAGTTTGACCGTCAAAGGAATTGTCAAATGGAAAAAGAAATAAAGAAAGACAAATTTACTATTTACTGACGACTTGAACATATTCACAAATCTGTAGACTGCACGAAAGCTCATTCTGGATGCTAAAAGTAAAATATGATCTTTCCATGGAAGGTCGTATCTTATATCGTGTCTTAAAAAATACTCTTAGTTCATATTACTGTTTTTGTTTGATACGAAATTTCATCGGTTTCTGAGGATATTCTCTCTTCTCCGTAAGCAGCGTTAGCCACTAAATTTCCATTAATTCAAATTTGCTGCCAAATTTTTCTGCGGTTCACAGAAGAAGAAAAAATTATGCTTCGGGATATTGCCCCCCCCCCCCCCCCCCTTCCCCTCTACATAGAATTAATTTTTCAAAATAGTATG
This sequence comes from Linyphia triangularis, assembly GCA_963978545.1. Taxonomy (NCBI): domain Eukaryota; kingdom Metazoa; phylum Arthropoda; class Arachnida; order Araneae; family Linyphiidae; genus Linyphia; species Linyphia triangularis. The sequence goes on from OZ021727.1 coordinate 13,722,006, forward strand.
TGTTAACTATGTATATCAGAGTTCTTCACTAGGTGTCCTAAAGAAACTATATGTAGAAGCTTTCAGCAAGTGAATGTTCACCAAGAATAAATATAGGAACAACTTAGATGAATCTCATTTGGACGATTTATTAAGATTGGCTGTAAAAAATACTGCGACAAATAGTGACTCTTTCATAAAATAAACTGAACGATTTCGATCGTCATCATCTCTTAATCTATTGATCTCGACAAAACAGGGTAATATGGATGGATAAGCAGTTTAAATAATTTTATTAAAAGATAGGTTAACTCGTACTGTCAAGTTAGAACGAAACATTCACTTCTTTTTAAGACTTTGATTTATTACTAATGAAAATTGTTATTTTTCAATAAATAGGAAAAAAAAAATCAAATATCAATGTAAATTTATTTAGATAAGAAAAATATCAATAGTTTTTTTTTTTTTTTTTCAGTTTTCAAAATTGCGTTATATTGTTAAATCTATTATAATTAAAAATACGTATATTGGTACGGCCCGCGAAAAGATCCAACATAAGTCCTACGGCCCGCTTCTAACAGTTGTGGCGAACGCTGCCATAGAGCTACTGCAATAATTAAAAAAAATAATAATAATAATTATTCGAAATATTATTTCTAAACATGGAAATTTTTATTCATAAATAACCTAATATTTTCTAACAAAGTGAACTCAAATAAGTTGAAAAATGTACAATTATCTATGTGTCGTCATTCTATTGGTGATTGAATGATTACCCAGGTAACGCAAATCCGTTGGCCAAAAGCGGCTCGAAACTGTAGACTGGCCGTTGCTAAGGATCTTGGCCAACCTCATCTAGTGCTGGGAAAAATATACTGGAAGTTTTGAAATGTTGATACGGAGTTTTAAAATTGAAATATAGTGTTATAAGAGAGAATGAAAGGGTAAAATAAGGGTGTGGGACATCGCACAACTTTCAATTACACTATAATACTGACGTGGATTTGCGTCATTCACCGTTTTTATATTTTCATCAATCATTTAGAAGAAATGGCCACTTTGGCGATGTTTTTTGCGATAATTCTTGTATGGTCTACTGAGGGGAGAAGAAAATGAGGTATGCTCAAAGAAAGAGAACTCTGTGTTGAAAGCATTCATTTTTCAATTTTTTTCACCATTAAAACATTTTTACGGAAATTTCGGAGGTAGGGATGTTTAGAACACCTTAAGAGGCATTATCACACCTATTTTTATCAAAATCGTTAGAGCCGTTTTTTTAGCAATCATTAAAAAACATGATTTTTTCAATGGCAGCTACCTTATGCTCATGCACGATTTTGACGAAAATCTTAATAGTAGGTCGTTGGGCCATCACCAATCTGCTCACCAAATTTGAACATCGTAGGTTAGTTTGTTCGGGAGTTATGCTGTCCACAGATACCACATACAGACATAAAAAAAAATTGTATAACTTTTTTGAAATCAGAAAAGTGGAGTAATGGAAAAAAAAATTAAATTTCGAACTTTTTTTTTTGACTGAATGCTATACTTTCATTACCCTATGTATAACACGTATGAATATAGTTGAAAGTAAAAAGAATTATCAATTTTCTTAAAGAATTATTATTTTCAACCAGTTAAAATTTCATAAATGCTATAGTTCCGCGAAGCGATTGTGTATTTAAGAAATTTTTGAACTGATAATACAAACAATTTTAACCTAAAAACTGTAGAAAAACTATTTAAAAAAGTTGGGTTCATGCACTTTTATAAATCTTTAATACACGTCATTACGAAAGTTTTAAATTCAATAAATAAATTTTTGATATTGGGTCAAGGTTTTCACCCGCTTTTCGGCGCCCATACTATAATCACATTTACAGAGTTGGTCACTAATATATTATATAACATTTTTAATCCAACCTTTCTATAATATATGACGCTCCACAAAAATTTAAGTATAATGCACTGCATTTAAAATATCCACTTTCAATAATAAGTCGAATTGCACATTGCATTGAGGTGTAATTGAAAAGGATTGATTTGACCATTTTGTAATCTATCCCTAGGTTAACTAATTCACAAATAGAGTGAAACTGAATGCTTAAAACACGGGACGTTAAATCAGATTTAAACGATTTTTTAATTATTTGACTTTAACATTTCATTTTTATCTTTAGCAGAAAATGGAATATTCGAGGATAAGCAACATGACTTCTGCTTGCCACCATGCAGTTTGAAAAAGTTCTGCCATTTTTAAATCCATTTTATTAACTACGATTTGGTGTGTGTGTAGCTGGTTGGAAAATTTGTGTAGGACTAATTTACCCACTTGACCATCATCCAAACGGTATGAAATGTGTCTGATAAATTCGTTGTTCACTTCATTACATCATATTTTTACATCGGTCACTAAAATACCGCTTTTGCACACGACACTTTCCCCCCTCTTGGAATGAATAATTAACATACTTGTGTCATCCAATTGCTCTGGAATTTGGTAGATCGATTTGATGTCCATGACAATGCATTTTATCAAGTTTTGGGGGATGACATTGTGACAAAAAGGCTACTTTTACACACATTTATATCGATGCTTTGGATTATTAAAAGTCCCAATATCCGTCATTTAATCGAGCTGAAACTTTGAAACTTGGTAGATATATACTCGTTGTCGAAGACAATGCTTTCTGTCAAGTAGTAGGGCTTTCATTCAAATAAATCCGTTTTACGCATGTATCTATTGCCTTAACATGAGACTTATCAGCTTTTACTCACATTCCATGATCCATATGTCAAGCTTAATTCAAACATGTATAATTTGGCTATAATTGTTGATTGCAACTTTTCCCTATTAAAGTTGAAGGAGAAAAACTTCCAAGGGCTAATTTACTCACGTAAAGTTATCTAGTCGAGCTAGAACTTAGCAGATAGACTCGTTGGGAATGAAAATCTATTCAATCAAGTTTTGAGGAATAAAGAATATAGTTCGAAATGATTTTTTTTTTTTTTTTTTTTTGGTAGTGTTCAAAGAGTACTCAATCTGAGGTCAATGAGTTGTAATTGCTGCACATTAAAATTAGTAATGCATATAATGGATTTATATTATAAACTTTGTTTATGTGGGCTACAATTTTAAATAATTTAATTTGAATTAATTGTTTTTATAAATAATTTTTCTTACTGGGATATTGAGTGTCGTTTGGTTCATCAATTTAATCCACCTTTTTCACGATCTTTAGCAAATGTTTACTAGAGTGAAATTTATGCATTGTATTGCTTTGTGTGCAGCTTGTCATTTTTTTTAAGTATTAAATAAATTTACACACTAAATATATATTCCAAATAAACAAATTCAAACTTAAAATTTCCTTCAGTTGACGGATATTAAGATGTATATTAATTTGGTTTTCGTAGTCAAACTCTTCAATAAATCTTTATTGGTTGAAAGGGACATTTTCTAAAATTGTTAACAAAAGCATCGAAAACTTTATATTACTTTTGCCAACTTATTTCATGAACTGAAATTTGCACTTTTTCCTTTCAAATAAATCCCAACTAAAACGTCTCTGTAAAAAACGCGCCAAGTTCTTCATGCAATGATTATGCCCGAGAAAAGTATTGAAAACTAAAGTAGAGCCAAGTTTAAAGTTGTTGTAAATTAAGGGCAATGAAAATTAGTAAAATTTTTTTCTCAAAGTTAAAATTCCACTACATAGGCCTAAATATATAGCTGCAAAGATATTTGTGATACTTTGCCATTACATATTCTGGTTCACTGACGCGTAATGGCCAAGTCACACAAGCATTTTTGTAGCTAGATACATAGGCCTATGCAGGGGGATTTTGACTTTGAGAAGAAAATGTTACTAAATTTCATTGCCCGTAATTTACAACAACTAAAAAAACTTGCCTCTACTTTAGATCTCAATACTTTTCACAACTGTAAACACTGCATGAAGAACTTTGAGCCATTTTACAGACATGTTTTCATTGGAATTTCACTTCTTTTTTTAAGGTACTAATTTTAAAGTTATTACTTATTTGTGCAACAATAACAAATGTTTAAAATGTTAAGTTTTCATAGTTTTTAAACTTGCAAGAAAACTTCCTGGAATTGAAAGATTTAAGTATACACATATATTGGTGGTTTTTTTTTTTTTTTTTTTTTTTTTTTTTTTTTTTTAAGTGTTTTAAAAAACGTTCTCAACAACATCCAATTAGAGGAGAATTACTCAAGATTTTTCTAAGAAAGACCACATTCCATGACGTACTTATACAATCAATATGAATGATGATGATGTAAATTTTTTTAAATAAATAGTTTATCCAGATTTGCAAAAAATGTTGCGAAAAAATTGGCAAAGGGGGGAAAAAAAATTAACAATTGGTGATCGTTTCGTAGGTGATAAAATATCGCCAATGGTCAATTTTATAATGCCAAGTACACTTTTTTTTTTTTTTATATTATTATTATTTCTTGATTTTAGAGGCTTTGCGGCGTGTGGTGATTTTCCTCTATTTATATATGCTAAGAGCTATTAGTATTCTAAGTTTTATAATTCTAGCCCCAATATAAATGTATTAAAATTGAGATTAAAAAATTTCGAAAATTGCCCCCTTTAGGGGATTCGGAGGGGGAAATCTTGATTTTTAGATTTTTTCCTTTGTATACATGTTAAACCTTACAAGCATACCGAATTCCATAGTTCTCGATCTGCTAATTCTTAGTAATTTGATGATCAGTGTGTGAGTTTAGGATGGATTTCAAAGTATGTCGTTTTCTGCCGTTTTCGAATTTTATTATCTCGACAACCTATATAATCGGAGGCTTGAAACTTAGGGGTCTCTTTAGAGTGGCTAACCCCTAAAAAAAATTTCAGCTCTCAGATATACTGCTATACGCAGATATGAGAGGTAAAAATACTGCTGAGTGTCTTCAGGTAAAAGATGGCTGGCATTGAACTTGGCGGGTGCATTGCCGTGCTCCTAGAATGTACGATTACTAAAACTTTTTTAATTTTGTATAATAATATTTTTACTAATTTTTACTTTTTAGAAACAAATGGCAAGATCCTTTTTTAAGAATAAGTGTCTTTTGATGTTCCGTATTTATTAAATATATGGGACGTTTTAAATGTATTTGATAATTTACGTTTTGGGAATATATAGTGTAAGTATTTCAGAGTTACGTTGGTTCTAAATACCAAATCTCCACCTTAGGATTAATGATATTGCTTTTACATTAAAGGAAAAATATTTGTGTTATTAACATGAAGTCTATTTCATAAAATGAATGTTTGCTCTTTTTTTCTTCTTAATATTTAACATTATTTCCATCAAGTGTAATTTTTTAAATTGTGTAATTTTGGTTGCAACATGGTTTTCCATATATATGTAATATTTATCTGTTTAAAATGACTAATTTTAAACACAGTTTCCTTTTACTAAATTTCGATTGTTATCACTATAATTTAAAATAATGTAAGTATTAGAGACAAAACCATATTGTTCCACGCAACAAACACTTTGAATATAACAGTGAATTCTCACATCTTTGTAGTAAACTGGATTAAAAAAAGTTGTCGTATAAAGCAGTCATTTGAATAAGCGAGATCTTGTTTGTGCTTGTGTGAAAATAGTTGCTGTTGTTATTGAAAGCGAGTTCATTGTTTTTTTTTAAGTAGTTTTTACTTATTGAAAGTGAGATATGGATTGCGAGGAGATGGAGTGGGAACACAGTTGTCCCTTTTGGGAGGTAGATGTGATCCTGGAGCCAGAGGAGCCCATGGAGTGGTTGTCTAGTTCGCTAGAAGTGGAGGAGGTGGTGGTGGAGGAGAAGGAGGTGGTGGAAGAGGAGGTGGAAGAGGGTCCCCATCATTTGGACTTTTTCCGCCTCCTCTTGCACTGTCACCTTAAGCTCCTGGGTTCCTCTGGTGAGGGGTCACAAGTAGAATAGGCGGTGAATGTGAAAAAATAACATCAAGTGGGTGGGTTGGGCGGCTTAAAAAGGACTCTCCAATTCTAAAGTGCGTAGGTTAGAGTATAACACTCCAACTTCTCAACACAATCCCTTGACAGGTCTCAATTAATATGATATAGACTTACGACTAAAGCATATGACTAGAAGAAATAAATCTTCAAATACAATACGACAGAGAATAGACTGAAATGTGACTGGAAAAATGTCTTTTGAAATCGTCGTGGCATTTTCACTTGCTCATCCGTATTGAAGAAGAATGAAGTTTTTAGAAAGCAATACCTAAATAAGACCACACTCTAAGTGGCCGAACTGGATCAGTCGATGAACAACAACTGCACCCAGATGCTTCGAAATCTTCATTGTCCCGAACTCTGAATATAGAAAAGTGTTTGTCGGTGCAATATGATGATGAAAACTGTTTCTGGACAGAACGTATGGAGACATTCTTACTTGAGACTTCAACTGGATGATGTGATGTACGAAACTTCTAATAATGACGAGAATGAAGATGATATACGCTTGTTTACTCTGAAACAGACAGAAAAAAATCCTTATTACTCAAGAACAGCTATTTGAAAGCTATGTCTCTTTAAGAAAGTAAATCAATTGATGAACAACAACTGCAGGTAGAAGCTTCGACATTCATTACTGCAAAATCTTAATAAAAAATAGGGTTTGACTGTAGATTACGATGATGAAAATTGTTCACAGCTAGGACGCATTCAGGCGTTCTTACTCCAGACTTCGACTGGATGATGTGAACTATGGTACTTCTGAAAGCGACGACAATGAAGATGACATCTGTCACAACGATTAATGGAATTTCTTTTTTCTTGACTTAAAGTTAACCTTTCCAAGGAAGACTTTGAACAACAAACAAGTTGTGTGAGCATCTCACTCCCTCTCTGTAGAAGCTCACAGAAATACTGTTCATGCGGAGCGATGTAAATATTGTATATAAAATGTAAATATTGTATATAGTTTGTTTAAATATTGTATATGTTGCTTATATTTTGCCTCAACTTCATTAGCATTTATATATTTTTTGGTCTTTCAATAAACAAGCTGAAATGATTGCATTTGTTTATGTTTTATTTCTTGAAAAGTATTTTATTACTACTTGATAGGATTCTTTTAATTTAATGAAAAGTCTCCGTATTGTGTCGAAGTGTGTGTTCATTAAGAAGTCAAATATATCCTAAGTAACTGAATCTTTAACTCTTCAAGTGGGATGCGAAGTGTTAAATTAAATAAATCATTATAAGATGAAATGTAAACGTGTTCCAGATAATAAATCTTGGCATAATTACAATAACTAAAACTAAAAGTAGTTTAAAAATTTATAAAGAAGATCGTCATCAAAAGAAGTGTCTCTTATGTTACATTGTACCTTCATATGGTACAAATAAAAAAGGATTATTTCATATGGTTTTCAAATAAAATCCTTTTTACAGCAAAATAATTTTGAAGCAGGCAAATATTTTAGTATTTAATTATCTCAAAAATCTGGAAAGGACAGTGGTAAGTATCGATACAATAAATTAATTTAGTTTTTGAAAATTTAAAAAAAAAAAAATTTAAAAAGGTAAAGAAACCGCAAGTGATGTAATATAGGATAATAAAAGTATTGCATTGGGTTAAAAAAATCTACCTTCTTTGCATTCCTACACGTTTTGGAACGTACCAAGTTTAAAAAAAAAAAAAAATAGTCTAGAAAAAATTTCTGTCCGTCCGTCTATGAGTCTGGTCAGCATAACTCACGAACAAATTGACCAAAGATGTTCAAATTTTATACATGGGTTAGTGAAGGCTATGGGATTTGTCACTAAAGTTTTGTTCAAATAAACGCATGCGGATAAGGTAGCTGCCATTGAAAAACTTATGCTTTTCAGCAATTACTAAAAAACGACTCTAAAGATTTGATAAAAATCGCCCTTGTAATGCTTTTTAAGGTGCTCTAAACATCCTTAAGCTCCGAAACATCCGTAGAAATACGATTAAGGCATAAAAATTTACAACAAATATTTTTAAAACATTCTCTTCCTTTGAGCATCCTCCATCACCGAGTTCTTCTCCTCAGTTTCACCTACAATGAATAAAAATGTAAGAAGTAACGAAACATATATTGTCAATTTCGTAACTTTGACGTGTTATTATTTGGGATGGGGGTAATGTAATAATTATCACCAAAAATACCGTGAAAATTGGCATTTTTTTAATAAATAAAAATATGGAAAAGGTAAATAACACCAATCCACGTTAAATTTAAATGTAGTAATGCTGTGAAAATACACCCTCCCCCCCCCCCCCAATCTCCAGTTTCAGATTTGACAGAAATTGATTCTAAGTAAACAATGGATTTTGGATAATAGCAAAAAAAAAAAAAAAAAAAGCGTTTTTTTTTTTTAATTTTTTTTTTTAATGCAAAGACAATCGTGCACGAAATGTAAGTAGTTAATGTAGTTACTAGTGTTCAGGGGTGTGGGGGTATATCTTATCTATGTCTCAGCTCCTTTGCGCCTTCATACTAAAAATAGAATGCCCTACACATATTTGTCACATTTTGTAGTGCTATGTAGTAAAATAATAACTCTTTTTAAATCCTTTATATTAACTTTGATTTTGTTTGTGGGTACGTTTCTCTATGGATAGCAAATCTGCGGAGGCATAATTAGCCCCCTTGCCGTCATTCAATTGAGCTGAAACTTGGCAGATAGATTCGATGTTGAGGACAATGCATTCGACCAAATTGTAGGTGTGTAACTGTCACTAAAATGACGTTTTTATGGAATACTAATAAACCAATTTGCTATCATCCAATCGCGGTACAATAGCATTTAATCGACCATTGAAGAAACTCTTTCCTGTTGCCAAGATTTTTTTATTAAATAAATAATAGGTTTTTTTAATCAGAATAAATTAAAGATATTTGGATGTGGATGTGAGTGTGACGTTCATTTTAAATGAATAAATTTTGAAACGTAGTTTGCCCATGGAGTGGTTGTCTACTTCGCTAGAATTGGAGGAGGTGGTCGAGGAGGTGAAAGAGGATTACCATCTTTTGGACTTCTTCCGCCTCCTTTTGCACTGCTACCTTAAGTTCCTGGGTTTCTCTAGTGAGGGGTCACAAGTAGAATAGGCTGTGGATGTGAGAAGAAAAAAAACCATCAATTGGGTGGGCGGCATAAAAAGCACTCTACAATTTATTCTTGAAAGTGCGTATATTAGAGTATAACACTCCAACTCCTCAACACAGTCCTTGGATAGGTTTCGATGAATAAGATACAGATAAAAGACTAAAACAGACGATTAGAAGAATTAAATCTTGAGAAATCCAACGCGACAGAGAATCGATTGAAACGTGTCCAGAAAAATGTCTTATGAAATCGTTTTAAATGGATTCGTTTGAACTGTGTTTATTCTTCGGATACTTTTACAAACTGTTACTCATTCGGGATTTGTAATACTACATTTCCATCCTCATTTTCACTTGCTCATTCGTTTTGAAGAAGAATAAAGTTAAGAAAAGCAATGCCTAATTAAGAAGACGACCCAAGTGTCCAATTGAATCAATCTATGAAAAACATCTGCATCCAGAAGTTTCTATTTTTCCATTCTCGTGAAGTCCGAACGCAGAAGAGGATTTGTCAGTGATATAAGATGATAAAAACTGTTTGCAAGCAGAATGCATGGAGGCATTCTTACTTCAGATTTCGAAGGGTTGATGTTAACTACGATATTTCTGATAATGACGATAATGAAGGTGTTTTACGCTTTTTAACTTGTTCATATTTAATTCTGAATCATTGAGAATTAAATCCTTATTGCTCAAGAACAGCTATTAGAAGGCAATATCTCCTTAAGGAAGCGACATAAATGTCTGAAATGAATCATTCGGTGAACAATAGCTGCAGTTAGAAGCTTCGACATAAATTACTGCAAAACCTGAATACAAAAAAAGGTAGACAACGACGATGGAAATTGTTCTTTTCTATGACGCGTTCAGAAGTTCTTACTCCAGACTTCGACTGGATGATGTGAATTACGTTAATTCTGAGAACGAGAAGAATGAAGATGATATCCGTCACTGTGATTTCTGTTTTCTAAACTTAAAGTTCACCTTTTCAAGGAAGATCGGACAAACAAGGCGTGGGAGCTACTTGGACGCCCTATCTGTAGACGCTCACAGAGGTACTGTTCATTGTGAAGCTCTAAAATGTTCACCCCATTTGAATGATGGAAAGTGTAAATATTGTGTACAGTTTTTTTGTCTCTAAATATTCTATATAGTTTATTTAATATGCTGTTTAGTATGTTTGTACACGTTGCCTATATTTTGCATCAACTTCATTAACATTTATATATTTTTTGGTCTTTCAATAAACAAGCTGTAATGAATGTATTTGCTTATGTTTGATTTCTGGATAACTGCATTATTACTACTTGATAGCGTTCTTATTGATATAATGGAAAGTCTCCAAATTTCTTATTTCTTCAGGCACTCCTATTCAGCAAAGATACTGAAGTTTGTGCAATTTAAGACGTCAAATATATCATAAGTAACTAATGCTTTAACTTTTCGAATGGTTTTCGAAGTGCTAAACTAAATAAATCATTATAAGAAGAAACGTATATTTTATTCCTGATAATATAAATTGTCTTAATAATCCAAATAACAAAGAGGAAAAGTAGTTAGGAAAAAAGATATTCTCTTCAAAAGAAGTGTCGAGTATATTACTCTAACTGCGTGGCCCTGTACTGCTGGGGACACATTGAAAGACATCTATCAGTTTTGTGCAATGGCGGATTCAGCCAGGGGGCGCGGGGGGCGCGCGCCCCCTCCTCAGATTATTATTATTATTATTCTTTTTTTTTTTATAATTGACAAACAAAAAAATTTTTTTTTTTTTTAATAAGTTCACTTAACGAGTATATTTCGACCTTCGTCTATTTTCCGAAAAAAGCCCCCCCCCCCCCTCCCCCAAAAAAGAGTTTATTTTTGGTTCAAGATTCTTTTTATAGCCCTCTCCCTTCCCATTCAAACGGACGTTAGAAGACTGTACAAGTAATCAAACCTCCACCCCCTTGACTTTGAAGACATCTCCACAACACTTTACCGTTGGAGTTGAGTTATGTAAAAACTCTTTTACAAAATAATAATTGCTTACTTTTATTTTGTAACAATAAGGAGCCGAAACCAAAGCGAATTTTCCTCTCTGAACTTCTAACTTTTAGACGATCACAAGAGGGGGAAGGGAGGGGGAATACACCGGATGTCATCTTTCTCTCCTGATTTCGCACAAGGGATGGACGTGGGGAGGAATATCACTGGACACTGAATGAGATAATATCTCTACCCTTCTGGGTCTTTGTCCTTGAAGCCCTCTTTTAAATGGTTGTGGTGTGGTTTACTAGTTAGCACAAGGAGAAGAAATTTTTGAACGCGTGGTGAGAGTGTTGAGACTTATATTCGGTTTACAAACTGTACACTTCCGAAGTTAACCAAAGAGTAGGGTAGGTTGTAATACATAAATCCATCCAAGCGACAAAAAGTAAGTGGGAACACATTTTTTTAGCGTTTCTTTTTCTATTCTGAAATTATAAATACTATTTATTTGATTTAAAAATGAAAGCAATCGTTACGAGAAGTCAGAAAGAACGCCTTACTGGCGTGGAGGACTTTTTAAAAAGAATTGCTTTGTGTTTGGCACTCAAAAAATAGTTTAAAAAAGTTATTCTATAGCGATTTTTGGAAATGCACCTGTCATTACCCATTTTTGTCATATGCTTGGGAATACTTTTCTTCGAGAAAAGTAAGTTAATCTTTGTTGTTAGTGGCTTAATTTTTAAACCCTTTTTTAAATTAACTTCGATTTTGTGTGTCTGTGAGGAATAAATCCGTGGAGGACTAATTAATCCTCTTGTTATCAAATCTAACTAAAATAACTTGTTGTCAATAACAATAACCATGTTTTCGGACAAAAAAAAATTAATAATAAAAAATAAAAAAAAATAAAAAAAGAATTAGTCAAAGAGACGGAATTGATGATTTTCTTCGCAGTGGTCATCAAACACCATGAAAATTGAATCTCAGATCAAAATAGCTTAAGTAAATTGCAATTGTACATAAAAATTGGCAAGGAATATAAAGGATACCATAAAAACTTTGTATTTATGGATTCATTTTTTTAAAATGAACTATTTGACCTACCACACTGGATCCCACTGACTTGCATTCCTTTAACTTAAAAAATTAACAGAAAATTTTGTTACTCCTGGTTTCTATCGTTTGCTTTTTACTTTATCCTTTATATCTACTTTTGATTTTGTTTATTTGTGGCGGGAAAATCTGTGGAAGGATAACTAACCCACTAGCTGCCATCCAATCAAGCTGAAACTTGGCAGATAGTCAACGAGAATTAATTCTATCAAGTTTCGGAGATTTTCACTAAAAGAAACTTTTACTCATGTTTCTATTAACACTATAAATCTTGGGTATGTATTAAATGATTTATATAAAAATTTTACTTTTATGAATAAATTATTTATACACGTAGGTGGCACATTTTTTTTTCACTGGACTACATAAGTGTAACATTGTATCTATGTAAAAAATGCTCTGATTGGCTGAAATAAAAGCCAGGAATTGGAAAAAAAGGATTTTGTATCAGAAAAGTTGAAAATAAAATAAAATTTTGAAGAACAAGAGTAGAAAATATGAAAATGAACTGTCAACAAGTGAGATTTATCAAGAAATATAAAACAATTTATATTCGATGCTATAGAGAACTTCTACCTATTAAAAAAATATTAGACTTTGACATATTTAAGCTAAATAATAAAGCAAGATTCGGCTCTTCTAATACACTAACATTTACATCGTGCAGTGTTTTTTCTTTCTTTATTAACTACTCTATTATAATTATCCATAGATGGATAAGTATAAGATAACTAAGTATAGTTTGCTAAATCAAAAAAAAAAGGAAGACTGGAATTTGTTTTGTGCTAATTATTCAATGTTTAAATTGTATTCTTTTTGCAATTGCCTTCTTAAAAATAATACTTATAATTATTAGTAAAACGTTCTCTTTGAAACACAATTTTTCCCCTGATTACTTTAGATTACTTGTGTAGCAATGGATTATCCAGTAAAACAAGGTATTTTTACTTACTAAGCTCACTGCATAAATGTGTTATGAATATGTTAAATTTTGATGTACAATTACTGATTTCCCTGTTTGATGTAAGTATAGTATAGGATTTATACTTAGTCAGTTAGTCACAAATAATAGTAGCAAGTTCCCACTTTCATTGGAATTTCTTCAGTATAATCTATACCTCTGGGGATGTAGCTTACAAAAATATTTAAAATGCACGATACATTTTTAATACAATTTGTTTTTAAAATAAAACAGTTAATGAAAAAACAAAAGGGTAGTGTTAACGCGATAAGATACCTAACCGCTACCACGCTAACCTTACGCTAAAATAGCAAGTCAGAAATGTGACGAAAGAGGTTGGGGGTCAATTAATGGCTATGGATTAACTTAAAGCATATTTTTTGAACATTGCCTAGCTTTTTTTTTTTTTTTTTTTTTTTTAATATTCAATTCTGTCCTGGCTAAGGCACAATCTTGCGCCCCCCCCCCCCTCAGGAAAATCCTAGATCCGCCACTAGTTTTGTGTTGCACTCAATCAGAATTTTTTCTGATTAATTGTTATTAGCGATTAGCTTCTAATCTACTATTATAGATGCATGGTTACGTTCTTTGGAATAGTAATTGCTTGGTCAATATCCAGTTGATACTGTCTTTGTAGCAGTGATTCCCCAACTCTCTTAGCGGCAGATGCGCTATATTTGGCACTTATATTCGCTTTCTTCTTTGGTAGCATATTAACAAATGTCGGAATGATTTGAAAGTTTTCAGTGAATTTCAATAAAATCTTCGCCGATTATTCGGCTGAAGGTGTAAGTGATGACGTAAAATTGAGGCTAAACAATCCGTTGGTATGTTAGATTCTATGTATTTTTAATTCACTCTCATCAACTGAAGTTAGATTATTTTAAATTAATACAGCGAGGAAAAATTGACCATTTAAAATCTTGTAAACATAGAAATAATATTACCGTTATTAGTTTCTTTCTTAAAAGAACTTTGCACATTCTTTTAATAAGTTCAAAACACCGATAAACATGCTAAAAATATGCCTGGTGTCTATTGTTCTTAATTTTGGCTTAGAATAAAACAAAATCTGAGCTAAGAGAAAAATTGACATGTAATGAAACGATAGCGTTATCTACCAAATTGTGCCCTTACTAAAAAATTACCCGGCAAGTGGTATGGATGTAAAGTAATAGTACCAAAGTTGGTCTACGCGGTGCCACACAACCTACCTAATGATATACACTGGTGTGCAAAACTTAAGCAACAAAGTAAAAATTTAACAGATAGCCATGAAATTGTAGAAAAAGAGGTCTGGAGATCAGTACAATGAACGCGTAAGTCAGTAGAAACGTCATGCTTATGCAAATATCAGGAACGAAACGTCAGAGGCAACGTGAGCGTACGCAAAACGCGTGGTGTCGGCGCTCGTAGCTCAACAGTAGAATAAAAGGAAGGACGGAGACGCAATTCAACATATTCGCTGCAAGTGCCAGTGAGTCAGTTCGTGAAATATGGCTAGAAGAAATCTCCTGGACGACTTCACACGTGGAAGAATGATCGGAAAGCTGGAGGAGGGGCGTACTGTCATCAGTGTAGCTGCAGAGTTCGGAATCAACACAAGTGTCGTTTCGCACGCTTGGAAAGCGTTCCCAACCACAGGTACAGCTGTTAGAATGGTTGGTGGTGGCCGCCCGAGGACGACAACTGCAGAGGATGACCGATATATCGTCCTGCAGGCGAAAAGAGGCCGACAGCAGTCAGCAGGCGCCATTGCTCAGCAACTCTGTACAGCAACGGGGCGACAAGTGTCGCGGTTTACTGTACTGTGACCAGACGCCTTCACAAAGGGGGCCTATTCGCCCGCCGTCCTGAAAGCTGCCTCCCTTTGAAAGTTGGCCACCGACGCCACCGTTTACAGTGGTGCAGAGAGCACAAAAACTGAACAACTGATCAATGGAGTCGTGTCCTCTTTACGGATGAGAGTCGGTTCAGTACCGGAAGCGATTCTCAACTCGTTTTGATTTGGAGAGAGGTCGGGACCCGGTTTTATCCCAGTAACATTAAGGAAAGACACCGTAACGGTGGTCCTGGAGTTCTTGTCAGGGGAGGCATTATGCTGAACGGGCGAACTGACCTCCACGTTTTCGACAGAGGGTATGTAACCGGGGATCGCTATTGTGAGGAGGTACTCCTTCCCCATGTGCGTCTGTTCCGAGGTGCCATTGGCCCAGACTTCATTTTTATGGATGACAATGCACGGCCACATCGGACTCTTGCTGTTGAAGAGCTACTGGAAAGTGAAGATATCACTCGAATGGATTGGCCAGCGTACTCCCCATATTTAAATCCCATCGAATATGTGTGGGATGCTTTGGGGAGACGCATTGCAGCAAGCTTACATTCTCCGGAGAACACCCAACAACTCAAACAGATACTGACTGAGGAATGAGCACTCTCCGCAAGAAATGTTGCACCAGCTGGTTCTGAGTATGCGAAGACGGTGCGAAGTAACTATTGCAGAGAGGCGAGGGCATATCCCATATTAAGGAACATCTGCTTGTTGTTCTTCCTCTTGGGTAGACAATCATGAGTCGTGATACTATGCGTTCAATAAAGCTTGTTTTTGTTTGATTCCATACCGTATGCATTGCATTCCTTTTTCAGCGCCGATACTTTCGTCATCCTTTACGTACGTAATACTCTCCCTCATTTCTGAATTTCATGTCTCTCAGATGATTTCTCGTTGAGTTATGGCAAAAAACCCACCTGTTGCTTAAGTTTTGCACACCAGTGTACGTAGGTGTTTCACGTTAGACGGCCTTCTTACATTTGATCCTGTAATGGTAACATCCTGGAAAAAAGTCATAAAAGATTTATATAAGTTCGCCGAAATTCGTCTGAAAACTTCCCATTACGGCACAAACGTATAGTGGTAAATTAATTGCTAGGCTTGTAACATCAAAACTATTTGTAAGAGGCTTGCAATGCTTATTCATAATATTATAATATTTTGTTTTGAGTTTTAAAAAACTGAAGTGGTAACTTGATGTAAAAATTGAAAAAATAAATTAGTTCTTCGACTGGATTTTAATGACGAGATTTGTGTTTTTTTTCTAACATACACTACAGCTTATTTTGGTGGCAGTTGGTTGGATTTTATTGCGTTTTTAATTAGAATCGAGTTCTAATTGTGATCATCAGATCATAGCATATTTATTGGTTTTTGGATCCCCAAGATCGTTTACTTTAAAGTTGGTAGTCATCGAAAATTCGTCGAATGAGAACTAACCTGTTGCGTATGTTGAGCATTTGAAATATTGAACAGTTTGTTCTATTATTGATCATCGGATTAAAACTAGAAGATTTTTTACTTTGGATCACTAAGATCTCAATACATTTGGAGTTTCATCAAAAAAAATTTGATGGAAAATTAGTATCATCAAGATCGGTTTACTTTGGGAACTTTTTCCAGGAGGATTTTCTGAAAAAAAACTTGTTTAATTTGAACCCGAACCAGGTTACTAGAAAAATTAAAATGTCATATCGTGGGAAAACTTAAAAGGAAGTTTTAAAAATTGTCCCTGAAGAATTAGGAGAAGAAGTTCGTGACGAATTTAGAATAGTTCAATTGAAAAATATTATCTTGAACAGCAAGAATTATGAGAAAGAATTCGTAGAGAATTTATTAGAATCCGTAAAAGCTGATTATAAAAGAGCAGAAGAAAAAGCTCGTCAAGAGAAACTGAGACTAGAAGAAGCTCGCTAAGAGAAATTGGAGGAAGAAATTCGCCAAGAGAACTTGAGACTAGAAAAAGTTGCTCGCCAAGAGAAACTGGAAGATCAAAGATTTGATTTGGAAAAACTTGGATTGGAATTAGAAACTAGTCGAGATAGTAATGCAACCCAACCTAACTGCAATGTGCAACCCAGATCTCAAATTTTTGATTTGCATAAAGTAATGCACAAGTTTGATGTAATGGAGGGAGATATGAGCTTGTATTTGATCTTATTCGAGCGACAGGCTACTAAAGCAAATTTGAAGTAAGATCGGGTCTCGCATTTGGTTAGTTTACTGCAGTATGATATAGCTCAATTAATTGCAAGAGAACAAACTCCGTTAGCAGATAATTATCAACATATCAAAAAACTTTTATTGAAATGCTATAAACTGAGCCCGGAGAAATTTCGTCAGAAATGTGTGCAGCATCAGAAATCTACAGAAAAATCATGGCGTTATCTGACTTTTGAACTACGAAATTTTTTAGAAGAATGGATAAAAGGTTTAAAAGTACAAGATTTTAATGGGTTGAAAGAGCTTATGATTTCGGATTACTCAAAAGAAGACTTTTTGTAGAAGTGAAGGACCATTTGGTCGATAAGTGGGATACAATTGTGTCGCCAACTGAACTGGTTGATTTACTGGATGAATATGAAAATGCGCGGTCTTCTATGAAAAGAAAGACTCCATCTTTCATCAACAATACAAGAGAAAAAGCCTTGCTTTAAAAATCAAAATAAGTATACTTCGGGAAGAGATACAAATAAAACAAAAAGTTTCCAGAAAATTCACAGCCATCATTTTGCAACAGACCTCAAAGTAAATATAGTGATGAGTTTGAAAAAAGGAGACGTCTTCAATGCTATATTTGTAGCTCGTTTGATCACTTGAGACCAGCATGTCCAGACCTTCCAAGAAAAAAAGAGGCAACTGAGGCATTGAACAGACTTGCCTCTAATGAAGAAGTTAAGTTGTTATAGCCTTACACTACATTAGCAAACGTAAACGGAGTCCCGATCCAAGTATTACGAGATTTAGGTACAACTATTGACATTGTATGCAGGAAATATATAAAACCAGAAATACTAACGGGTGAAACTATTTGGGTACAACAGCCCCTTGATTTGGAACCAACTTGCTAACCATTAGCTAGAGTTGAACTTTGTGGAAAATTTAGAATTGTCAATACTAAAGCTGCTGTGATCAGAAACGAGTTAGATAAAAGAAGGTATCTTTTAGGAAATCGCACGGCAGAACTTATTTCTAGGCAAAATGAAAGTTTTAATGACACCAAATGGAGCATGAATCCTGTATTTACTCGTTCACAGGCACTAAAGTATAACAAGATTGAGGAATCCCATCGCCCTGCAGAAACACTTGTAATAGCAAAAGATGACGATAACTTGAAAGATCAAGTTTGTGATGAAGCAAATTCTTCAAAAGTGCAGGTTCCTAATAATGAAATAAACCTAGAGGAAGACGATGGAGAATTTCTTCCCCTTTCAGAAACTGAAGATAACAATGTTCTCTCGCTTTTAAAAGTAAGCAAAGACGACTTTATCAAAGCTCAGAATGAATGTGACGATTTGAAACCTCTGTATTCCATGGTCGCTAGAAATGGATAATCTGGAAAGGAGCCTTATTTAGAGATAAATAATGCACTGATGAAATGCAAATTTGATCACCATGATGAAGAAAATTATTGATTGTTATCCCAAATAAATTCAGAGAAGCCATTAAAGTGATATGTCATGAAGATTCTGAAGATCACTTAGGAGTCACAAAAACAAAAGATATGCTTGCTAGGCATTTCTACTGGCCTGGATGTTACAAGGATACAGAAGACTTTGTTCGCAGTTGTGACGTTTGCCAAAAAGCAGGAAAATCTATTGAGAAGAAAAAAGCACCTTTGAAGATTGTGCCAATTATTCAGGAATTATTTTCTAAGTTGAATATCGATGCATGTGGACCGATGCTCGTCACTCCAAATGGAAACCGATATATTATAACTTGTATTTTTTTAGCATCTAAATATCCAGAGGCTGTTCCTATTTCCTGATATATCTTCGATATCAGTAACTGATGCTCTGTTGCAGATATTTAGCAGAGTCTGATTTTCGAAGGAAGTACATTGCGATCAGGGTACTTCATTCATGAGCGTTCTGACGACAGAATTTTTTGAGCAATTGCATATTAAAGTAACTCACAGTTCAGTACACCATCCCCAGTCCAATCCCGTAGAGCGACTTCATAGAACTCTAAAACGTATCTTAAGAGTTTTGTGTTTAGAAGCAGGCCCTGACAGGGAGCGGCAACTGTATTCTGCATTATTTGCGTTAAGAAATGTGAGGTATGAAAACACAGAATTTTTTCCATCTGAACTTGTGTTTGGAAAAAATTTAAGAACACCTTTGACATTTTATATATACATTGGTTAGAACCATCAGAAGAAGATTCTTTGGTTACCGAACATGTTTTCAATTTGATGAATAGATTAAAACTAGAGATGTGGAACATCACACAACTTCCAATGACACTATTATACTGATGTGGATTGGGGTTATGTACAGTTTTTATATTTTCATCATTCGTTTAGAAACTAGAGGTGTGGAATACTGCATAAGTTTCAATTACATTATAATACTGATGTGGATTTGTGTTATTTACCGTTTTTATATTTTCATCATTCATTTAGAAGAAATAACCAGTTTGCGATATTTTTTGCGATAATTCTTGTATGGGTATTACAAAAACATCGCATCTTTTTTTTTTTTTTTTTTTGTTTAAATGTTATACTTTCATTACCCTATTATGCATATGGGAAATTGAAAGTAAAAATAGTCAGTTTGGTAATAATTCTTGTACGGGACTTTGAAAAGAAAAAAACACCACCAAAATGAAGATTTTGAAGATATATATTTTTCGATAATTCTTACTTTATTTGTTTCTTACTTTTCTGTTTGTAAAACAGAGGAGAGGAGAAAAATGGTCGTTGATAAGCGATGCTCAAGGAAAGAGAACTCTCTGTTGAAGACATTCGCTTTTCAACTTTTACGCCATTTTACGGGAATTTCAGAGGTAGGGATGTTTAGAACATATAAATAGGCATTACACCAGCCCACACTGGGATATTTGCCTCTAAAAGCTAGCCAAAAGTCGATTTTTCAAAATTCCTCCTAGACTCTAGAATTTTTGCACATATATACTTTATTATAGGTAGAACCTTACACCGTATAATTTTTTTTAATCTGAGATCCCAAATGTCAAAGCGATTAATCGAAAGTTAAAGTTTGCAGGAAATGTTCATTTCTCTTTTCTCTTACCAATGCAAGAACAATATTTTAACAAGCAAAATTTTAGACTTTTTGTTTCAATTTTAATTTTAACACGATATCTGTGTCTTCTTAAGGTGTATAATTAAAGGTTTTACCACTTAAAATTTAAATTTATCTAAATTTAATGAGCATATTAAATCTTCTTCAGTGACAAAACTCAGCTAATTTTTCTTCCAATATTTTATTTTCACGAGTTTTTTTGTTATACGATTGAGTCTTATTGAGTAGTGGTTTTTATGCCATTTTAAAGACCACATATTCTAGTTCCTTATACCTTAAAAATATTTTGCGGATTTTTACGGATGCGGATATTACAAGTGTTGACGTAGATGACGACATTTTGACGTACTCGCAGAAACTTCACTTATGTTTCCTATTTATCATTATTTATGATAATTTATAATGAAAATTACTTATGGTATTTGAATAACACCATATAAAATCGTAAAATAACTAATTTGAAGAAAAAGTTTAAATATAATGAATATTTTCGATAGTTTTTTGGTTTACCACTGAAAAGCCTGTAAGGAAAGTTAAGATAGTAATGAAATTAAGCTTATAATGAGAATCAAAGGGTACATTTAAAGTAAGTTAACTTATAAAGAGTATGAATTCTTAAAAAGATGAGTAAGAAAAAAAATTGGGAAAAAATGATTTTTACTCTTCTTCTCTGAGAACACCGTTACAGATGCTTTGGTTGAATAAATATGCAGGGTCAATTAGATCACACGAATACACTTAAAATTAATTATTTGCAGAAATTTATAGAAACAATTAGTTTTAATGAGAGAAAGTCATTTGAATTAATAATGAAATGTGGCTGTGACAGATCCCAGCAAACGAAATACAAACAAACAGTTCAAAATTCTAAAGAGTCAGACGCCAGTATATATCAAAGTTCTCTGGTGCCTTGACGATTTCTTTGGAGTACAACTGAGAAAAAAGTCATTTGCAAAAACCTCGAGCCTCGGTACTGTCGAACAATCAGATTACAATTCACTAAGGGTGCTTATAAATGTAACAAAACGCAGATTACATCCAAACAAAAATCAGTTCACTCAATAACACCAAAGATGATGGAGGCGTAGAAGTTAACCAAACATTATCTTTCACAACGGTTGGTTCTATGTTGTTACTAACACAAAACCAACCATAAAGTGTTACATATGCTGTGCAACATGCAAAAACTTAAGCAATTTAACAAAAGCACAGGAGATTGAGGAAAAGGCCCTTCAATTCAGATTATCTATTTTGCATGCGCTTATTCGTTTGTTTGATAGCATACCCCATATAACGGGCAAACTGGCCAGTTTAAAGAAGCAACTTCGAACACTAGAAAATAAAAATAGTGTTAAGAAGAAAAAAACTGAAATGCAAGAAGGGTTCAGAAGCAAGCTTGGTTTCACTATTGAAGTACCATAACCCATATTTGGTAACAGTAAAGAATGCAATACAAGTAGATGGTTTTCCGACAATATGGTCTGGCTGCTGAAACCACGGGATATAATGTCAATTTGATTCACTGATTGAAGATAAATTTATAAATATGATGTAGTAGTTATAGAACTGATGCAAAGAGATCTTCTAGCAACACCATTGATACAGCCGAACTCTATGTACAAGCATTTCCTCGGCATCCTATGACTCTAACAATGCATAAAACGCTGGTATATGATCCCATAGTTGTAAAACATGCCTTATTGCTGATTGGGAGATTATAATAAGAAATTGAGGAGGTAAGGAATACACATTTAAGATATATTGCGTAAAATAGTTTTAAAAAATTTCAAGAAAATAATGGAATACAGATGTGCGGAATAGACTGCTATTGAGCTCTGATCCGTTCATAATAAATATGAGATGTATTGTACCCCCTAAAAAGAGTAAAACATTTCATAAGAATACTTGGTCCGGTTTTTTCTCGAGTATTTCATACTAAAACCAAATAAAGCTAGATTAGAATCTGAATAAAATCTTCGAGATGAAGAGCCAAGATAAGCTATTTGGTGTAAAACTATCAATATTAAAATACCAAATAATTATGGGATTAATATTGTGGGTTGGAGATCCCTCCAATAGATGGCATTCCCTGCTACGGATGTCGCCCCTGGCGGAGAAGTTGTGAAGTAGGAGTACGGGATGACGGAAGGAGAGAGGGGAAGGACATTCTTCTGGAGAGAGAGAACGAGAGCGGAAGGTGCTGTGGGGTTTTGTCCCCCTGACGATGTATAATAACCTAAATAGATGTTGTTAATTAAAGTTTAAAGCACAATTAACTACTACTGCCTGATTATTCAGCCCCACTAGCCTTCCCACATGGGGGCTCGGCCTAAGGAAAAAATGGAAAGATCTTCGGCCTACAAAAGCCAACGGTAAACCTGCCGCGTGAAAAAATTGTTAGATACGGTCGCCTAGCTGCGGAGTATCAAAAAAGTAAAACTGGACACTTGCGAGTCGTCTCACCTGCACAGCAGCCCATAGAAAAGATTTCCCTATTACAATCCGGCAGAAGCGAAACTACGGAGAGCCAAAGCAGAACTGATACCTCGAACTATGCCAGCACTGGAGCATTGGGGATGAAATGATGAAAACCTACCTGAATACTACAGACGGACTGTAAAATCAACTAAAAGAAATTGAAAAGTGCACAGGGTGCATGAAAACCGAAACGACGAGTGGAAGCAACGAGTGGCTATATCTACGGGGTTTCTATAGTGTCTGCACGGGTGTCTACACTGGATCCTGTGAGTAGAAATTTTTGATTTTTGAAACTAACCATGCCGCTAAATACAGCTGCAACTTCAAATAAACCAGTTATGACCTTTTTGGCGAAGGCACGAAAATGTGATTTAATAGTCCTTGTTAGAGAACTTAACATAACTGTTCCTGAACATGCGACAATTGCACAGATGAATAAATTAATTACTGAGTCTAGTGATTATTCTGCGGAAATCACTAAAGATATGTTAGCTACTATAGTTAGCGAACGTGAGGAGGAAGAACGACAAGCTCAACTCGATATTGAAAGGGAAGAAAGACAAGCCCAACGCGATTTAGAACTAAAAAAATTAGAAGCCGAAACTGCAAACCGACAAAATCAGCCGATAGAAAATTCCGGAACAAAATATGATGTTTTAAAAATTATGAAACCTTTTGATATGAAAAGCGACGTAGCTATATTCTTAACATTATTCGAAAGACAAATTTCTAGAGCAGAAATAACAAAAAGAACTGGGTTACCCATTTGTTAACACTACTTCCTTTAGAGATCGTTAATTTAATTGCACGGGAACCAGAAATCAAGGCTAACGATTACGATCATATAAAAAAAAGTACTTCTAAAACGCTTTTATTTATCACCAGAACAGTTTCGTCAAAATTTTGCTAGTCATAAAAAAGACATTCAAGCTTCATGGAGAGATTTCGCTTTTGAGCTGACAAGCTTTTTGGAAGGATGGCTACAGGGATTAAAAGTAGAAACTTTTCAAGATTTAAAAGAACTAATGATCGTAGATCAACTGAAACGAAAAATGCCAAAAGAAACTCGCGAACATTTTCTAGATGACCTGCCTAAAATATCTCGAGTAGAAGAGTTGATAGAAAAACTCGACGATTTCGATTCGGTTAGAAGAAATATTTCAAACATAAATTTAAGAGGAAATAGGGGGTACGAAACAAAGCATAATGATAGCGAACATGTAACAGGTCATTATAATAAACGTGCCCAAACCTGGTCAAAAAAGCAGCTTACTAACCCATGTGTATATAATAAAAATAATAGTGCATCTTGTGGCTATGACAAATATAATAGTGCATATGGTGGTTATAGTAAAAATAATGATTCTTCTTGTATAAATAATGGTAGAAGTAATACTGTAAATAATGATAAATATAATACTGTAAATGATTATGATACTACCAATAGAAATAAAAGTAGTTTAGTTGATAAGAATAACAGTATAGTCTGCTGGCACTGTAACAAGTTTGATCATAAAAGTTTTGTGTGCCCAGACAAAAGGGTAGTTAACAGTGTAAATAAAGCTTTACCAGTATGTAATAAAACTTGGAAAAAGTTAATTATTAGAGGTAATGAAGTTTTATCTTTGGTGGACACAGGGAGTGATTTATGTCTATGTAATCTAGAATTTTATTCAAGTATTGGTAATCCGGAATTATTACATGAAAGTATTATTATTAATGGGGTTAACACACAAGGTATTATGCCTAAGGGATATTTTTACTGTGATATTGAAATTGATAATTTTACCATATCAAATAAAGTGTATGTGATGGATAATCTGAGTACCACATTCATTCTGGGAATGGATTTGCTTTCCAAAGTAAATTATGTTTTAAGCGATCAAGAACTCGTAATTCGTAGTATTAAAGATCATAAAACAATCTCTTTAGCTCAAATGAAACAGATCAAAATGCCCAAAGAACAGGAAATAAAAAGATACTTTATTTCCAGCGTTTTTATAAAAGAGGCAATTCCGTCTTACGATAAATTCAAGGTCAAAAGGTATCACTCTTCAGAAATTAATGAGCTGCATGATTCGCAAATCTCTTTCGGAGGTAAACAGGGCCACGTGCTTGTGGAACAACATGGCGGTGTGCTCACATCACAACAAAACCACGTGCGTTTGTTGACAAACAGAAAAAGCTGCGGATTCCTAACAGTTCATAGATTAGATTCAGATAATGAAAAGGCTTCTATTCCGGAAAGAAACATTTCAACGAATAATGATTTTAAGGAAAATGATATTTTTAAAACTGTTGGAATTTTAAATGATAACTTTTTGGATTTAGTACACATTAGTGATTTGAGCGTTAGAAAGGAGGTTTCGGACTTGATAAAAAATTACGTTCCGAATAAAACGAAGAGTACTAATTTAAAGATGAAAATAATTTTGAAAGACGATATTCCTATTCGTCAACGTCCTAGAAGATTAGCTTTGCCCGAGAAACTGGAGGTTGATAAAATCGTTGCCGAATG